>JAHHFK020002808.1:0-109106 GCA_024533555.2 Aedes koreicus
CCTCGTGACAAAATGTTTTTTAGAATGAAATGTAAAGCCTTATCGGTCTGCGACATGTATTGTATCGGAATTAGGTTAAGAAACTGTATTTTTTCTTCTCCGATCATTAATTTTGCTTTATTAAGTACGGTTATAGGAATATTCACTTCTGGGGTATCCTGGGTTTGGATCTCATCAGCCACAACCGAAACACGTTTTTTAGCCAAACATTTGCTGTAATCTACTGCGTTTTGGTCAAATGGGAAAAGCCCGCATGTCCGGAACCCATTGCATATAGTTGATGTTTTCAAAGCTTTTGTATTTGCATTGTGGAGAAGTTTTCCGAAATTCAACATTGTTACCGTTTCTGTTGGGTTTTCCGATTTCATTTCATCTATCACATGAATCCACGCGTTCTTCAATGGGCCGAATATAGCTACATCAGCTGGCTGTAATATTCGCGTGGTATTCGGACACAGCGCTACAAGGATAATTTGTAGTTTTTCAGAAACCTCACCGGCTTCAAAGGTTGTGTGTGATTTGTGACCGTCAACGAAGTAAAGAACAGGAAACTTCGTTTTTTCAGCAACAAAGTGGGATAAAGAACCTTTTTAATGTACTCAACAAAATTCAGGGTGTCCATCCATCCGGATGGGCTTGTTCCGATGCCCCAATCTCCTGGAAAGCTCTGAATTAGAACTTTACTTAATCGTTTGTATGGCAGTATAACATGGGGAGGAATTACAGTTCCGTTTGCAACGAATGTATACATAACCGTCACGTTCTGTTTGGCGTTCCCTGGCTCAATAATAGGTATATTTTTTTTCCCTTTAGTGGCAATTACTAGCTTACTGTTAGGCTGAATGGAAAAGCCGGATTCATCGCCATTTAAAATCCTAGAAGGATCCTTGAGGATACCTACAAGATTTTGGCTCTCCAAGTAGGTGTGGATGGTATCAAACCAACGCCTAATATCATCCTCAGAAACTCTAGCGCTTGCAACAGTAACGGCTTCAGGAGTTCGCATGGAAAATTGAGGATGGCGGCGCAAGAAAGCATCAATCCATCGTCGACCTGACCAATTAATAGAAAACAATAGTGTGAAACAAATTCCAGAGCTAAATTAATATAAATACACATACAAACATAGTACTTTGAGCCTACTCTTCAAAGCTGTTGAATTGAATAGATTTTGCCTCGCGAATTCAGATATAAGCTCTGAATATTTGTAAAGTTTTTGAGAAAAATGAGTTTTTACTCATGAAATTTTGCGGTTTGCGAAAAGGTTGAAGAGTATTTTTTGCTCGTACGGGCAGAATGAAAAAATCTAGTTTATATGATAAATAGTGTTTTGTGGTGATTTTTGACTCATTTTTCTCAACATTGTTACGCGCTACAAAAAATCTTTGGTCATGAATTCGTTCAGCGTATTTAATTCTACAAGATTCAAGCTGGATTTCTGTTCGATGAGGCCAGAACAAAAAAAAAATCTAAATAGTAATGCCTTGTTTGTATATAAAAAAAAAGCTTATTTGAACAATTTGACGTGCTAGAAAAAAAACTATGATCACTATTTATTTTTCCGAAGGTCTATTCCAAAAAATGCAAGCCCAACATGTAGGAGACGACGGCGAATTGCTGATTTTGAAAATAGGAGTGCTTAATCTCTATGAAAAGCTGCAATTTTTTCAACGCAAACCCAACGTTACTCACAAAAAAACTGTTTTATAAGAATTCTGAGCTTATATCTGGTACAGTCGTCTGAAATCTATTAAAATCAATAAAAACAAATGTCTTCAATGGACGCAAAAAAAAAGTTTCTTTTTTGCAGACTGACAGAAATTACCTAAATTTGTAACATTTGTAAACGACACTTACCGGGTACATTTCCCTTGAAAGGATTAGGTCTGGGGTTGGCCTTGAGATAACTAGCTATTTTCAGCTGTAATCGTTGCCGCGTTATAGGGAATCCCTTTCTTTCCATTTCACTCAACCACTTGCAAATTTTCTCTTCCTCATTTATGTGAAAGACAGGCATCCTTCCTGCTTTTCCGTGTTGTTTGCATTTATGGCTCAATCGAAACTGCAACGTGGCACGTGGTATCCCATAATATTTGGTCACATGATACATTGATAAGCTTTTGTTCTTTATTTTTGGTAAAAGTTCTTGTAACTGTTGCTCCGTATAACGTTTATTAGATTTCTTGTGTTTAATTGTTCTTTTCTGAGAAACATTAGGTTGGGCTGTTGAATTCCGCTCATCTAAAATAAGTTGAGACATTTTAAGCTTCCAGCGCTTGTATACTGTTTTGATAATTTTATATTTATTCTATAATTTTTAAATTTTATGAGTATTACTAAACGACAAGTTTTTTATAAAGTGCGTAAGATTTCCTATATACCTATTGTAGGTTTCCTACATACCTATAATAACTATCAAGATGATTGGATGTACTGTTTTCATGCATCGGGTGGAACGAAGAAGAATATTAAATTTAGTGTACACGCGTGTTTTCTTTTACTTTGGTTTACATTTTTCCCCGATCCCGACAGCAATGTTTTTAGTACAAAAAAGAATACGAAGAGAATTTTATAGAATGGAATAATAGTTATCAGCAAGCAAAAATTATTTCAGTTACACAAAAATATCACTCCATCATTCCAATTTCATTTACCTAAAATTCTGCAGGAACTATTTTCGGCAGATGAAGTACTGAGATTTCAAAGTATTTATAATCATGTTACAAAATGAGGTTTAAGAATACATATGTACACATGTTTAAACATGTAAAATAAACAGACAATTTACTACGCTACACATATCCGCTCAAAAAATAATAGGAGAAAAAACAAAACAAATTTTGTTTTTTTTTTACGAGCTTACAACTCCAACACAGTACGTTCAATCTTTTTGGTGTCAATAGAAAATTATATGCATTTTTTTGAAAACTTGTCTTTCTAGATGGAAAATTACAAATAACTTTTGTAAATGGATTTTTTCATGAAAAACCCCTTTTTCGACACAAATTTCAAATTGTTTTGAAATAGCTACGTTTATGATATGATAATTCATACAAAAACAACTAAAAATGTAAAAACTAAAACTTATTTTGCTTCATCGCAGAGCAACTTATTTAATTATTTGTATGACTCAAAAAGTTTTGAAAAATGTATTCAAAACAAGCGTAAATTGCAAAAACGGATTCACTATATTCAGATGTTTTCAATTGTTTATTCAGATTTTAATTATTTCTTACAACGCTTTAGTGATTATGTACAATTTATTTACAGACCCAATATTATTACAGTTAACGGTTTGCGTGTTATGACATTTAGTGTATTTTGCATATAATAACAGATGTGCCCTTTTGAAAAAATACCCTTGAGTCACACAATTTGTTTTTATCAACTGAAAAAAAGATGATTTCTCATACCAAAACGATGTGCAAAGTTTCATCCAAATCGGAGTGGGCTTATTTTACATAGAATTGCTCTACCGTGTGCGATACTCAAATATGAGGTAGATTTATTGAACGTAGATGCAAAAAGTAGAATGGTTCCAACCAAACCCAAAAAACGATTCCAACCTGGATCGGGTATCAAGATTGGGTCGGCTTGTTGTGTGCTGAACGTCGGTTGGATTGGTTTTATTTGTAACACGTATCGGGTTGAGGTTTGCACTGGCAATAAGTTCGGGTTTATCAGGTTGGAACTGATTCCAACTAAGTTTTAAAAACAAAAACGTTATTAGTTGGATTGATTTTCCGCTCATCGTATTAGAAAAACGACATTAACTAAATCTTGATCATCCTAAAGTCTGCTATCGCAGCACCCGGGAGTTTGATTTTACTTAAAAAAAACTCGTACCTGGTACCATTTTTTTACTTACCGCTTAGATGATTGATCGTCTCAACTGCACTTACTGGATCCTTCGTTTCGATCAATACCTCACCTACAAAGGGTCATGAAAAAAAGTCTTCTCAAAAATTTCTATATGAAAATGTCCTACCTTCCATGATATTAAAAACAAACAAAAAACAGCTGTTTCGCGAATTCAATCGGTTCAGATAATGCGGATGAACAGAATTTTCTGCTACCGACCGAAGGTACACTAAAGATACGGAGACAAAAAATGACCAGACATCTATCACTTGTCAAAAGACATCAAGTTAGCTACCTCGATAAGGCATTCTCGTCAGTTAACAAATGTCAGCTGATTTGTTTGTTAATAAAACCTATCGCAGCTTGTGGTTTGCTTTGACAAGAAGATCGGGTTTTCATTGTGATGGAAAAGTGGAAACTCGAATTACATGCTTCTAGATCGACAACCATATTTTCGCAAAGGACCTACCCAGTAAATATGCACCGTAATGTAATTTAATCAAAGCATGAGTAAATATGTTTTATTCGTCGTTAGTTACTTGAACACTCCCCGCATAATCACAAACCATTCCTGGACCATTTCCCTTAATGTTGACGACCGTTTCCATTATTGTTACGACATTTAACCTTATAGTTTACAACTATAAACTAACAATCTCCTATATAGTTTTAACAATATGTTAGATGGTCTGATCTTTTTGTGTCCACAGATGGAAACCCGCTCCAGCAGGCAGACCTGAAATTTGCTGGATAACATTAATACTATAAATACTTGTGCTGAATTGCACACACTTTGAAAATTTTACAGTGTTCGGTAATTTTTTACCGAACTTTTAACAGATGAACGTTCGGTAATCCGATTTAACAGATTTCGGTAAAATTTGGCATGTTCCGGTAATTTTTTTTACCGGAATACTGTAAAATTTCACCGAAATCCGGTAAATCGGATTACCGAACGTTCAGCTGTTGAAAGTTCGGTAAAAAATTATCGAATACTGTACAATTTTCTAAGTGTGCAGCAAAGATTTTCTATACCGTACTACGAGAATGCAGAACAAAATTCCGATTTTTTGCTTTTCAGCCCTTAACGCATATCAGAGGTGATCGATAAAGAATATATCGATATTATGAATGATATTGTGTTTGCTAATCTGATAACGGAATTACATTTTAACGAAATTAAGTTTATAATTGACGATTTTAAAAAACAACGGCATATGCCCATGGCCTCAAATTTACCAAATTATCCCTATAGATTTCAAATTCTATTTTTAGGAACAACTTCAAGAATTTTTTTTTCTGATTTAATTTTAGTTTCGTACTTTTCTGCGTGCATAGGCCCTTTGTAAAAAAAAACCTCGCTAAATGAACTGCAGCATATTCATACACCCTTTATGAAGTTACCAATATTTTCTTATTGAAGACGTCACCAATACCAATAAAATTCCATCTACTGAATATCATATGCCAAAGTTAGGCACGAGAAAGAAAATTATGTCCCTAATATTCGGTCCACTGTTTTCTAGTGAAATTATTGCATATTTTCAATTTTGTGAAGTGAACGTGAAAAAAACATGTTTTTCCTGCATGCGGCTGGTGCACTATAAGGTATTTTACTCGAATTTAATAGAATGCAAGTCATTTGAAAATCATGACATTGATCTGTTCCACTATTCGGTTTAAATCATGGCGACTAAAATGCAAATAAAATTCACCACCTCGCTCATTATTTTCACGATACCATATCAATTGTTTTAAAATAGCTATTTTTGAATTCATTGCGTTGATTGCAATCATTTGTTCTATCTTTAAAGACCATAACGCCGCCATAGTTTAATCAAATATAGCTGCAGTTTTGACTTATTTGTTAGATAGGCCGAACCAAGGGACTAGGCCAACATTACATCCCGTAACCCTATTTTGATCGTTGCTGTAGTAGTTAAAGCTGTGATTATTGGTATGATTTGGGTTGCTGCGATCATTACTGTTGAATTTCGGGTTGAAAAATCTGTTTCGGTTGTAGCGTTCTTTGTTTTGTTTTTTTGGTTCTTGGTTTTTGGGGATTTTGGGGAGGGGGGTTTGGGGGGGGGGGGGGTTCCGGATCTTTGTTGTTATTTTCATTTAGTTCTATTGCTAGGCTAAGATGTGAGTCAAGCGACGTATGTGGAGTTTTTTGTGCTGCCTGGAGATTAGTTGATATTGATATTCAGCTCATTAAATATATCGGACTCCAACATTGGATTGTTGAGCATAGGAGAAGCTAAGTCCATAGTGTGGCTTGAAAGTTCTTTCACTTCTTCATTTAAACTTTTCAAGCCATTTGATATATTAGCTGTCATAGTTTGTAGCAACTTGTTGACATTTTTGTTGGATTCCTGCATCGCTATATCGAGCACCGAAGTAAGGTGGTTTTTAATTGTAGAAATGGATCCGCTGTTTTCAACCATCAGCTCTTTTTTTATGTCGGGCAGCTGACCCTCGATGCGGTCGATAGCTTCATGCATTATTTCAACTTTGTTTTCGTGCTATGATCGATGAATGGCCACCGTGTTTTTGTCCAAGTTTTTAGTAAGCGCTGCCAGTTCACATGATATTAATTTAAAATCGAAGTTTAGGCTTATGAGCGTTTGACAGGAACTACAACAGGGCAGCACATACGACTGCACATCAATTTTTTTATCCTCTTGCCTTGTCTTCCGTAGAGAGTTGCGTAGATAAGACATTCCCACATTCCCACATACGATCACATCCGAAGCAGGTCCACATTACCGACTCGCCAGTAGAGTCTAGTAAGCAAATTTCACAGCTCATTTCGAAACAAACGCACGCTATAAAAATAATCGAAAAGTTTGCAAAAATTAAACGCAAAGCGCACGTGGTTAGGATGGAAATAAAAACGCGTCCACTCTGATCGACGACTGAATTTGAAAGCTTTGCGGTGACATGTTTGTTTACATCTCAATAACAGTTGTACAATCGATTGGTTTCGGTACAGTGGATCGTTTCAAAGATGAATCGAATTGATTTGGACACGCGAAAGAAAATTCTGCACATTTCGGGCTCGGAATAGGGTGTCACGTACAACCAAATTGCAAAACTGGTGAAAGTGAACCACACCAGTGTCAAAAAAGTAATCGAAAAGTTTGGTGAGACCTTAACCGTGAAAAATTTGCCCCGATCCGGTAGGAAACCGGGTCCCAGCCAGCCCGGCCGGGACTTGAAAGTGGTTAAGTACAAAAACCCATCGGCGTCGACGCGGGATTTGGTCAAGCAATTCATCTCCAGCATCGGGATGATTCAACGGACCAAAGCTCAGAACCCCCTGAAAATGTTCAAGAAATAGAAAGTGCCAAAAAAGTCCCTGAGGAGGAAAGCCAAAACATGAGCATGAAAACTGTATAACCGGATTCCAGAGAGCAAAGACGGATGCATCCTAATGGACGACGAAACCTACGCTAAGAAAGATTCACGAGCACTGCCCGGACCGCAGTATTATACGAAATCGGTGGACCAGGACCTGACAGAAGCTGACACCACGGTGGCGATGGGATAGTTTGCACAGAAGCGAACAATTGATTTGTACCTGTGGTTTGCGGTCGTCTTTATTTAACGAATGGTTCAATAAGGTATATGAGGCACCATGTTTGAAGAAGAGATTGCTGCCATTGTACAGAAAGCATTGGCAAACAATAATGTACAGTTCATGAAAAATTACATCAATCCGCCGAACTGTCCAGATCTTCGGCCAATTGAACGGGGCTTGTCAAGCGGTACTTTCGAAAGGAGGGTACATGCAGGAATTCCAGAAAAACTGGATAGCAGCCACCAGGAAAGTCTCAAAAGGAACTGTGCAGAATTTAGAAAAGAATGTCAAGCCTAACGTGCGAGCGTTTTACAGAAACTATTTTTTTTAGTATTATAAACAGTGAAATGCAACAAAAGGTTCTTCTTTCTTAGCGTTTCAAGCTTATTGCTTTCGCAATCAGCTTATTGCTCGCTCTCAACTTAGTGTTCTAAATGCACTTCCATAGTTATTGATTGAGAGGTTTCGATGCCAAGAACCATTTTTGTATTTGTATGATTGTGTGGCAAGTACAATCATACCCAATGCCCAGGGAGTCGAGAAATTTTCCTTAACGAAAAATGCCTAGACCAGACCGGGAATCGAACCCAGCCACCTCCAGCATGGTGTTTCTATGTAGCCGCGCCTTTACCGACTGAGCTAAGGGAGGACCCAACAAAAGGTCATTTTTCTCTAATAGAGCGGAAACTTAAGTTAAAATATGTTTTTTTTTCACTCTTTTATTCGAAAATTAATGTTGCGTACTACTTTTCGATAGGTAAAGGAATAATTCCTCTTTGATTTGTTGTACGTTGTTTGGATGTTAATTTTTTTTGTTCCCTGAGAAATCGGCAATTGAAGTGTTTACAAAAGCAATTACACTCAAATCGCGAAGTGCTTCAAAAATATCTTTACATTGATTCATCAGAAAACAACGCAAATAAACTAAATGTACTGCGTCATGGCTTACTGAGTTTTGTAAAATACGTAAATTGCAATATACGTTGAGAAATATGCATTGAGAGCTCCGAAAAAGTCAGTTATGTTAAAAATTTCGACGTTTTTGGAATATTTCCAATATTTGGTACATTTTCACATATATTAATTAAAACTTGATTTTCTAATATTGGCAACTCCACGACGTTTTAATATTTGCATAATTTTCCCTATATGCAAGGCAACAAATTTGTTGAAATTTTTGAATTTTTTTTTGACTCATGTTGGATAATAAACTAAGACAAACAAAACTGGCATCACTGATATGAACATTTTCAAAGTACGCCACGAAATCAAAGTCGGGTTCCGGCTTAGCATCGCAAAATAACAAATCAAATTAAAAAAAAACGCGGTTGTACAGTTTATAGATACTACAAAGTGGCAGGCAAATAATTCTCCTGAACAACTATGCCAGCTTAGTTCAAAAGGTTTCAATATTCTTATCCTTTCTGTAGAGAATCAAAATCCAAAGGGCCCATTTTTCTATGCATTTCTAGAGGTTTAGACAATCCAATAAATTTGAAATTTGTTTATTTTCAAACGTGCTCCATTTTGCGTTCATCGACATACAGCCAGTTCCATGAAGCAATCACTTCATGACATCCAATTTCAATACGTGCATTGAATCAGCAACAATAATATCCCTTATCATATCGATTGGAAGTCTGATAAGAGGCAATTGACAACGTCGATGATTGGAGTATTCGTTTGCTCAAAACGGTGCATCTGTTCTTTTAGTCGCATTATTGTCCGTAAATACATTTTTTCTTGAAATTTGTAAATAAGTGGCCTTAGTTGCGCATTTGATCCCTTGCGCTGAACTGGCCGGCTTAACGTGCCGCAAGGGCTCAGTAGGTATTCTTTGTCAAGACCCGAAGCTAAGAGCCAGTTCCATTGTGGTAAATTTGGAAATTTCACCTAATTTATTTCATAATCTCAGATCATCCTAGGCATTTTTAGTGTTATATAATAATTTTAAATTATTGTTTTTTTCTTGTGGCTATGATACATTTTCTAAGCTTTCAGGTTTATAATACACACAAAATACCATCTATAACTACAGCAAAACCACAATACGCAGACATTTAATTACAATAAGGATTGTTATTATCATTTTTATTATAACATCCCTTCATTATATTTAAATGAACTTTTCAGGTTCGCATTTATGCATATTTGTAAGTTTTCGCTCACCTAACCCACGTTATGTATTTGAAACGATATGATTTTTAAGTTTTAAGTTTTTTTTACTTGATTTGAGAATGGATCTGTTTTTTTTTGGTGCGGATTTATTAAGTTTCAATTTTTGGCATTATTCATAATCAAATGAAAGTTATTTCCACTTATTGTAAGCTTATCTTTTCTTTGCTTTGTTGCTAGGCTGCTAAAGTCATAAAATTTCTTTTATTATATCAACAAATGTTTTGGTCTAGGGCTTCAAATGGTGGGTTGACAAGCTCGTAGAAGGGTGCGACCATCCTCTGGTTCCCACAAGTTCCTACATCACGCCTCCACGAGTCATATGATCACAAAAGACTGCTAGCTGAAACATAGGGACGTTGGTTGGCGTGGCCTGGGCACGCCTGTTGTCAAATTCACAATAGCGAAGTGAGGGGGTGCGACTGAAGATCGTGTACCTGTAAATCATATTGTATATTTTCCATTCTGTTTTAATTAATAATTTCAGCACGCATGTTCATATTTGCTTTTGCAAGGACTGGAGGTTGCCCTTCATTTTTTTTACTGTTTAGATGGATGAAATGTTGGCTTCGGCAGAACAGTTTAAGAACCTTTTATCCTGTGTGTTCTTTCATCTTTTTATTTGTACATCTTTAATATTTAGCTTTTCTACATATTTATTATTTAGCTCTAATTTGATAACAGTTTAACTGATGAGTCAATATGTATTGTTGTTATGTTTGATGTTTTCAGGAAATCCAACAAGAAAGTGTTCTCCGCACCGTTTTTTTTTTATTTAATCGTGTTGAAAGCCGTCACGGTTTTCGAGTGTATCCCATACTCCTTCTCTTTCTACTAAGCAACATTTTCATCTACATGTAGTGAATATTTTCAGATAAAAAGCCAGCCTGAAGGCCATGGTCTTTTTCTCAATACTTGCAATGAAGCGTCAATTCTCCATCCTCATTTAATTATACTCTATGTATTATTACATACCCATTAACTTTATTAACTTCCAGGAGTAACGGAGAGCAACAGAAGATACTTTCGTAAAAAATGTTTTGGTAGCGGGCGGCAGCAATATCGACAACGGACAAACTAATCACCAACTTAATTTCTTAAATATTTAAATATGAAAATTGCAAACATCGCTTGCTGAGCGTCTCCTAAAGCTTACCCTCCCTAGTCACACTATTCCACCTTTCCCGTGACACTTATGTTTCGGACTGATATTTCTTCCACCAGTTGCCAGGACGTGGCCAGGACAGCTCTGTTGGAACATCCTTCATCTAAGAGGTAGGGATTGTTCACAAATTACTATCTAACAGCAACCGATAAAGGCGCGTCTCCATATTGTGCGACCTAGTTTATGTTATGTTATGTTATGTTATGTTATGTTATGTTATGTGAAGTGGCCTTAGTTGTGCATTTCATACAACCATATTTGTCATAGAAGTTTATCACTTACTTACTTTACTGTGGACTCTGCTGTACACAGATGTTGTCTCCATTCCATGGCTGCACCTCACCAGCCTTGCTGTCTACGAAGCGTCCATATTCCATATTCTTATTACATACCCAGCCAACCGTAGTAGACCGATTTTGGCGGTGTGTACAATGCGAAGTTCTACCAGCAACTGATGCAATTCGTGGTCTATACGCCACCTCCATGTTCTGTCTTCTATCTGCACTCCACCGTAGATCGTACGCAACATCTTCCGTTCAAAGACACCAAAAGCACGTTGGTCCTCCACAAGCAATGTCCATGTTTCATGGGCGTAGAGGACTACCGGTCTAATTAATATCTTGTAGATAGTCAACTTTGTAGTTCAGCGAACTTTGTTCGATCTTAGCGTCCTTTGTAGTCCAAAGTATACTGCTTCGATTTCATCACCGTCGATCTGAACTCGTGGTGGGAGGCTAAAATTGTCTTTTTGTGGCAATTTTCTTCTCTTCATATATTTTGTTTTCAATGCATTTATCAAAGCCCCAATCCTACTAGCTCCAGCATGAAGTCTGATGTACACAGAAAAAAAAACGTGCCCGAAAATAAAAACGGACCGTGAACTAGTTCACGTTATCAGGATTTTTTCCCTTTAAACGTGATTTAGTTCATGATTACGTGAGTTAGTTCTCGGTGTATTTTTGCTTGTTCTCGAATTCATGACTGCAGTTCACGGATCTGGGCACGGATTTTTTTCGTGTACGTTTCCGTCATCGTCTCTACACTACGTGCTACGATATTAACATAGTCGGCGAGTAATTTTTGCTAGAACGATAGATTCATCAACACGTTTTCTTCAATTCTTTCGTTCTAGCAAAAATCACAGTCCACTTTTGGGGGCCTCATGGTGATGACAGAAATATTTCCTTCTAAATCATCATAATTTGAGCTTGTTCGATTCGTCTGTTGATCAGTACTGTCTAAATTAGTTGCTTTATGTTCAGAATGAGCATTCTTAGTGCCCTCAAAAAATGAAATGGTTTTTCGATTTTTAGAACGTTTGTAACTTTGACTTTACTTTCTTTCGAAGACAAATGTATGTTCCATCCTTTCTCATGACTGCTCCATATCATAACAATGTTATTTGCTCTCAGCTATAACAAGAAACGGTTTTCGAATGTCAATACTGATCCAAAGTATACGTATCAGATTTCATTTTAAACTTCATACCTAGACTAACATTTGAAAAGGGCGGTAATCCAAAATCACGAAGCCGAGAAAACTGGAGATTGGAAAACGAAAATCAAATCCTATTTTCCATGGAAAGCTCCAATGAACCATTTATTATACTCACATTTTGTATAATAATGCAGTGCTTAGCCTTTTCACATAATTTATGCAGAAATATGTTTACTGAAAAAAAGAAGAATGATTAGTAATTTCCATTTAATTCCAACTACCTTTATTGCTTATCTTGACAGATACGCGTATTTCGTCTACAATGTGCAGACTTCTTCAGTGTCGTGTACTAATAGTGCATAATTGAGTATTAGTACACGACACTGAAGAAGTCTGCACATTGTAGACGAAATACGCGTATCTGTCAAGATAAGCAATAAAGGTAGTTGGAATTAAATGGAAATTACTAATCATTCTTCTTATTTTCTCGTTACAGGTATTCCACTAAACAGCTCACACTCTCCATAATTCATGTTTTACTGAGTTAAAAATTGATAAAAACCCAAATACGCCATGTTTAATTTTAATTGGAAAACGAAAATCAAATCCTATTTTCCATGGAAAGCTCCAATGAACCATTTATTATACTCACATTTTGTATAATAATGCAGTGCTTAGCCTTTACACATAATTTATGCAGAAATATGTTTTACTGAGTTAAAAATTGATAAAAACCCAAATACGCCCTGTTTAATTTTAAAGTGTAACTACGCCTTAGGTTTTACGCCTGTTAAACTGCCAGCACTGGAAATACGCCGTTAGGTTATGACATTCCGGCATCTTATATGTTATTACGCCTACGCTCTTCAGTCACATTAATCAAGTGGCGAGGAATTACGACCCAGTGTTACCATACCAAAACAGTTAATTTTACTAATCAGATGAGTCTAGGTACTACTAGGAAAATCAGAGGTAAGAGTTCATTCTATCCAATGAACATTGTTCTTATTGTACTATTTGAATTGCGGATTCTTAATCATGTTTAATGAAATTGTTCCCTCGCAGCGGATGGTGATTGTGTTGTAAGCCCATCGTAGATAAATTAATACAACTAACCTAATAAGTTAGGTAATTAGGGCAAAACTTACATATTTTAAGGCGGCAGGTGAAGTCGAGGGCACGTTCTATCTTTGGTGCAAAACTTGTTGGTTGTGATGTTCCAACTACCAAATTTAAAGCTTCGACTTCTTCGTTACGGATGGAGCAATCAAGAGGAGATTCTTCAATACGAGATATCGATAAATCCAATGGTTGTAAATGTTTTGGGTCTCCATATTGAGAAATAGGCGTCGATGACAGAACATCAGCATATGATACAAAAGATTCATCCATTCGTGACAAGTCTAAAGGCCTGAGATCATGAAATCGTTGTTCGGTAGAAACAAATGCTGAATCTGTAGACAAATGAATTCTTCTCGGAACAGCACGGAAGGATCTTGATGATAAGCTAGCACCATTGCCACTGGTATAGAAGAATTCTGTCAGGGGAGGTTTTGAAAAACAAATCTTAAGAAATGGATCGGTTTGTATTGAAAGTTCTTACCTTTCGGTTCCGTAGTAGATGCTAGCAGTGCGGTATCCATGCTATACGATTCGACGAACGGAACGTCAAAAACGAATCGACCGTGCGAACCATCCTGCCTTAGGGAACGTCCATTAATTAGTACGAAAATTGATTTTTGAACCCGGTTGTTGGTGTGTTTCCCCCTTATATGATTTGAATGGGTGCATCTGCCGGACGAATTAAATTCGGAATCTGTGGAACCTGCACGTGAAGGAGTTGAGGGAATATGAAGGTTCTCATATTTATGTAACCTCATATGCACTCATGCTGAACTCTGTGCCGTCGATAAAACCCGCTGTATCCGTTGTCGCTTCTAAAAATTATATCCGCGATAAGAACACATTTCAAATGCAAACAGCTACTTACTTGATACATTCTCGGCACTTATTGGCATTTTCCGATTAAAATTTGTTTTCTTCAGCGCGAAGCAAAATCAAGCTCCATGAAACGTTATCCATAGCAACCTATCGACGGCTTAACAACAATCAATGGAAATCTACAACATTATTTCCACGGCATAATTCCAATTTGACATTATAACGGACGAAAATATGCGGCGAAATGACTTCTGCTTAGTGATTAGGGCGTAATGGTTATTTTCAAGTTTTAATAAAAATAAAGTTATATTTACGCATAAAATCCGTAAATATATACTCCTAGCTCAAGTCGAAATAAGTATATGATGATTAGCATAGTGTTTGCCTGAAATATTAAACTATTTGCCAGGATTTGAAGCTAACTGAAAACAAGTGGTGGAACAGCTAAATAACTAGAGCAATGCATGATCGGGAAGAACGCCATAAATTATTTTTCTTGTTCAAGGAAGTGCATAATTGATTTTAATGTCATTGTCAAGGTAAATTAGTTGTTCTGAAATTGTTCAATCTAAATATAATACAATATGATTTGTTTACATTTTGGTTCTTCCGCCCTTTTCAAATGTTAGTCTAGATACGTTGTTTCATCATAAAATATACGATTTGATTGTTCTTAAATGCGGTTTTAAATAAGCCTAAATCGATTTTTGTTGCCAACATATACGAGTTTGATATACAATAAAAATAAATAGCTGGGAGTCTTTGATGAAACAGACTATGATTGTTGTTTATATTACATGTTTAGTATTCAAGATGGTGACGAATGAAAAGCACGTGCGCGGGTGAAGAAGATAGTTAAGGAAAACCCAAATCTCTTTGTAAGAACGTTGGCTCGTAAAATACGAATGTCACTTGGCCTTGTCAAAAAATCAAAACAGCGTTTTGAGCTGAAGTCGCTTAAAAAAAAAAAAAAACAGTTCCACATTGCAACGACAAACAGAACTTGACTGCAAAATCACGGTTGTTATGGACCATGAAACTTATGCTCTTGAGGATTTCAAGCAAATTTCTGAAAAATATACCTTATTTTTGGCAAGTAATTCATCATTTATCATAATAGTTAACATATTTGATTGTTTTAATTTTTAAAGTTTAAACGTACATGTGATGCTTATTTCGATTTTTTATTTAAATGTGATTAGTAGAGCCCAATCGGAAAGGTTAGAAGCCTGTCTACCACCATTGTTTATTTACATATATTTTAGTTAGGAATAAGATAAGATTAATGTTACTATTATTTATGTTATGTATCGACTTTGAGCTGTTATCTGATGCCCTATCGTTTTTAAATGCATAAAGAATATTTAAAGTTATTTTAAGAAGGAGTCCACTCATGATCAAAATAAGTATAGGACCATTCAATATAATTTACCGTACTTCTTCACCGTTTTGCAGGTTACCGCAACCTCTCAGCCAAAGGCGCGGAACGATTAGGCGATTGGTCTTCCTCTTCAGCCTCAGCTGCATTCTACGGATGAGCGCATTATCAGGTGGTTGGAACCAGGCTTCCGTTCGATGCTCTCGCCTTTCTTCCGTTCTTCTTCGCTCCGGCGTGGAGCTGGCAGTACATACAGTTGCTTGGCTGTTTTCGCCATGGCTGCTGCAAATCAACTGACAACGCTCTCAATTCAACACAACAGGGTTGCTAAGATTGGTGATGCGGTAGATTCACCTTCAGGTGGCAGAGTTATCGTATGAAACATTGCTAAAATCAGTCAATTTTTTGAAGGGCGTTATTGTATAACGTAAATACATAACAAGTTTTTTTTTCGTAGTCAAGCAGATTCGGAGGTATATCCGATTGAAAGCGTACCGATTTAAAAATGGTAGGGCTTTATGATTGAATTTTAATTTTCTACTGATAACTTTATTTATTCTACTGATACTTTTTATTTAAAACAGGTCAATTCTGTAATATCTAGACTAAATATATGCCAATTCAAATCACCAAATTGTCAAGCATATGTTGCCCTAATACCACCAAGTGGGCATATTACGATTTGAATTTCTTAGTAGCTCATGTTTATTCAAATATTCTTGTCGATTATTACGGATGGACCTATTTGGGTAACAGATGACAATTTTCTCCGCTTGAATATTTACTCTCTGAGGCCAATGTTTTTTTTACGACTTCAAATTAGTCACTCACCTTTAGCATCATTCTTTCCCCAGTCGTATCTGCAATTTAAAATTCACAGATAGAATACATGATCACACAAAAAGCCAGCAAATAAAGCACATCCATCAGGCAGCAAGAATTTCTGGCATTTAGCCGTGCAGGGGGAGATCTCGACTTACCGGGCTAGTAATTGCAACCTACACGTGTTTGAAACTGCTCACAACTACTGGCTGCTGCAGGCTACCATCATCAGTTCGGTGATAATAGATGAAAAAACGGAGCACAGAAAATATTTTTTTGTCCTAAAATTTCTAGCGGAAATGAAAAGAATCCTCTCAACTCGACAACCAACCGCCCGAGTAAAAAAAATATCATGCAGCCAGCAAAAATAATGCTGATAATAGTATTTCAACGATTCCTTTTTCTCTGTTTTCAAGCACTAATTTTCATCAACGTTGAATAGAGCTGAGAGAGACCAAAAAAATGGATGTCGGAAAAAAAGCTTGCCTTCAGCATACTTGATTTATGAAATGAACAACTCGCTTCCGTTGCTGGTCGTTGCGCGAAAGCAGATCAAGTGAGTGTAATCAAGCGATTCACCGGAAGCGTGAATGTATGCATTCATGGAAACCGGATGTAACTATGATATTTGTGCAATCTGAACCGGTTTTGTTCCGGTGGAAATTGGATTTTCTCTACATGTCCTGGTGCAATTGAGCCCGGCATGTAGTTTTGTTCTTGCTAACAGCTAACCCAGAAGAATGTAGCTAAATGTAATTTTCTATCTGTGATCTGTCTGTGTGTATCTATGATACAGTAATGAACAAAACAGAAGAGATTATTATTTTCGAGTGATCCTCAACCCGGCATGTCATGTGCACGTACAAGCACTTGATGTTTCTTTTGAAAGCTTCATGTTCGTGTGTAATGTTTGTTGCCTTCATGTGATCTGTGGAAGCACAATGTGGCATCTGTCAGATGCCGTTGCTGTTAGCACTTTCTTCGTCGGATTAAAAGCTCGTTACCGACTGGCGTTCCCCGTGGACATTTGACATTTTGACTCTTGAGCACGTTGGAATGCGATGGCTGCTGGGTAGAATGAACTGCTAGTTGATTACATTCAATCTTAATAATTGTCTGATATTTCAAGGGTATTTATGTTTCGTAATTTTTCAACTTTCTCATCGTTTATTTATATCTGCTGCTACTCTTGAATAACATATAGAGTTTTTATCTTTTAAGGCTGCCTAAGTAAAAGTTAATTGAACGTGAAATAAACTACAGTGAGTTGAAATAACAATAGTGAAGCACGATTAAAAATCTCAACTTTTTTTGCAAAGCGTGATTTAAAAAATTACACATTCAATTGATTGAGAAAAATTGAGTAAAAATCAGAAGTTGTGTATAAAAATAAACCCAAAAGGAGAGGGTTCCCTTTTTCATATATGCAACAAAACCGGAGTGTGTACAAACTACTTCTAGAAACTATCATAAGCTATCAGGGGTACATGAGCACGATCCATCACGTTACTTTTGGCGGATTCATCCGTGCCTTGACCTACCCCGCAGTGGGATGTTAGGCAATGGTAACGTCCTTGATTCGAGTACTACTTTTCCCATGCCCTTTCGCTCAATTTTCAATACTTCTATTCTATTTCCAACCTACCGTTCACTGACGGAACTTTCAACACTTTCTCTTCATATCTTTCATTCTAGCAAACATTACTGTCCACTCTTGGGGCCTCATGGTGATCTCCTTCTACAGCATAATCGTTACTCCACGCACGGAGAATACAAAAGTAACAATTAGAGTTTGTAAAAATGGTGTAATCGATTCTTTCACACTTAAAAAAAATATTTTAAAATTTAAAGTCAATTTGCAAAAAATGACTATCGTAGAATTGGACGAAATATTTTTTAAATAAAGGCAATATAATTGTCTAAAAGTTCGCCATACATTGCGAGATGGGCACTTTCAAGGAAATTTTTTTTCTCACAACAACTTTTTCATGTCCTACCTTTACCGTGTATCGCGCAAACTCGTCTAGTTGTGGTCTTCAACACCCCTAGATCCAATAAAATTTAGCAGTCATAAAGAATTGACATTTGGTAAAAAACAATAATCATATAGACTAACATTTGAAAAGGGTCAACAACATTAAATTTCCCTTTCAATCAGTAAAACAGAACCAAAAGTGTACGTTTAAGTACAAGTCATTCATAACTGCTAATATGACGTTATAGAAATTTTCGAAATACTGTTAGGTTACTCATAGGTTCATTGGTAAGGGTTTTATTTTATTTATTTTTTATATGAACATCTTCACGTATTAGTAATTAATATAGCTTCATATATTTAATTTATAAATCTTTCACATACAAAGTGATTTTCTTTGGATTATCCTTTTAATCAGAAAACCTTTTAGTTGAAATTTGATTTTCTGAAATATGTACAAAGCAATTAGCCTGTGTTACAGGTATTGTCTTTACGTGGCTATAGAACTCCTCAAGTCCCTCTGACATTTTTGCATACTATTCAGCTAATATGAAGCAGAAATCAGTTTTGTAATACTTTTATTTGACTCTTCAACTGCCCAGTCATATAGTTCTCGAGGACTTTTGATTGTTTCCATAATCTTGAGCAAGGCTTGCTCTCTTTGCCATTCGCTTGAGATTACCACCAACAGCATTACATGGACCTTTCCCATGAGACGTTCCAATCCATACATGGACTTGAAATTGCACAAGCTGACAAAGTTCTTTTTGTTCTTATAATGGGCCGCTGCTCCATCTGACATGAAAATAATTTTTGAGCAATAAATTGAATTTTGTTTAATGAAATCTAGCAATTTTGATATAAACAAATGACCTGCTCATGGGTCAATACTTCAGATATTATGATAAAGCTTTTGTTTTCCAATTTATTGTTCTTTTTGTAATATTCTTCAAAGGTTTGATAATAAACAAGTTCAACCACCTGATTTAATTGTATTATCACTGCAATTTAAAATTATTAATAATTTAAAAATAAGCCCTTTCCAAATAGTAGGCTTGATTTTTCAAACATTCAAAGACCCTTTAAAAATCCAAATTGTCATTATAATTTAATTTAATTGGCTTCTGTGAGGTTTAAAGACCAAATCATAAGACGAGTTGGCGCGATCACGGTAAAAATTGGACATGAAATTTTTTTTGTTAGAAACACTTTTTTTCCTTAAAAGTGCCCATCTCACGCTGTTCGGCAGACTTTTAGACAATTATATCGTCTATATTTAAAAAAAAAACTTCGTCCAATTCTAAGATAGCCATATGTTTCAGTGCCGTGCACACCGCATCATTACAATGGTGCTTAGATACGGCGCGCCGACAGTGATTTTTCACGCTGCCCACTTGAGCTACAATAATAGCATCAGGCTGTTTGCCTGCTAGCCGCACTCAAATGGGTGGAAACAATACACGCTCCTTGGGGGACGCGTGTTTGGTGCTATCCACACAACAGTAAACACGATGTGTGCTGTTTGAGATCGAACACCATATTTTGCAAATTGACTTTAAATTTAAAAATTTTTTTTTTAGCGTGTAAGAATCGATTTTATAGTTTTTACAATATTTTTTATAAAAGCTAAGACAATTTTCAAAAGTTACCCATACATCACTTTTTTGTAAGTCTTTTCCTTTTTGAGTTATGTTGATATGAAACATTTGTTGTTAGAAAAAGTTAGAAAAAAAAGTTTTTCCAACAATGTATAGCGAAGCAATGTATAGCGAACTTTAAGAAAATCATATTGCCTTTTTTAGAAAAAAAATTTGTTCAATTCTAAGATAGTGATTCTTTGCAAATCGACTTTAAATTTTAAAATATTTTTTTTTTTAGCGTGTTAGAATCGATTTTATAATTTTTACAATTTTTTCATAAAAGTTAGGACGATTTTTCTAAAAGTCACCCATACATCACTTTTTTGTAAGTCTTTTCCTTTTTGAGTTAAGTTGATTTAAAAAAAATCGATCAAAAAAATTTAGCCCTTTTCAAATGGTAGTATGGATAAATTTTGAAAAAAAATATATGCAAAGTTGCTTGAAAAGACATAGTCTACACACCCACATAGTTTCATTGGATTCTGAGAGGGTGCTGCCAATCACGAAGACGAGTTGGCGTGAAATTCGTCATATAGTAAAATCGTTCAAGGAGACTCAGACAACACAGTGGCGAGCTGGCAGCGGAAGAAAAGCGAAGACAATCGACCCCGTGAACGCAAAGGTGAGAGATTACTTCAAGCGCAATGTGAACCATCCGATGGCCAAGAAGGTCAAATCTCCCGTCTGGTTCGTCTAGAAGATAATGAAGCAGGCCGGACTTCATGTCTTCAAGGTAAGGAAGTCGGCTAACTGAACCGATAAACAGAATCCCGCGTAATGAACCATGAGTGATTGGTGCAGCCGAAATGCATCGTAATGGACGACGAGACGTACATTAAAGTGGACGCCAAGTAGATCCCCGGCCTGGAGTTTTTCATAGGCAAGTCCTGCCTGAATGTTCCGGAGAAGTTTCGGAAGAAGAAGGTCGACACATTTGCCAAGAAGTTCTTGGTGTGGCAGGCGATCTGTGGGTACGGCAAATACAGCAAACCGTACATAACGACCAGCACCAAATATATATAGAAGAATGCCTCCAGAAGCGCCTGCTGTCCTTCTTCCGGTCTCACGAATGTGACACTCTGATTTGGCCGGATCCGGCATCGTGCCATTACCGGGAGTGATGGAGTAGTACGAATGGATTTAGTATAGGAGAGGAGGTTGAATAAACCAACTTTGCAAAAATATAACTTTTATTTGTTTATTTATTCCCGGAGAGTTTCAAAAATATCCGACTTAAAATAAATGTTTAGTTATCATTTTTGTCTGTTGCTTTTTTTTTAGGAAATTTTTGATTAGTAGCATGCAATGCGCATGTGAGATATCCGTGGTGATATTCTCACAATGGTCGTTCAGAATGGTTCGACGGATGCATATGAGAGATCATTCCCGATGAGTTTCCATGCGTTTTCTCAATTCCAGCACGTTTATTTATAAAAAAAACAAGAAACATTTTACTACGTGCTACATTTGGGAATAACAGGACAATGATCCCCCATCGCATTTTCAAGTGATCACTTTGAGCTGTTCATTTGGTTCCGGCACTTTTGAACGTTGATGCGGCAGCTCGTTTGCACATGAAATCTGCTACGACCAAGTTGGCAGAACGCGCCCAAACCCGTCTCTGAACTGAAGGGCAGAGAATAACAAAAGTTTCGTCAGTAGGTTGAAATTAATCAAATGTACTGATAGTTCTTTTGTTGAACAAAAGCTCTTTAAATTGAGCGAAAAACCATTTTAGTGTCGGTAATAACAAATCAAGTAGCATAAGACATTAATAAGAATTAACTTTTTTAAAAATAAATTTTTTGAATAATAAAAAAAAAAAAAAAATAAAAAAACAATTTTTTATTTTTTTTTTTAAAATATTTTATTTTTTTTTTTTTTTGTGACCAGTCACTTCGTTCGCTCACCCAATTCTTAGTTTTTCTACCAGAAATGGGGGTATTTAATCGAAAGAGGAAAGATCTATAGATAAATATTAGCTAGCTAGATAGGGTCTTAAAAGTAAATAAATTAAGAAAACTTAAGTACTATGAAATGAAATAATCATGCTCATAAATAAATGCTTAAACTACCATAAACTACTTAAACTGGATATGCAAAATAAAAGCTAGAAGCTAAATTACGGCCAACGTTTGTATTGAGAAAAACAGCACACTGAATAGGTGATGTAATCAGCCTACATAACGCAACACAACACAACAACAACACCCCTTCGAACTGGTATCCTTGGTAGCAGTACTGCCTGATGCTCTCGACTCCCAACACAGAATGCTACCTAGGGAAAAAAGGCCTGTTCGCCGGTTCCTTAGTCATGCATGTGAGGAGACTCGTCCACTTGCTTGAGCACCAGCAATCGACCTAAACCATAGCTCTCGAAGAAACCCCAAAAAGTTTAATAAAACTGTATTCTTGGTGATTGGTAAGCCATCATCCGTTCGCGAACACCTACGGATCGTATCCAAATCGATCGAAAACCATCGATCGATAATAAATCTATCGAAACCCACTTGATTGGTGTTAAGTGACTGCAAAGGCGCGCAGACGGCACAGATATCCCTCACAGGACTAGCGACGCCACCAGATCGGCGTAATCGACGCATCTGCAGCACAATCGGAGCAATCGGCACGATTGGCGGCAGGGTGATGATCAGCGAAATTGCGAGCAAGCAGGCGACGGAGCACGGAGACCTCGTGCGGACTTATTTGACCAGCGTTCATCGGCGGGCCCAACACTGACACCACACACCATAACCGTGAGTAGAGTGTATTGGTAGGGATTTAGATAGGGCTGTTAGGGACCGTTAGGGCAAAACTTTAATAAAACGCCGTAAAACTAAAATAAAAAACATCTATGGTTTTAACTCTTACTTTGCAACCTCGGTATGAAAGAGCCGACCCAGAGTGTGGTTAGAGTTACTTAAGGGCTTAGCGGGTGTAACTAAAGGCTAGTTGTTTTAAAATTGTTCAAAATGCTTACGACATGACATGAATACTAGATCTATTGTAATAACAACGTAATTTGTTTGTCGGATACATGTTCAATTTATGATTCACGGTCGGAAATATATTTTTTTATTATTGTATATTATCGTATTGTAACTGTACCCAGGTAACCAATAAGCATTAGCATATGCAGTAAATAAACCCTAAATCTGCATTTCTGATGCTACAAGCATTATATTAGCAAAATATCAGCATCTTGAATGCTATCTGATGTAAAGTTGAATTTCAAATGCTATTTAAATGCATGTAGCCTGTAATAAGCATTTCGAATGCAAAATAGCATTAATGAAGCATTATCATGGCATTGCAGTAAAGCAGCCGTATATTGGGCTAGAAGCGGCATTCATATTGCATTTAAGGCGACCTAATTGCTTGATAGACTGCCGTTAAGACGCTTTGGAACTGCTTATTGGTTACCTGGGTATACATACATAAGGGCTTTGTGTTTATCCCCATTTGACGTCTTTATTTGTGTTTGTTGAGATTTTGTTTCTGTATCCACTGCACGTCTATGAAATCCATCATTAACAAGTTTGACGTACGTTAGCCGTACGTTTGCTCATCTGCCGGGAAGAGGAAGATTTCCTGGAACGAATGACCCAAATTTGTATCGGGAAGTAGTTAGCCTTATCAATATTGATTCATGGCTTGTCGAAAAATATAGGGACAATTATTGGAATAGTGCACACCAGAGCCGTTTTTTTAATGTAAATAACCACGATTAGTCAGCGCAGGTGAAAAAAAAAATGGTCAAAATTGCGTGCATGATAATTGTTGATTGTGTAATTTGATCTTTTTTCTACACCAAAGGAATCATTAATGCCGATGTTTACCATGAGGAGTATTTGCAAAAAAAAAGGTTTCTCCAACTGTTTCAGAAACACAGTGTTGCCTTTTTTTTGGTCAGATTATCAGAACACTATAAAGATTGTATTCGATGAAATTTGGACACACGCAATTGTTCGTAACTTTTTAGCGTGTGGGTAAAAAATATTGAAATTTTAACTGAATGTATTTCATTGTGTTGTGTCAATTGTGTAATGAGTTTCGTGAAAATCGGTCGAGTGATTTCAGTGATGGCTTCGAATGAAGAAATAGTGCGCCAACAAATGTTGGGCACTCACTTCGAAAACCCAAACGCTTCTCATCGATGGATCGGAAAACAGCTCAGAATCGCACATTCAACCGTATCTCATGTGATCAAAGCGTTCAAAGACCGTAAGACAACCAAGGGGAAAAATGGTAGTGGCAAATAACGTGGCACATCAAATCCGGAGAAGGCCAGGATGGTATTGAACCAATTTAAGCGTTATCCCAACATTTCGATCAGGGATGTTACGAAAAAGGCGAAAGTTTCAGTTTGTTTTGTGCAGAAAACAATGAAACGTTCTGGATTACATGTGTACAAGGTCCAGAAGGCACCGAACCGGAGCGATAAACAGAACTCGGTGGCCAAAACTCGTGCAAGAAAACTGTACAGGGAGTGGCTCACAAAACCGTTCTGCATTGTGATGGACGATGAGACCTACTTTAAAGCCGACACCAAACAAATGCCAGGACAGGAACAATACGTCGCCACCTCTAAGTTGGCCGTTCCGGAGAGTGTACGGAAGAAGAAACTGTCGAAATTCGCCAAAAAATTCCTTGTCTGGCAAGCGATCTGCGGATGTGGCAAAATGAGTCTGCCCTTCATCACCTCTGGGACCGACAACGGACAAATCTACAAGGACGAATGCCTCCAAAAACAACTTCGGCCCTTTTTGAGATCTCACGATGGCCCGACACTGTTTTGGCCGGATTTGGCATCTTACCACTATGCCCGGCCCGTCTTAGACTGGTACAAAGATAATAATGTACTTTTTGTACCAAAAGACGTCAACCCCAAACACTCCGGAACTTCGCCCAATTGAAAAATTTTGGGCAATCCTGAAGGCAAAGCTCGTTAAAACTCCAAAACTGATAGAAAATGAACTTGAACTAAAGAAAGTGTGGTTAAAAGTAAGTAAGCAAGTCGGTCCTATCATTGCATTTGATGCAAAGGGTCAAGGCAAAGGTGCGGGTTTGGGTTGGGAGAAGAGGTTTAACAAACCAATGATGTCAAAACTTAACCATTTAGTAGTACTTTATTTCCAGAAAGTTTGAAAAGAATCGGGTTCAAGGAAAATTTTTGGTGACCTATTTTGTGTGTCCAAATTTCATCGAATACAGTCTTTAGTACACACTTAGAAATTATGAATTTTACATGAGACGTAATTCCTGTTTGTAAAAAGTCGGGGAACGTAAAGAAAGATTTCGTGTATAATTATGTTTCCTGGAACTGACACAACCGCAGTTCGACAAATGTGTTTGATTGAATTTATTTTCTCATCTCTTTCAACTGATTCTTTTCTGCTAATGGACGCTTGCATGTGTCGGTCTCAGGGGACAGCAATTTACATGACATTTTGGTAGTGTGTAGGTCAAGTAAACAATTATTTGCTTTCTAGAAATGAACTCAATACAACTAATTGTCCACAGCTTCAGCCTATCAAACGATACTGGGCTATCGTCAAACTTCTCTTCAAAAGGGATAGTAAGGTGTCTAAGACCATGCTAGTGTTACTGTGTTCAGAAAATGTCATAAGACTTTAGGCCAAAATATCAAAAATAGAATAATAACTTTTGTTTCAATTTTAATATTTTTTCATGTAAACTTAATCGAAATGTCTTGAAAGCATTGTCCAACTAAGGTTAGCCATTTTTCAATCGAAGAATACGTATTTATAACTTATTTTCGATACAGTCCCTAGTAATTGGCTTTACTGGCTTTTAGTTAGATTTTTTTGCGCAACCAACTTTCTGTTCTTATTTCGTTAGCAGCAAGACGTTTTGCACATAATTCTTTGTAGCCCAGGAAACGTACACTAGCCAAGCAATAATTGGAACACAGAACGCACTTCTGAAAAATGTCCGGAAATTAATTTAGCCATGCACCGCATACATACAGTTTGTCTTCCAGAAGTAGGTCAAGCTTATAGTAATCCTTTTTGTCCAAAGCATACTTTGCATAAAGCCTTGTATCAAGCAGTGTTGGAAAAGGGTATCATTCGGTGCTGGTAACAATGAACTTTAGTGAAAATGAAAAGATAGAGAGATTATGACTCATCATCAAGGGTTTTTACTAAATGGGATTTTCAGAAAGTGAGAAAAGTACATGTGTCGCAATACATTAAAGAATAAACCCTTTTACATGCCGGGTATATCAATTATTATTTTTAGCCCCATGGTGTTTTTCTAATTTCATTTAGTAGATGGGTTGGGTGTTGGGCTAGTTTATTGGCTGATAGATTTGTATCGTCCTTCTAAGGTATTCGCACAGCAAAATCTAGCCACAGAGAAAATCGCAGTATAACATTATTTCTATTTGTTTTTAAATCCGAAAAAATCAGCGTAACAAAGGGGTAAATTTTGACATCAAATTATAATTATGCGGACTTGTTATAACCGTATGCTCTAACTTTACGTTTGATACCATCCGTTAAATTCTGCACAGTGTCCTCAGTCACTCTCAATTTTTCAACTTTTTAGCAAAATGTTTCTCATTATTTGCCTCTCCTTTCGATTTCTCAAGGTTTTGCTTCACGTTGGCCCAATATCTTTCAATTGGACGAAGTTCTGGGGTGTTCGGAGGATTACAGTGCTTTGGTACAATGTTGACGATGCGCTTTACCACAATGGTAAGACCCCAAATCAGATCAAAACAACACAGAACTCGTGTGCTTTTGGATGAATGGTAGTAGCCGTTTTTGCAGGCACTCGTTGACGTAAACTTGTTGATTAATCGTACCTGTAGTTATGATGATTTTGCTCATCAAACCACAATTACAAATAGTCTGCCAAACCATGTACTTTTTATATAAATTTAGTCAACCGTGCCACGTTGTAATGCGGTATAAAACTCAAGACCAGGAAGCTGCTTGAAGTCTGCTTTGACGTTTGTTGCATCATCCATAACTATGCAGTCAAATTTTATCAGCAATATGTCGTAAAGCTTACGCGTTCTTGTTTTTGTACTGGTTTCCTGCTTTTCGTTCGTGTTTGGGGTTTTTATTACCTTGAACGACCATTTCTTCAGTTTTTGAACGAAAGAATACGATGTTTTGACGTTTTTAGCCACATCGCGGATGGAATGGTTTGGGTTTTGCTCAATCAGCCAAAGCACTGCATCCCGCTTGGATTCGAAGTTGTCGTTTCGCTTGCCGCCAGATCCTGGTTTCCGATCAAGAAACACTACTTACTGTTGAACGAGGGACTCCGAGTGATTTTGCTATGTCATGATGCGACCTCCGTTAGCTCAGTCGGTAAAACCGAAGCTACAAAGCAACACCTGGGTGGCTGGGTTCGATTCCCGGTCTGGTCTATGATTTTTTTCGTTCAGGAATTTTTTTCGACTCCCTGGGGATAGGGTGTGATTGTACTTGCCAGTTGCCACACAATCACACTAATGCAAAAATAGTACCTGGCATCGAAAGCTCTCAATTAAGAACTGTTGAAGGAAATTTAGAACACTAAGTTGAGAGCAAGCAATAAGCGAATTGTGAAAGCAATAAGCTTGAAACACTAAAGAAGAAGAAGATGATGCGATATAGACGGATTTACCACACTTTTCTTTTACGCACTTGTTGTTTTTTCGACTCCATATTCAATACAATGATTTTGTGATAGCAAACCGTATGTCAAAACGTTCACACACACAATGAAATTGCGTTAGCCGCATGAGTGACATCTTTATATTGACAAGAAAAAAAAAATGTGGCTAATAAACCATGGCTAGATTTTGCAGTGCGCTTACCTGAGTTCAAATGATCGTTGGGTCACAACATTAAATAGCGGAACAGAAAAAGGTGTTTTTTTCTTCAGAAAATTCAAGTTTGCCTTCAAATATTCAGAATATATTTGATCCTTCCAATGCCAGCACATAAATTATCGTAAATTTTTATAATTATAAGGCAAGACTCTCACTTTAGTTGATGTTCAATGCTTTGTCACTAAAGACAAACAAAATTGCTAATCTACTAGACATATTTCCATTCGATTGTTGTATTATTTTTTAAATTTCACGAGGAATGACAAAGTGTTAAGTGTAGTCTAAAGGCCGGTTCATAAACCACGTAGATTCATTTTTGAAAATCTCAGAGCCCCCCCTCCCCCCTCGTAGACTTTTCTCCATACATTTTTTTAAATTTTGTATGGAGCGTAGACTTTGGTCAACACCGCCCCCTCCCCCAGAAAAGTCTACGTGGTTTATGCATAGCCCCTAATAGTAGTAATAAATATTTAAAAAATATCACATAAAACATTTGCAGTTTGATCACATTTCAAATGCCGATCAACAAACCCGTTTATTAGAATACACGAAAGAAGAAGTTACAGCAAGAACAGGTAACCCAGCGCCATGATGTGGTAGAATTTCGAACATTTGGCCATTCCGACAACTAAGAGACAATGACCAAGAGCAATGACCTGTTTTCTATTTTCTTGGGATTATCAACCATCGTATAATTGGTTTAAGAAAAGCTTTGATGTTTTTGTTTTAATTTCTTGTTGCATTAATAATAAATACTTCGAAATAAAATCAAACCGTTCACGAAATTCAACTGAACGAACATAATGATTTCCACATTAATCCTCACTCAGTCATCGAATCTCGAGTGAATGATTTTCCGAATCACTCAAGTCAACTGAATTTTTAACTCCTTTTTATCAACTTAATTATCGATAGCTTTGTCAACATTTGCCCGAAGTAGGACGAACATTTTTCATCACTCAACTGTCCCGGCAGTTGGACCAGATGACGAAAGTTTTTATTGATATCCGGAGAAATTGGACCCCAGTCAGGGAGAGACAGAACAACCAAGAAAAAAAAATAGGAAAAGTCAAGAAAAACAAACACCCAACCCAGTGTCGATCAATCTTGTCCGGTGGATAGCAAATTAAGAAGAAAAAGGCCACTGGGTATTCTCTTCGCTAGACAACACACTCACATCAATTCGGCAGCAGCCGAAGCAAGCGAGGGTAAAGGAAATTTGATTTTCTTTTGCCAAAGTTGGTGTTATTTTCACTGGTAGCGTGGAAAAATATACACAGAAAAAAAAACGTGGCTATCCGTTAAAAAAGTTTTTGTCAGAAGCTCCCGAAAGTGCACCATCACATCAGCAAGTATACCCCTTGTGACCTGTGAAGCGGGAAAAAAAGAAGACCCTTCGATGCTGGTTCTTGCTTACCCGATGGTGGTGGTGATGATGATGGACCGAAATATGTATTGACGTATATTGGGAGTTAATTTATCGTGTTTGTTTGACTTTGCTTCAAATTTCATTTGCCAGCGACGGGCAGCAACAGCATCCAGTAGAATCGTGACGAAACTGTGGAATACAGTCCGGAGAGCATCCGTCAGATTCTTTTCAGTACAGTGATAAGCTTAGAAGTGCTCGATAAAGAATGGGAAAAGTTTTGATGGGTTTATCTTTGTTTGAACAAGGGAAATGGAAAGATGGATGGTATTGATGAGAGGAAAGTTGAAATGAAAAACTGCAAACAATCAGATTTGGAAGAGAACTTGATTAAGAGAGCTCATTACGGGCTTCGATAAATTGGCAAAAAATGTTGAGGACTTTCGCTAACCAGCTGGTTCTTTTGAAGTTATTCGTTTTTATTTTTATTTTGGTTAAATTATGTGGGATTTGATATTTTTTACCTAAAAAATGCCTTAATAATAAAAAAAATCATTGACATTGAATAAAAGAAAAATCAAACTGCAATCTTATCAAAGTATCTTCGGATCGGTGGCATTTTAGTTAAAGGAATAATAAGAATACTCTCAAATAATTGAAAAACATAACATAACATGTCACTTGGATTCATTTGAAATGTGTGAAGATCATTGGAATTATGCTAAGCAACCCATGCATCTCAATACTTCATGAGCATGTAGAACTTTTTGTCTTTTGCTTTTTAGTCTTATAACGCTTTTATCGTTTGCGTGGGTCTTAACCATGTACCCTGAAGTTAATAATGCAGAACTTCAGATGCGAACATCAATGTTTGCATTTCTAAATTAAGGTACAAACACTTTTCGTCATTTTTAATAGCTCATTTTTAAAGCTTACGTCACTTAGTATCTGGGCGCATGACATCAGCTGTATCTAGGAATTGGTAAAACATTTCTTAACATATGGAAATGTTAAGAAGTAAAATTTAAAATTATTATCGCACTTTCATTAAAATATATTACTTAACGATTTATTTAATAGTTCTGATAAAATAACGCCCATATACATATACAAAATTGCCCAATACATTTTCTGCTGGACAGAATTGCGGCTACTTGGGCGGATTCAAGTCCTGTACAAAAAGTATTTTGTGTAGTGGTGTGTAACATATTCGGGATATTGTGTAACTAGTGCTTAACACAGGCGAAACCATTCAACATTTCGCCCCTATTCGCCCGGTAGTTCGCGAGTGTGAAATATCCGGTCACAGCAAGCCAACTCTATAGAAGCTGTCATTACTTCATATTTATTCGACTCGCGACTTCTGAGAAGGTAAGTTGTAAGTTGCATGACCAGCGCCGGGTGATTCCTGCTTCGTCATCGTTCATTCACATATTTTTCAGCTTCAATGGCAAGTTGCTAAATCTGACCAAAACTTGTGAGCTTGATGTACGACAGAATGTTTTTCGCATGTCCTCTTGTTTATTTAATTTCGAGCCTTTGTTTGTTTGGACCGAATTTATAGCCTTTGTTTGTTTGTTGTATTTCTTTGTTTGTTCCGGATTCTTAGGTTTCCTCCCAAGCCCACAAATCCCTTGCCAGATCTGCGATTTTATCAGAAAAAATGAATTTGAACTTGCTGGAGACATCTCAACGAAGCATCCTACACATTCTTGGTATTTCGTTAAAACCTTGCTATGCAACTCCCGAACTTTAATATTTGCCATAAGGTTCTAATTCTGTGTCCAGTTTGGCTTCGTGCAGATGAATTCTCTGGACGGTTATTGTACTGGCATAGTATACTGCATATAGTATAGTAAAAAAATGAGGCACACAAAAGTGGTCGACAAAAAATCATTTTTAGTCGGATTTATGGTTAGGTTTCTACTTAATTGGTTTATTGCATCTTTTTTCACGACTGAAAGCTCGCACTTGCCCTTGACATCACACATAAGGTTTTGGGCAATAGTTATGTTGACTTCTTTTGATACTTTTACCCACTGTTTCATCAAAGCCATTCTTGAATTCTTTGCTGTCGCTGTTCGCATAACAGTCCTTTGTGTTTTTTTTTTGTGTTTTTGAGTTATTTTCGAAACTGAAATATATTCAGTCTCATCTTCAAGATCCATAAATAAAAAAGTAATATGCTCCCGAACACTGTGTAAAAAGTATTTACTCCTGTGGTCCTACGTCTAAATTATTCCTATAACAGTCCTACGTTTTCTCACTAATAATTTTTTTTAGTAGGATGTTGTGAATAAAGTTTGTTTTGCGATATTTTGTAATCTGAAATACGTATTTAGGTCATTCCCATTAAAATTTCAGTCGGATCTTTTTGTACTACTAAACAGTCACTGTTGGAACTGATGAACAGTTTGTTCGAAGAAGGAAAACAACTTAGTATAAACAGCTTTCTTGACATAGACTACGTCTTACGGCAAGGGCAGGGTGACAATTGAAAATCTAAAAATAATCGACCGTACGAAATATCGTTACAAATTAAATGCTTATAACTTGATAATTGCTCGATAGATTTTCAATATGTCTACATCAATCGATTGGAAATTTTCCCGCGTATTAAATCAATTATTTAAAATTATCCGTAAAATTTTTAAAAATATTGAAAATAGGGCGAATTAAAGTTTTTTTTTTAAATCATTTATTTGTACAGGCTCAATCGAATTAACTTTACAAAGCCAAGATTTCATTTTTATATACATCAATTACCTCAAAACTCACGTTAAAGGGACAGAACCGATTACTCGCGGCCGCCTCGAGGTTAATAGGAATAACAATATAAAGGATGGGTCGAGGGGCGGGAATTTGAAGTATGTTTAACATAACATTTTTATTTTAAATTCCAAATTGTCAAAAAACTTAAAACTATACAACTTTTGGCTTCTTTTGACTTTGACTTGATCATTTTTTGAGAATGAAAAAAAAACACACAAATACAGATAAAAAAAAACTTATTGTAAACATACAGGTTAAACTAACTACAATCTCAGGCTAATGTTAGTCAAAAAGACATAAATGAGTTTCATAAACTCCAGGTCACGCAGAGCCAAAATATCTCGAACTGGTACATTGGGTTGTCTACCTCGAGCCCGAAGGGAATCTTAAAGCTCAGATCTGACTCCACGATGCTCAGCACATGACCAAATAATGTGATCTGCGTCCTGATAACCTTGTCCACATTCACAGAGATTGCTGTCACTCAGCCCAACACCGTATAAATGAGCGTTCAAAGAATAATGATTGGAGATGAGGCGAGACATCACACGAATGAAGTCTCGACCCACATCCATACCCCAAAACCAAGATTTCTTCAACACCTTTGGGATGATTGAATGTTGCCATCGCCCCAAATCTCCTTTAATCCATTTATACTGCCAGCTTACGAGTGACTGTTGACAAAAAATAGTAAAAAATTCATTGACGGCGATTTGTCGATCATAAATATCGCCTTCTATAGCGCTCACCTTTGCAAGCGAGTCCGCTTTCTCATTGCCCAGAATTGAACAATGAGAAGGGACCCATACAAAGGTGATGATAAAATAACGCGAAGATAAAGCACTTAGAAGCTCCTGTATTTTCATGAGAAAATACGAGGAGTGCTTTATCGGCCTCAAAGAGCGGAATTAAAGTTGATGTCTTATACTTTGTTTTGGAGCCTAATTTTACTAAATACACAGTACGTTCGTATCACAGATTTCAAATGTAAGCAAGAGAGGTCCCAAATGCAGCAGTGAACGACATCAAAGCACACCTTCGCAATTTTACTCATAACTGTCGCAGTACTGGAGCTTGGCAGACTAACGAACCATCGAAGATCAGCAGCTGGCGATGGCATAAACTCTGGAGGCAACGTCGATGGCACGAAGCCTCTAAATAGTGCGGAACGGCAAAGCGCCAATGTGGATTTGGCAGGTGGTGGTGGCACGTACCATAGAAGGTGTAGTGGTGACCAACCAGTGGACAGGCTGATTGCTCTGCAGGCTGTTGTAGCAAGCCCTTGGCTAAGCAATCGTTGCTAGGGAGCCACTAAATTGCAGTCGTGTGCTAGGCAGTCGGTTGCCCAAGCCGGTGATGATTTGTTGCCAGCCGGTGGGTGCCACCACGAGGAGCTAAATAAGTGCCTGAGTGTTTGTGTGATATTCCTGGTAGCAATCTTTATCGAAAGCACAACGTGCATGGCAGAAATAACCTGCTTCGTGGCAAGACCGAGAAGGTTTCAATTCTAATGCGGAATATTTCAAATCCGTCCTTTTCAGGACGAACAATCCAATTTTGAGAGTTTCTTTCATTTGAAGTTATCTAACATTCTACCAGTTGGCAGACAGCGGTGGCTTAAACAATTTTAATTTTCTCTTTGTTGCATACCTTGAGCATTGTGCACAATTTACAAATGGCTGCCGTCATGAAAAATTTAAACACCGGTCGTTAATAATTTGATCGTTTCTTGATTGATTTAATTTTGAGCTGAGATTTTTGCGCTAATTCATCAATCGGTGTTGGAAAATTGTAAGGAATGTTGCGTTCCTGCAAGTATCAAGAAACTCCCTATTACGGACTTCGTTTTGATTCTCGAACATGATATTCCGTAGTAAAATTCTTTGCACATTCCAATTAGTACTGTTATGAATAGTTATTTTGTTGTGTTAACGATTCGCGTTGGATAAGAGTTTTACTTCTAGGTAGAAATAAGTTTTGAGAAACTAAAAGTGAGAATAAGTACGATGCCTAATCGATTTGATGTCAACCGTATGCGCAAATTTCGGAAGCGCGGTAAAATCGAACAAACAGAAAACCCTCCGAAACGACCATGTACCGATCCTTGGAGACAGTACCTACGTTGCAATGATCCGCTGCGAAACTAAAGAAACTAATCAAATGATTTAACTTTGTCTACGTCAACCGGTCGTGTGTTATACACAACCCCAATGATTTTTGTTTTTAAATTTCGATTGTTCATATTTCGAAGATTTCCACAGCTTGTACAGTTTCAGTAATGATATTGAAGATGATTGTCTCGCCAACTTGACAAGTTTCCCCGTTTTCCAGGCGTACATTGAAAACGTAAGCGAAGAATTTCCTCGGATCGGCAAACCGACTTCTGCGTCGTTTTTGAATTTGCCGTTTGCTGCATGTTTTAACGAATAAAACCCTCTTCGACCATAAATGTTGGATTCCAGAACTGTGTATAACTAGAGACTTGTGCATATTTTGAATTAATCTCATTGCAATCTTTGATGCAGCCACATTTTGTCGATACTATGACTCAATCGTCGAGATTTTGCAACATTTGTCACCCTAATCTATTTTTAGGTTCTCTTCCGATTACGGGAAATTTTCTCTATGTGTCTGAATTCAGAAGCTTGTTTCCAGATTCTAAATTCTGAACTGGGCAATCCGTTGAAGTTTGCAGATCAGTATTGTAATCATAATTAAGCGACGATGTCATCAACGGTTCCAGGCAAGAACATCCAACGGAAGACGCCAGTTTCGACGGAGTTCCTGAAACAGTTTCTTACTGCCATCCTACGACAGACTCCTTAGATATTTCAAAAGGCTCCAAACTTCCAAAAGATGTGACTGATGTTTATCAACACTTTACTCGACTCATCAAGATGTGAGCGATAACCATTCAGTGGCTGGATCTGTTTCAAACCGGAAGAATTCTTCGTCTGAGCTGTCTTCTTTGCTGCAGTAATCCTTTAGCAACTCCAGGGCGGACATTCTTTAGGCACAAGAATTATTTGCACTTTGACAACTTCGCAACACGATGATAACATTCTGAATGACCTGTCAAAAATCGGATAAGAGGGTACGTTTTCAGACGTAGGACAGGTATGCCGAAATTTTGTTGATCTTTGCATGGAATTTTCGCATAATAGTGTCATTGATATCTTGTTTGGTCGTGCTAGTAAAAACATTATTTGTGGTATTTTGCAACGAATACTAAAGGGTGTATTCGATAAAAATGGCACACACATATATACTCATCAAAATTAAACTGATTATCGAATTTTCTTGAAATTTTCAGGGAATGAAGAACTACTAATGAGTTTTGATTTACAACATTTGTTTTATTCAATTTCGTCTCCCATCCCGAATGCCCGCACCTTCCTTTTCACTCCACCCATCAAATTTTGTACAACCGATTTTCCCAGTGTTTTTGTTGTTTTTACCCAAATTTTCTTCAATTCTAGCTCTGTTTTTATAGCTTTGGGATGTTCGAGAAGTTCCGTTTTCATAATTGCCCAGAATTTTTCAATTGGACGATGTTCCGGTGAATTTGGTGGGTTCATATCCTTTGGCACAAAATTGACTCCGTTGGCTCGGTACCACTCCAATACGTTTCGAGCGTAGTGGCAGGATGCTAGATCAGGCCAAAACAGAGTTGATCCTTTGTGCTTCTTAATGAATGGCAAGAGACGCTTCTTAAGGCACTCTTCCGTGTAAATCGCACCATTTATTGTTCCGGAAGTGATAAAGGGAGCACTTATTTCACCACATCCGCAAATCGCCTGCCAGATTAGAAACTTCTTTACAAATTTCGATAGTTTCTTCTTTCGAACATCCTCCGGAACATCGAACTTCGTCTTGGCAACGAAATATTCTTGCCCAGGAAGTTGACGGAAGTCGGCCTTGACGTATGTTTCGTCATCCATCACGATGCAACCGGATTTGGTGAGCAGCTTCGTGTAAAGTTTCCGGGCGCGGGTTTTCGCAGTGATGTTTTGTTTTTCATTCCGGTTTGGGGCTTTTTGCACATTGTAAACATGTAACCCAGCACGCTTCATGGTTTTCTGCACAAAACCGACTGACACCTTAGACTTTTTAGCGACATCTCGAATTGACATGTTTGGACGGTTCTTGAATTGTTGTACGACTTTCCTGGCCATTTTACTGTCCATTGGACCACTTTTACGACCACTCCCTTCCTTCCTTTGGACACTCAGACGCTCCTTGAAGGTTCTTATTACACGAGACACAGTTGTATTTGCAATTCCAAGTCTTTTAGCAATCCACCGGTGGGACACCCCTGGATTTTGATTGTGAGTGCACAAAATTTTCTCACGGACAATTTCTTGTTTCGACGACATGAGTGGAACTACTGAATGTATAACTATGAAACTTGGCAGATGTAAATAATACACTATGGATAAGATCTACTCAAATTTCTAGGTTTTTTACTCATACGATTCAAAAGTTACAGAAGATTTTCTGTGTGCCATTTTTATCGAATACACCCTTTATTAATTTGTATGTGCACTAAAGTGTTTATCAAAAAGGTTCAATAAAAGTTCTCATAAAGTTTACAATATGATCATTTTTTCAAAACAGTTTCAATTGCAATTGTTTCCACAGTATAATTCTTGACATAGGACTGTTATGCAAAAAGCGGCCTACATGATGGCCCAAAACTTCTCAATCGCCGTTGGTTTCGGCGTTTTCAGTGGGTTGAAGCCTCTTGGTACAAAAACAACATTGTCATCTCTTTACCAGTCTAACAATGGCTGTGCGTAGTGGCAGGATGCCAAATCTGGCCAAAATAGCATCTCGCCTCCGTGAGACCGCACGACGGAAAGCAGGGCAGGGTGCTTCTGGAGACTTTCATCTCTGTAGATTTGCTCTTTTATGGTACCTGTCGTGATGGATGGCTCATCTATCCACACCCACAAATGGCCTGCCAAACCAAGAACTTTTTGTCAAATTGTCCACCTTCTTCAGGAGCGGCCAGCCGTGATGTGGCATCGTAAAACTCCTGCCCCGGCAATTGCTTTGTGTCCGGCTTGATGTATGTATCGCCGTTCATCACGACGTACGCTGGTTTCGTGGTTCTCGGTACTGCTCCTTGGCGCGGGCTTTTGCTACCATGTTTTGTTTGTCGTTCCGGTTTGGTGCTTTCCTGAACCTGGAATCGTGGAGGCCGGCGCGTTCCATCGTGTTTTTCGACGAACTAGATTGAATCCTCCGCTTTCTTCGCCATATCGCGCATCGAAAGATTCAGTCGACGCTTCCACCACCAACACCTTCTTTGCCTTCACTTTCAGCTGTCTTTGGTTTTTTTTGCCGCTTCCTGACCGCCACTGAGTTGTTTGGGTCCTCTTTAAATGACTTCACCACCAGGGACACCGTTGAACGATGGAATCCCAGGTGTTTTCTGTTTCATTTAGTTGGATTTTCCATGACGGCTCACATATTTTTTTGGCGGATCTGGTCTTGTTCTGATGGCATCTCGATAATCACTTGACAGGTTGTGATGAAATGTTGTCAACGTAAGCAACGTAGCTAGTTTTAGCAAAATTTCATCATTTTTTAAACACAACCTTAAAAGTTACAAGCTAATCATTGTGTCTCATTTATTTTGAGAACAGACTTTAAGTTTTGACTAATGCATAAATTTTGATAAATATAGGAACAATATCAGTACAGTTTCTCTATACCATAAGCTGGGATAACTGATCGTTCCCAATACTTTCCAACACATTTGACGATTGTAAGTTCTACTGCGACGTGTACCCTTGTCCTTGTCTATTCAAGCGAAAGTTTTTCTTTCAGTTTGATGATGGTTTACACCGTGTCCAATATATTCTCATACACTTTTCCTTGCATTGGTGTCGTGCAACTACTCAACATGCTTCACGTATGTGTTGGTGTAGTTTTGCACTATGTTTATACAAACGCTTTTAGGTTATGTCCGATTGTTTTCATTCGGTGTTAATCTTTTACCAACGATGAAGGAGTTTCGTGCTGTGGTGTTAAAAAAGTTTTTGAAAGGTGAGCGCCCGGGCGCTATTTTCAAAAAATTGAAAAACCTCGGAGTAAAGCGGGATTTTGTGTACCGAACCATTCGAAGGTACCGTGACACCGGTACGAGATCCGGTCGTACTCGTACGGTGCGGACTGCACGAGTTGTTAAAGTGGTCAGGGAACGGATTAGAAAAAAAACCCACAGCGCTCTGTACGTAAAATGGCCGCAGATCTGAATGCTTCGAGATCGTCAATGCACAATATACTGCACAATGACCTCGGATTCCAAGCTTTCAAGAATCGTGAGGTTCACGGAGTTTCGGAACCTTTCAAGCAGAAATGACTCGAAAGAGCAAGTCTGCTTTTGTCGCGGCACGGTGGGGAAGAATTTATCTTTTCCGACGAAAAGTTATTCGTCTTGCAACAATCCCCTCTCTCTTCGAGAACTGTGTTTGGAGAGGTGTTTGGAGATGATCACTATGTGTTTCAGCAGGACGGAGCGCCATCGCATACTTCAAATCTCGTTCAGGGCTGGTGCCAAGAAAATTTGACCGACTTTTTGGACAAGAATGAATGGCCTCCCAGTTCACCAGATCTGAATCCCTTGGATTATTTCGCATGGTCATACATGCTGGCAAAGGTAAATGACCACAGGCCGTATAATATGAACCAATTCAAAACCGTAATCAAACGAATTTGGGACGAAATGCCGATGGAAGTCGTGCGTGCCACCTGTGACGGTTTCGAAAAACGTCTGGAGCTGGTCTAGAAGGTTAAAGGCGGTGTTATTCCAAAACATACCGAAATGCTGTAGTTGATCAGTTTTATATTGAAATATAATGGGTAAAGTTATCAATAAAATCTGGATTATCGATTTGAAATAGAGTTTTATTTTGTATGAGATTATATTGGACACGGTTTATTTATCCAGTTTCAATGATTTTGTAGTTTTTGAACATTTTTGCAATAGGTGTCCTAAATAAGATTTCTTCGTTCTACTTAAATCAGGTTTTTTTTTGTTAATTGATACTGTGCGTATTACGGTGAAACTTTTAGCGAAAATGACCAGAACTTCCAAAATAAACTGCTGTCAAACTATATCAGAATTTACCACTTGGAGCGCTGCTGTTAAAGATAAGTGCGTCCAGATTATAAAGCACTTAAGGTATATATATACCAAACAAATCCAAACAAAAAAATCTCCTCAACCGATAATGCCGCATCCATACTGTCTATGCTTTTTGAGGCTCCCATTGATCTGAGCTAGAACTTCATCCTGTTTGCTCAACAACTCGAAACCCGACAACCGATACCCAAAAATTACTGTAGGCATTATTTAGCGGTTTCGATGGATCCAGTGATGTGCGTTTTCTAAAATTCAGGGACCAATGGTGGCACGGGGACTGTATTTTAACATTTTTTTGGTAACATTTGAAACTTCTCATGAAGACTCAAATTGAACACAAGAAATAAAAAATTACTACGATTGAAAATGTTATGACATTCTGCAAAAATAAAATCATCCTGAGCAGAAATTTACACACAAGTAAACCAAACTTTTTTCTTACCGTGAACTATCAAGACACAATACAATTGAATTTCTTCTTCTCGCGTTATATTTTTCGTAACAATTGCATCACGTTTTTTTGCTGGTGTCTTTTCATCACTACACAATATACAAACCACTACATACATACCAGCTAACTACGCTAGTAACGAATAACCGCCACATTGAACTCCCGTAAAAACAACAAACAAGAAGCAGAAGAACCATGCACATATTTAACCGTTATCCAACAACAAAAAATAACTTTAAGCGGCTGACTGGGAAAATTTTTACCTACGACATTAAAATGACCATTACTTTGGAAATATCCAACCGATTTTGAATCTTTTTGCAGCTTCTGATTCAGGAACTTGAAATTGTCGAACATGACCGATCCGCCTCCGAAAAAAAATTCCGAGATCATGTTCCTAAAATAGGATACTTATAACAGATTACAATAGAAAATCAGCAGTAATGAAACTAAAAGTCGTGGAATGAATATACAGGACTGTGTATGATTGCCACATGAAAATCCGATGACTTGATCCTCGAACGGTTACTTCAGAGCAGCTTCCCATGAGGTCACGGGTGACCAACAAATTATTTGTATGCAACCCTAGCAATAGGGGTGACAAAATATTGGAAGCGTTCCAAAACAAAGTTTGCCATAGTTATTGGACCATCCGGTAACTTGCCTTCGGAGTGACTAGTTCAGAGGAGGTTCCCATGGGGTCACGAAAGACCAGAAAAATATTTGAAATGAACCCTAGCAATATGGGAGTCTAAATTCTTGGAATCGTACTTTCGTTTTTTACACGACTTTTAGCATCATTACTGTTTATTTTCTATAGAAACTTGTTATAAATAAGTATACTATTTTCGAAACATGGTTCCAGAATTCCGTTTTTTACAAAGACGAATGATAATTCGATAACAATGGTCATTTTAGTTTCGTGAGTGAAAATGTTAGCTGTCGGCCTTTTACATAATACCAAAAATCAGAAGCCCCGCATCGCAGATCCCACCCCCCCTTGCTATGCCTTCATTATTCGCCTCCTAGATGATAAGTATTACCGAGGCATGAGATGTCACAAAGTTTCAATATCTTTCTATGAAAACATAATGAAATATCATGTTTTGAAATCGCAAAAGGCGGATTTGTTCCCTGTTGGACACATAACGGTTAAAAAATCAACTGTGAAGAGACTTTTCGTTAATTCCGTGTCGGTTCGTTGGCTATAAAGAAATGTCTTCCACATTCTCTTTTCTAAATGTCATGACATTTTTTTTACATAAGAACAAGTGAGAGGAAATAAAAGGGGAATATGACCAAAAGGAACCGTAAAAAAAGTTTTGACCTTTATAGGACACCGCACACCATCTCATCACAAAAAGCAAAAGAACAAAAGAACACGCGATGTTCGTGCTGTTTGCTTTTCGCTTTTCGGTCACACAACATTTACAACTAGCTTCAAGCAGGAGGTGTAGGAAACAATTGTTAACTTTGTCCAGTGACGATTTTGTTTAGAAGTGAATTGTTACTGAAAAATTTCAACCGTTACCATCACTGCCTGGGACATTCTAAAGTCCTTTCGAATCTCGCATAGGGTAATGGCAATCGTTTGTTGAAATATGTATGTTCCGTAAACTGTCATTCAGGGAATTGAGTTCTCCAGAAAACTTCATTTTGCGATACAGATTTTGGGGTTCCGGAAAATATTATTCAGACAAACTGATTATCCCTGGAAATGACATTCCGCGAAATGGATTTCCTAAAAAAAATTAACGACCCCTTGAACAACCTTTTCAAAAAAAAAAAAAGGAAAACAAAAGAGGTAGAACCATTCCAGTATTTTTTTGTAATACTAGATCACCGCGATGCTCGATGGGGCGTCCCAGGATAAGAACACTTTTCTTAGCTTTCGAATGGAGGAGGAAGAATCTTGCATTGTAGCATTATTTTTGATTTACAGCCAATTTAAGACTAACATGTACCACAATATTAAAAGTTGAATAACTCCGTTATATTTGAGATTAGACCATACGCGTACAATTTTTTTTTTCATCAAATATAAAATATCCTTCGCTACTGAAAATATTTGCACTAAGGAACCGAACACCCTGTTCGGCCATTTCTCGCTTAGTAAGTAAAAAAAAAAAGATTCCGATAGTAAAGCTTGGCTTTGTTAAATTTCGGACACAAAGAAAATGTCAGCAAAAAAATCTAGACATAATTCAACAAAACCGATTGTACATACATTGAAAACAGTTGATTGAGATGTTTACCTTTCATGTAAAATTCTCGGACCTCTTATGGTACACCCGCCATCAAATTCCAAACAGTATTCTCAGATACACAAGCGGTGGCGGTTCTCCACCTTCTCTTGAAATCGTCGACCCCATTTGCTTTCTTCTTAGTTTCAAAGAGTTTCCGCTTAACCATAGCCCAGTATTATTCTATCGGCCGAAGTTTTGGATAGTTTGGCAGATTGGCTTTTTTTTGGCACGCATTTGATCTCTTGTGCATTATACCATTCTAGGACGGATTTTGCATAGTGACAAGAGACCAAATCAGGCCAAAACAGAGCTGGAGAGTCGTGGCTTGTTCAGACATTCTTTCTCGTACACATTCTTATTGATAGTGCCGGTAGAGATGAAACTTTTGGATTTTCGACCACAACTACATATTACCTGCCAAATCAAATACTTCTTCGGGAATTTGGACACTTTTTTGTCCGGAAATGCTCGGCAACGGCGTTCCTTTGTATTGCGGTATAAAAAGCCAGACCCGGAAGCTGTTTAAACTCTTCGAGTACGTTTCGTTTCATCGTCAATTATGATACAAGAAAATTGGTGTTAAGCTCCTTAGCACGTCTTTTTACAGTAAAATTTTGATTTTTATTACGGTTGGGTGCCGTTTTCACTTTGTACGCCTTCTTTTCATGGCTCTGCTTCACTTTTTGCACATATGATTTTGATTTTCTAACTTTGCGAGCCACACTTCGCTCAGAATGGTGGGGATTTTTCTCAATAAATAATGGCTACCAGCTTCTTGTCCATTTGGCGGGAGTATACCTTTTGGTTTGTTCCGCATCCAATCTTCCGATCCACGGTCAAGCGCTGCTCAAACGATTTGCGAACACTAAACACGGTATTTTTTGTTGGTAGTTTTAGTTTCTTGGCAAGATCGTGCAGCAAAAACGTCGAAACTTGCTGCTGTTCATACCAAATGCGTTTGCGCACTGCCACTTAAATCGACGCCATTTTATAAAGTGGAGAATTTCAACTGTCATATAATTGAAACCTTTCAGCGATCCGAGAAATGATTTAAAACTTCAATGAAATAAAAGTCTCCGAAATTTGACTTGGACAGGTTTCAGCCATAGCAGCTCCGTACTTTTCATTTAACGTGAAGATGCTCTTCAATTCTCGAAATAGAGAAAAAATCGCACACTCGCAAGGGACGATCAAATGAAAAAGGTTCGAAACCATATCAACCGAGCAAAACTAATTTTATTAATCGTTATCAGAAAAACGCTCAAGACTTAAGGATACGCGTGAACACTTTCTAATAGCTTCCGTATCACACGCTTCTTAATTTTTCTTCTCAAAGTAATCATAAGATTCTTTAATTTATGCATCCCCCTTACCAAATTGATATTGCCTCGAAGTATGAAAATGCAAATGACGCACCGACATTCCTCCCGGATGCCAAATTATCGCCAGCAGGACGATTCTGTGACTTTCCGGAATTTTTCAATCACTTGACCAATCAGCGATTTCCGATTTTCTCTCAGCCTTGTTAGATGAAGTTGATTCTTCATTAAATGCTTCCCGCGCCCGCTCTCTACTAGACCTCGAGGAACGCTGGCAGTTGTAAGGCAATGCTGCTGTTGGCATTTCTTCAAAGATGGGCTGTTAATTATTCAGCGAATGGAAATTAACAACTTAGCACTGGATCTCTCTCCGCCTCTTGGTGCTTCTTTTTTCCAAAACTGTTTTTCAATCAACGTTTCCAGTGTAGCCTGTAAGCGATATGCCTCAGCTGATTTATCATTTCAAAGTTGTTCGTCGTTGACTTAATTAAATTTTGGACATCTTTCTTCAGTTGACTTAAAGCGGGTCATTTTTCGATATGAGAAAATAAAATTCATGCATACCATTTGAAATGCGTTTCGCCTTTGTTTCATAGTCAGCCTCCCGTGCAATTCAGCAACGAGCGACGTTTCATCTTTTTTATGTCGTCATCAATAATATAAAAACGACTCACAATCACCAATAAATATGAAATTGCCAGAGCGGGTGCACACCGGAAGGGCGAACCCGACTTGAACTCGCACATTCAAATTACCGATATTGGGGATGCCCCCCGCGTTTCGCTTTTCGCGGATCCCCTTCGATTAAGAACGCCCTGTCAAAGTCGGTCGACACATGAAAGCATTTTTTCTGCACGCTAAAATGTGGACAATATTGGCTCGGGTGAGTGGATAGCTAATGAAAAAATTTCAATAAAAATATCTATAAATTTATATTTATTTTCCAATAAAAGAAGCAGACTGTCACGAGCATCTGGGCGAGACACAACTCGTGGGGAAAAGCATAATCTATACAGTTTGGTTCTTATATAACGTATCAGTCAGGGAAGATGTTATCCGCACTCTCTGCGTCAGTTCAATAATGCAAATGTATGAAGTGATGCAATTTCCAAAATTCCGGGAAAAAAAACTAAGAGCGATGGCATTTCTGGATCCCAGGTTCCATTTTATAGGATGAAACATAAAAGGAACGATTTACTCAATCAGCGATTTTCCTCTGACTTGAACCTTTTTCTTATGGCGAACTGTAATAAATTCAAATCATTTTAAGTATGAACAGCTTTCAAGTGGGTTGAGTTATTTCTTTTCGAAGGTGGTGCCGGTGGTGTAGTGGAAGCGTGATTGCTTCTCACTCCAGTCGGTCTGGTATCAATTCCAGTCGACGCCGTTGGGATTTTCTGAGCCGGCCCATGTGTTGATGGGTTCGATATGTAGGGTCCAGGTCGTCTGTCTGACGTGATGAACCAGCCTCAGGCTGAAAGTCACGTAAATAGGAAATAACAACTACAACTTTCAATGCCATTATATTCTTTGATCGATAAACAATGGAGCACTTAGAACAACAAACCTGACTTTTATGTTTATCGGATAACGTGGGAATAAATATTCATGGAGGTTAGGTTTTACTTACAAGTATATTTAATTAGTAGGGAGCTCTTTTATATCATAAACTTGGGATTGTGATCGTTGAACGTTACCGTGCCTCTTGGGAGTGATTCGATATTCTTTCGAGTTTGATCTTGTAGTATAACATCGTTCCCTTTTTTTATTACCTACTACAAATTTAACGAAAAAATAATCTTCGAATTTGTATCTTGCTTTCTCTGGTCGATCTTCGTAGAAAAAAAATTATCATTCATAGACACACTTGTTTTTTTTTCAGATACTTTAGGGTTGAAACTCATACTTCGTTTTCTGATTCATTCCTCCTATGTTTGTATCGGATATGTTCTTCATTATTTTCTGATATTTTTAAATAAACTATCAATTATAACTATCACTGAAGATCGTGTACCTTAAGCAGCATACAGTTCGTTGAAAATATTGCATGCCACCATGAAACGGAACCAGTTCCTGGTACGTTTCTTCACGCAATAATCTCTACAAATAAAGGGTGATACGGTCAAAATTTGGTTAAGGGAAAACGCGTGTAAATCGGTGAAATCGTTTATTTAAAAAATCAAATTAAATTTCTTTTTCAAGTTCAATTAGTATAAAATTCAGGAAAAATATTCAGTTAGGCTTCCGCTTTTCCAAATCCGAATTGCCGGGCCTTACGCTTGACCCCTGCCATCAGATTTTGTACAGCCACCTTGTCCACCTTCTTCGCCGCAGAAAGCCAGTTTGCCTTGAACTGCTGCTCGTCCTTAGCAGTTTTTTTGGTCTTCTTTAGGTTCCGCTTGACAATAGCCCAGTATTTCTCAATTGGGCGGAGCTCTGGCGTGTTGGGAGGGTTCTTGTCCTTGGGAACCACCTGCACGTTGTTGGCGGCGTACCACTCCATGGCCTTTTTACCGTAATGGCAAGATGCCAACTCCGGCCAAAACAGTACGGAACAACCGTGTTTCTTCAGGAAAGGCAGCAGACGTTTATTCAAACACTCTTTCACGTAAATTTCTTGGTTGACAGTCCCGGAAGCTATGAAAATGCTGCTTTTCAAGCCACAGGTACAGATGGCTTGCCAAACCAGATATTTCTTTGCGAACTTTGACAGTTTCGTGTGCTTGAAAATATCTGCTACCTTTCCCCTTCCTTTTGCCGTATAAAACTCCTGTCCCGGAAGCTGCTTGTAGTCGGCTTTGACGTAGGTTTCGTCGTCCATTACCACGCAGTCAAACTTCGGCAGCATCGTCGTGTACAGCCTCCGGGATCGCGCTTTGGTCGTCGTATTTTGTTTATCATCGCGATTTGGAGTCACCACCTTCTTGTTAGTCGATAGTCCGGCTCGTTTTTTGGCTCGATGCACGGTTGTAGACGATACACCCAGCTTATTTGCGGCATCTCGGAGAGATAGGTTAGGGTTTCGCTTGAAACTACCGGCAACTCTCTTTGAAGTCTCAGCGGCTTCCGTTTTTCGATTTCCCCCCGATCCAGACTTCCTGGCTGTCGACAAACGTTCCCCAAACACTTTAATTACATTTGTAACGGTTGATTTGGCAACTTTTAGCGATTTTGCCAACTTTGCGTGCGAGTAGCTCGGATTTTCGCGATGCGCGAGCAAAATTTTGATACGCTGCTCTTCTTGCTTGGACGGCATTTTGACAACTGAAGAGTGAATTCCAAAATCAAAATAGGAGCAACATTCTACACACACACACCTTCAAAATGAGGGGTGTTCAGGTTTTTTAAATGCAAAATTGAAAGAAATACGTCAAGTTGATATTGACCAAATTTTGACGAGCCTTTAATCAGGGGGGGGGGGGGGGGGAGGGGGGGGGGGGGGGAAAAAATTGGGGGGGGGGGGGGTGTTGAGCGGGGGGGGGGGGTTTTTTAGGGGGTGGTTGAGGGAGTGTGTTTGGGGTGTGAGTGGTTGGGGGGTTGTGTGAAAGAAGAAAATTTATTTTCGTAAATTAGCTTTCACTCGCTTCGTAATCATGGATTTTGTGCATAGAACAAATATCTCGTATATTGTATGAAACATTCATATTGCTTTTTATCTTGTGAAATGCTATCATTACACCTTCTTGTATAATGCACGAAAAAGATTTCGTGAAGACCAGCCAATCGCTGCTTCGCTGATGTTGCTGCTGGGATGGGCGGGAATAATTTATTTATCCCAAAATACAAATTGAAGCGGTGTCGAGAGTTATAACTTCATACTCATTATTCAATTATCACCTCACGAGTCGCCATGGCATAGTGAGATCAACCGAGGATGCAGTATTAGCTCTTCTCAAAATTACAGGATCGAATCCCATGTCAGAAACATTAAAAAAGACGCTGGACAACTCCACGTGGTTGCGCTTTTTTGTCAATTACATTTCGAGTCGATAAAGTAGATCTCTCAGTCAGTCATGCAACCATCAGAGAGACGTTTCTTTTAAATTGGTAACAAAATATTCGTAGCTCTTTGTATTGTTTTTGTTAATGGGGATTGTTTTTTTGGTGTCAACAAATGCTTGGTGTTTTTGACGTGCTGGTGTGCCATTAATTACGAATGTATCTTCATAAAAAGAACAAATAAGTTTTGTTGCTGAAAACAACGAACAGATTTGTTCGTTCTACCTTCGATTTCGTAATATAAACTAAAATTAACTTTCAGTGTAGAAATCTGTAGCTAATTTTTTTATATTAGGAAGTATGTTGATGTAGCTTTTTTCAAATTATTCAAACACATTTTATAATTATTTTAACTGGGGAGAAAACACCTTCAGAGACACACTCCGACATATTCAAACACGTCACCACAGTTGGCTGCCAATAAGCATAAATTTTCAATTTTGGTTTGAAAGACATGTTAAAAAACAGAAACACCCAGGGGAACTTCTTCCGGCACCCCAAAACACGATTAACCCCCTGTTTTATAACGCTTCAAAATAATACACTGGCCAAATATTGCGAGAAAGCAAGAATTCATTTTGAATAAAAATACAGTGATTCAATTTCACATTCGTACACTAGTAGCGAATTTAAACAACTCTCTCTCATTCACGTTTTCGATGTTATTACTTCGAGGTTATGCATCTATGTAAAAGTGTGGTCTTTACCATTCATCAGTACTATTTCATAACTGTCAAATTGTCTTTAATGTGCGGATGTGCGTTGATTTATCTTGTAAACACTGAAAATATACACAAAACCGTATTCGTACAGCCGTGGTTTTCGGTAAAGTGCTCCAATTTATCAGCGGTTTTCATTGTTGGTTGACCTTTGTTAGGTAAATACATGCTGTAAGTACGGAACGGAGCTGATTTACATAGTGATTTTCGTTATGTTTGTAGTTTACGGCCACAATGGCGAGGAAAGGCAAACATACCGCTATTGTAGAGCGAGAGCTCGTCATCACGCACCACAAAGACGGAAAATCACTCCAAGAAATATCAAACTTGGTGAAAAGACCAAGATCAACCGTCCAGTACATCATAAAACGGTTTTTAGAGGAGAAAAGGATCGTCGATGCACCAAGGAATGTGAACAGAAAAAAACTGACACCGCAAGATGAACGCTTTGTGATGAAAAAAATTAAAGAAAATCCGAAATCTTCTGCTGTCGACATCACGAAAGAACTTAATCAGCAAAATAAAGTGAAGGTTTGCCCGGAAACAGTCCGTAATGTGCTAAGAAGGAACAACTTTAATGCAAGGGTGCCTAGGAAGAAACCGTTCATCATCCAGAAAAATAAAAAACTTCGATTTGACTTTGCTAAACAACACGAGAACACCCCAACATCTTATTGGGAAGATGTTGTATTCGTAGATGAGTCGAAATTCAACATATTTGGCTCAGATGGTCGAAGGTTCGTTTGGCGGAAGCCGAATGATGAGCTGAATGTGAAAAATCTAAAAGCAACGGTTAAACATGGTGGAAGTGGGGTGATGGTATGGGGGTGTATGTCTGCTAAAGGTGTAGGCAATTTGGTTTTTATCGATGGTGTTATGGATCAAAATGTTTACGGGCTGCAAAATGGTGAGTAGATAGCTGGGATGGAGCGTACGTCCTCGCAACATAGCTATGGTCCTCACAAGTCCCTACCTCATGCATCCACGGGTCAAGAGATGACAAAGACCGCCAGCTAAGGGTTGCGTACTTAGCTGGTAGTGCAGCCTGGGCACTGTTGTCCTTCTGACTTCAGCTAGATTGAGGAGGTGCGTTCCGAGCGTCTGTCTACCAAGGAGGTGCGGCTCAAACAGCGTCTGTCCTGGCATCCAGCGGTTGAGTAAGAAACGCATTATCGCGTCAACTATACATTAGGTGGCAGCCGCACCAAGGCGATGTAGGCAGCGTGACCCCGGTAAAGTAGCATGCTGAAATCTTACTCTGCATCGAAAAATGGAAGTATTCTTTATACGGTATATCCATAGAATTCCCGGGTATTGTGAAATGGGTTTGAATTGTTTTCTTCCCCCGTGGCTATGATAATGCAAGTCCGTCTACAATTGCAGCAGGATCAGCAGACATGCAGACATTACAAATATAATTGTTATTATCATTTTATATTAAACATCCCTTCACAATATTTTTTTATGCTATTTTCAGCTTTGCATTTGCATCGTTGTAAGTTTTGGCCCACCTAACTCACGTTATGTATTTGAAAAGTTAGGATGGTTTTTACCTTTTTTTTAGAGAGAGGAATATATAGGACAAATTCTACAAAAAAAAAATTCGTTGTGGATTTATTGAGTTTCCGTTTTTGGGCAGTAATCATACTCATATGAAATTTATTTGCCTAAATTTTCTTTTTTATTTAGCTAAGAGGCCAGGTGATCAATTTTATTTCATTATATCACGTTGGAATTTTCGCTATTTTAGAGTTTCAATCATCTTACATCGCAGCGGAAGAGGTAAATAGCGGCATTTAATTATTATATGTACATTATGTAGTATTTCTTTACAACATCGTATTATTTCCATCATATCATACCCTTCACATTTTCATACAAAAAACCTGATTTAGGCGGTATCTGGCTTAAACACGAAATATCCCTTCAATTTATGACATCTAGCATTCCATATATGTCCAGTATATAACGCAGAAAATTACAGTTGTGGTAGGCTTTTGAAAATACGGACTCTGTGGTAGGCTTTTGCACTAATTGCTGAATGTATTTTTCATTTCCGGTTTGCAAATGGACTTTTTACCAATTCTGAGCTGAGCTGATTCATGCAGCGCTGTGTGCCATTTGGCTAGTGTTTGATTTTACATTCAATCTTTGTCATTACTTCATCATAACATACAATATCATTATATTTGGTAATATTATTTTATTGATTTTACTTCATAGATGATATAAACATTACTTATTGTTTTTTTTTTGCCCGTTTATCTTAAACTCCCTTCCAGTTAAATCTTCCCATTTCTAACTCGGTAGCAATAACTATTAAATCAGCAAACATAAAAGCGGATTGCTGTTATAAAATCAGCATCAAGTAGCAAATAGTGACCATGGCAACAGTAAATTAAAATGTATAAATGTTAGTTTTGTAAAATTTCAATAGATTTAACAAACTTTTTCAGGATACCTCAAATCAAGATTTTGGTGAATTGCTGCTATCGCTGAAAACGAACGAAAACGTGCTTAAGCGCCACTTTAACACTTTACAACATTTCTTGCATTTCAGGATCAACCGAATGAATATCATATATAATAGATACGAGTGCTTGTAGTATTTTTCATTTACATATACATATAGGCAGGGTAATAAAACATCAATTAAAATGGAAAAAATAGCAATAAAAATTTTGTGAAATCGCCACTACATTATTAAACACTGTGCCAACGAAAAAATAACAATTCGCACTAGAAAAATATAAAATAGCAATAAAAAATTGATAATTCATTTTCAATAATTCAAAAGTGACCGGTATAACTTTCAAAAAAAGCAATGGCAATTAGTATAAACGCAATAATAAACTGATAGTTTTCCGTCATAATAATAAGTTCTAGCGCTATACATGTGACAAAAGTCTTCAAATCTTTCAAATCTTCCAATTGAAACCAAACAAATCGCAATAAAAAATCCAAAATAAAAAAATAAAAATTAAAATAATTTGTTTGGTTTTGATTGGAAAGCTTTCAAAAATTTCAAGACTTTTGTCAAATGTATAGCGCTAAAACTTATTATTATGACGGAAAACTATCAGTTTATTATTGCGTTTATACTAATTGCCATTGCTTTTTTGAAAGTTTTACCGGTCACTTTTGAATTATTGAAAATGAATTATCAATTTCTTATTGCTATTTTATGTTTTTCTAGTGCGAATTGTTATTTTTTCGTTGGCACTGTGTTTAATAATTTAGTGGCAATTTTGTGAATTTTTTTTGCTAAATTTTCATTAATTAGTGCCAGTATATATTTTAGTCTATACATATATACACTATTATATAAATATTTCATGGGAATGGGAGGGACCATCAGGGCACCCGATTGAAGAACTCTGGATGGGGAGAGTGGGAATGCCAACTCCCCATTGCTAACAGTTTGTGAATAGAGGGCGGGCTCTTCTCCCCGCCCATTGGGGCATCCTCATGTTAGATAGCTTGCTCTTTTGACCAATTGTTCAGTCTTGTTGTTGGAAGGAGATTCTTTATATCCCTGTGGATACGTATAAGTGATGTTGCATATCGATCCACCCAACCCCTTTTTGGCCCTTCATACAACGGCATGATTAGGATAATCAGTGGTTATTAAAGCTTGATCAAGTCTAACAGAGGGGAGAGCCCATTGCTGTCGGACTTAGTTTCCGTGCTACAATGGGTGGTAGTACATATCATACATCATCATACATACATTATGGATCAAAATGTTTACTTGAACATTTTGAAGCAGAATTTGAAACAAAGTGCCTGTAAAATGGGATTAGATCAAGGGTACAAGTTTTACCAAGACAATGATCCAAAACACAAAGCACTTAAAGTTCGTACGTGGTCACTTTACAATTGCTCAAAAGTTATCGATACTCCGCCCCAATCTCCTGACATCAATCCCATTGAAAATCTATGGGAATATTTGGATAAAAAAGTGAGAAACCATCATATTTTGAACAAAAATGATCTTAAGAAGTGTTTGAGGGAAGAATGGACAAACATTCCTCCCGAATACACCAAAAAACTCGTTGACAGCATCCCAAAACGGTTAAAAGCTGTTATAACGAGCATGGGTTACCATACAAAGTATTAAATCTCAAAATTGATTACAATCTCCAAAGTCGCGTATATATTAACAATACTGTACGAATTTGAATTTGCCCGAATTTTGGCATATGTTTCAAACTTTAATCATTTTAAGTGGAATGATAGTTTTTTTTTTTTAAAAACGAATTATATGTATTAAAACTCACATTTCATACTTTAAATATATGTGAATAAAGTTTCATGAAATCTACTCGTTTTCCTTCATATCGAAAAAGAAATGATTGGGGTGGTGGTGTACGAATTCGGATTTGAATCACTGTAGGTTAACTGACTGACCAATGACTCATCATCAAATCGAAAGTGCCACAAAAAAAAGGTTTGTCTAAGTTGGTGATTTGTTTCATTTTGATTTCTTCTCTTGGAAATTTCACCGAATAATAAAACATTTGATCAGAGATTGCATCTTTACACCACAGTACATCATTTTCTAACACTTTCAGAGTGACTTATCACTGCAAATATTCTGGAACCATCAACCAAGCAGTACTAAAGACATCTTATTATGGAGTTCAAATTAGACAGGAATAAAACAGTAAGGTTATAGGTAGGTGGATACGGAAAAATACTTAGCTGATCGATGCGTGAAGCAATGGATCATCATCGGGGATGCAACATTGTTACTCTTGAAGGCAGTCGTCACAAACACTAATGTAACTTGTATCCATCTAAAAGTTCAATGCACTTTTCAAAATCTCACTGATCTGGCCCATCCTACTATCACGCCAGTAAATTTATCCTTTTTCCACCAGACACTTCCAGAAGCTTGAAAACCAACACGTACGCAGCAGTGCAAAAAAGCAAACAATTTTCAGACAAAATAGCAACCGATCGTCTCACAACACATCAATTTGCACTCAGTAACAAGAGACCTGAATTTCTTCACTGAAAACTATCGATTTTCATATTTCTGAAGAGCGAAAAAAAAAATGCCACCGAGAAAACTTGACGTTTGTCCACACGCAAAGCCTACCTCGATTGTACGTGAAGCAGCATACAAAGCATATACAAAATCAAAAGCATACCAAATTAAGCTAAATACATAGATATTTGTAAAGCACTTGATGCAGAAATATCATCAGCATATGAAAGCTCTGTACAATACAAGAGTAGAAAATATTATAAATTCCTATCCAAAGGCGTTCTTTCACTTCGCGAATGAAACAATGAAAACGTGTAACTTTCCATCGCACATGCAGTTTGAAGAGTTTGATGGTTCTGATAGCGGAGATATTTGTAATTAGTTTGCTCGCTGTTTCCAAAATATCTATAAGAAATCCAACGATATTCTTGACCTGAACTATTATTTTTTATCTAACATGAAAATGACGTATGAGTTGAAAACATCATTGTTCAAGAAATTTTTAGAGCGCTAAATGGTCTTGATGCTGGAAAAGGATCTGGTCCTGATGGAATACCACCAGTACTATTGAAAGAACAAGCAACTTCTTTTGTAAAACACCGGATTTGTCTATTTAAACTTTCACTTAAATCCACTATTCTAGATAGAATAATTTTTAATACCAGTATTTTAATCTGGCAACGATCAGACACTACAATCAAAATTATAATGGAATCGCAAACATTTCAATTATTTCTAAAATGTTAGATGCGATCGTTAATCAAAAATCATTCAACCATTTAAAATAAAAGATTTCAAATAATCAACATTTTTTTTCAAAGGCTAGAATAACATCTACTAATCCATTGGAATTTGTAGAATTTTCTGTAGGTGTAATGGATAGAGGACATTTTGAGGAAGCTTTACATACTGACTTCAGTTAAGCGTTTGATAGAGTTGACATGTCATTAGGCCATATGAATAAAAACGAGTAATTACTCACAAGCAAACCAGTTTGAGTAAAGTAAACTGTTTGAGCATTTGCTCAAATTCGTATGAATAAAGTTGTACTTTACTCAGAGTAAGTTCGAATGTCGAACATAGCATTTGCTCTGTCAAAATTGTTTTTATTAGGTAGAAAAAGCATTGTTCGTAAATAAAATAATTGACTGAAATATCAACGGGCCGCAAATGCTGCTGATGCTGAGCTCTGCAGGAAAAATCTCTAACACCGTCAGCGAAGCCGAAAAATACTGGAAACAGAAAAACTCTGAAAGTTCTGAAAGAATTGGAAAGAAAGTTTTTCCAGTTTCAAACAATGCAAATAAATCGTTTCCACAAAAATATTTATTTGTTACTTGGAATCCGGATCACTAAAAAACATTTCATCCTTTGTATATTTGATAATGCTCCTCTTCGGGTTTCAGAACCATCTTCCAAAACTGTGTGTGCTACAAAGTTCACATTTCCTCAAAAAAAAAAAAAAAAAAACGATAGAGTTGCTTGAAATTCTCATCGTCTCCTTCGCGTCGTGTTTTATAAACTTTCGCTGAATGATCAAAACTTGTTAACGTCAACTACCATTGGAAATGATAAATTTACAAAATCTCCCACATACATTTTATGATTCATTTCGATTTCAACTGAGTATGCTGTACAGGTGACTCAAAATTTTGTGAGCATTTACTCAGATTTTTCTTTTTATTCATATGGATTTGGATGTTCGAAAAGTAAATAATCAAATTCTTGCTTTTGTCATATCGACGTGAGTAAATGCTCAAGTAAATGGTTTGACGTACGCATTTGCGCAAAGTAAAAGCTTTTACTCACTTTATTCATATGACCTATTGACTTCTTTTCAAACTTACGCTGTGCTGGAAGCAGGTGCTACGATTGGCCATATTCTTGGAGGCGGTGAATTCAATATGTCTTAGGCCGTTGCCGTTTGTCCGCTGGTTAGTGTTGAACTTTCTTACAGTCGGTTTAAGCTGTTTCTCCTGATCGACATGAGCATTCAAGTCTCCTCTGACTTCATGGCTTGGGCAGCGGTCGTATTCACGCTCTAAAGCCTGTTCACGTTAAATTTCGGACACTTTTCTTTCAGGCTAGATTTTGAATTATTTCACCAATCGCTGAAATGTTTCACTTATATGACAGCTGAAACTTTCCATTTTATTTACGTGGTACAACATGTCACATTCTTGTTACATTCAGTAAAATGGCGTCGAATCAAGTGGAAGTGCGCAAACGCATTTTGTACGAACGGCAGCAAAGTCCGAATTTATCGGTACGCGATCTTGTCAAGAAACTAAAACTACCAAAATGAACCGTATTTTCTGTTTGAAAATCATTGGATCCGCGCTTGACTGTGGATCGGAAGTTTGGAAGTGGAACAAATCGAAAAGTATGCTCCCGACAAATGGACAAACAGGTGGTAGCCATTATTGAGAAAAATCCCAATCTTTCTGTGCGAAATGTGGCTCGCAATGTTGAGAAGTCAAAATCAAACGTACAAAAAGCGAAGCAGAGGCAAGGACTGAAGCCGCACAAAGTGAAAACGGTGCCCCACCGTGATGACAAGCAATATTTCACAGCAAAAAGTCGTGCTAAAGAGCTTTACACCAATTTTTTGCACCAATTGTTTTCTTGTATCATAATAGACGACTACAGTATGTCCCATAAAAAATTGCGAAAGTTTTCAATACTTATTTTTGGGTAGCTTTAAACATTATTTTTACTGTTTTAATGCGTGTGTGTAATCATCTAATTGTATACTCTGAGACGATGTAAACAAAAAAGTGGTTCGCGAGTAACAAAGTTGAGAAAAATGTACGCAAAGGAGAAAGGAGGTTATGACTAGTTGGCTGCTCTCTCAAAAGCCCGTAAAACAAATTGCAACGATTGTGGGGTTTACGTATCCAACATTCACTCCTTGATGGACCACGTCCACGGAAGTCGGGAAGTGGCCGTCCACGGTCCGCTCGCACACCGAAGGTCATCAGATCAGTTAGAGACAAAGTGAGGCGAAATCCTATCAGATCGATCCGGAAATTGGCTAAGGAAGTCGATATTTCAAAAACTACCATGCAACGGTTGGTTAAAGATCACTTGAAATGCTCGTCAAGACTAGAGTGCTCGAAACGTTTGGTGTCAGCATTAAAAAATAAGCATACCATCATCGTATTCTCCGATGAGAAAATGTTCACCATCGATCCCGTATCTAACACACGTATAGACAGAGTTATTTCGCCGAAGAAGATTGAGGGTGTTCCAGAGAACGTGAAATTCAAGTTTACAACCAAACATTCGGCTTGAGTCATGGTTTTCGAGGCAGTTGTGTCCAATGGCTTGAAAATGCCTCCAGTATTGAACATTCAAATATTATTATTTTTATTTGCAATTCTTTCATTAAACTATCACATCTACCACAATAAGCTGTCCAAATTCCCGAAAAAGTATTTGATTTGGCAGGCCATATGTAGTTGTGGTCGAAAATCTAAAAGTTTCGTCTTTACGGGCACTATCAATAAGGATGTGTACGAGAAAGAATGTCTGCATAAGCGGTTGCTACAATTTATCAGAAACCACGACTCTACAGCTCTGTTTTGACGTGATTTAGCCTCTTGTCACTCTGCGAAATCCGCCCTGGAATTGTATATGGTACAAGAGGTCAAATATGTGCCAATCCACCAAACTGTCCAGAACTTCGCCCAATAGAGAAGTATGGGTATGGACTCTAGCTAAGCGGAAACTCTTCGAAACTAAGAAGAAAACAAATGGTACTTGTGATTCCAAGAGAAGATTGAAAATCGTCACGGCGGGCATATGTGAGGATACCGTACGGAACCTGATGGCGGGTGTACCACAGTAAGCTCGAGAATTTTGCAGAAAGAAGGATTAACATCTTAATCAACTGTTTATTATGTAAATATCTATTATTGTGAAATAAACAATCGGTTTTGTTGAATTACGTGTAGATATTTTTGCTGCTATTATTTTGGTATCCGAAATTTAACGTGGACAGGCTCTAAGTGATTCATGTTACCAGAAATCAATGAATTATCGGCTTCGTAAAGCTGACGTGACTGAGCCTCTCAAATAAACGAACATGTTTCAAACTAATATATTTATACATTATTTTAGGATATAAAATATGAGTGTCCTTTCATTGCTGTAGATTGAATTTTACACCTAACAGAAGTTTTGAACTATCTTTGTGTATGTTTTTGAAGCATGGTCCACTTAGTTATGGAAAAAACTCTTTCGCTTATTACAGCGCCCCTAGTGGACCTTTTCCAAAGGTGTTGACGTCTAATTGTTGACAATATCAATAAAAATAATAGTGTATTTTGTCAGTTATAAAACGCTCTCGTTTTCGAGACAATCACCATGCAATGGGAACGTAAAAATCGTGCACAGTCACCTGAAAAATCCATCGTGGTCCACGGCCAAGCTGGCTAATGTGTTGAATTTTCCTAAAAGGGGAATTCTTGACAACGACTCGGATGCTTCAAAGTAAACGCTGGAGTGGGACTGTCAACCATCAGCTCCTTGGAAAGGTCGTGAGGTCCATCAGATGCAACCCAGGTATGTCCTACCGTGATTTGAGTGAAAAGTATGATGCCGTCCTCAGTACAGCTAGCGAGTTCGCTATCGTGAAGGCTTACATCCCAAGTAACATTGCAAAGCCATCGATCAGCTTTATTAAGTTCTATTAAAGTTTTATGAAAGCCACTTGAAATTAATTTGGTTTTATTATGGCACCAAGAGGTGCCAATAGGTTTTATATTTTAGTCAGGTTTATGAGAACCTACACAGCTTGTTTACAACGATCTTAAAACCTTGTTTCTCAAATTCCTTTTACTCCTATCAAAGGTTTTATTTCGACTTTATGAACTCGTTTAAGGCTGTATTGAAATGCCGTTTTAGAACTCATTGAGATTATCTTATTATGGTCAATTGAAAAAGCATTTTAAAACCATGTTGCTTCCAGTAAATGCATTAAACGGCTAATTGGCATTGATGGAAGTCACCATAAGACCAAATAGTTTTATAATAGTCATTGCGAAGATAACTTGACTTTATGGCAGAATTGTGATTTTTTTTTCCAATCGCCATATTGAAATATAAGAAAAATAATAAATGTGAAAAAATAAATTCATTAAATTTTCAATTCTATGCAGATAAACTGTAGATCGGAGACTAATTTCGGAATTCTTTTAGATAATCTCATCCAATTCCTTTTCAGGAAATTCGAGATTAATTTATCAAATATATTTGTTTCAATCTGATTTATGTTGTTGTTAATTCACATAATTTCCGAGGCGCATTAATTTTCGGCTCTTATCGTGCCAATATTCACCATAAAAATAAATGCGCATATAATTTGGAGCATAATACGCTGTAGAAAACACAATTTGTTTTGGATATTTTGCTATCAAACAGAATTTCCCGCAACACTAGACCTTTTTTTTACTGCTAAATGAACCAGAAGAGCAGAGAATCGAACAAAGCAGAACAACAAAAAACAACCTCAATTTCACAGTGAAGTTTGACAGCTGTGGCCATTTGGCCGCATTCTGGTTTTCATGGCAGCCAATAGGTTTTATGAAGGTTCTCAAGTGGTCATAGCATCTTTCACTAGAACATTTTCAAAATGTGTATGGTCTTATAAAGGTTTTATTAACTTTTTTTTCACAACTGTGTATAGAGTGGGCCATTTTGTACAAATTTCGGCTTTAAAGAAGCATAGAGGAGGTGTTGGTAGACAAAACAGTTTTGAATGTAGTTTTATGAACAAAGCTGTAGGAGTGCTAGACGGCTGGAATAAGACTAATATTGTTACTTGGGATGCATACTGCGCCAGGCAGGACCCAATCGATCACTCTAGCAGAATACCTTAATAGTTAGAACCCATGCTCGAAAGCTATATGACAATCTGCTAGCCGAGTCCGCTGGATACATACTTATGGATGATGAAACCTATGTACAGTGTGTCTCACAATAGGTGTCACCTTTTTTCAGTCTTGGTTTATTTGCTGTGTAATTTTAACAGCGGAATTTATTATACCCGTTTTAAGTGTATTTTTTTGAAAGCTTATCGCTGAAGAAAAATAAGCGATTCCGTTTGTTTATTTTTATCAGCTACCATGGAAGCCATACGGGAGCAAGTTTTAAAATTTCATTTGCAAAAGCTTAGATCGTGTCAGATATTCAATAGCCTAAAGCAGTTCGGTGTGAGTAAACGTTTTTGTTTTTCGAACCTTGAAACGGTTCAAGGAAACTGGAAATGTCCATATTCAACACAAAGGAGGTGCCAGTCGAACTGCCAGAACGAAGAAAAAGATCAAATGTGTGGGGAAGCAAATAAGACGTGATTCGGCCGTATCTGGCCGTAAATTGAGCAAACTATTTCAGACATGATCTGAAATGCAAGCCGTACAAAAAACAACGGGCTCACGGGTTGACGGAGCGTCAAAAGCAAGCCAGGGTCCAAAGAACCAGAAATATTTTGGTTTGGCACAGTGACTGCGAGATTTTATTTTCGGATGAAAACTCTTCCTCCTTCAGGACAGTCATAATCAACAAAATGATCGTGTGTATGGCAAAAGTCTTGCCAATATTCCAAAAGACAAAGTTCTGACCAGTTAGAATCCGGAATCACTTATTGTGTTGCAGCGGCACGGAAAGTGATCGCTGCAAGAATTTTTTTCAGCATTTTGTTTACCTAGGCGCCCACTTTCTGTGGTATGCATTTTCGGTGTTTCGTGCAGTGAGTCAAAAGTCATTCCAGATGGAAGCCGAGAGGAGAGAAAAAAATCTGCACACCCACGTTGATAATCCGACGTGGTCCGCAATAAAAATCGCAAAAACCGTTGAAAATCGCCAAATCAACCGTGTATGATGTGATCAAACGTTTTAGAGAGCGAAAGAGCGTAGATCGAGTACCCCAAGGTAAGCGTCGTAGTGGAACATATGACCGCAAGCTGAACCAGAAGGTGATGAGAAACGTCAGAGCAAACGCTGGACTATCAGATAATGAAATCGCTCAAAAATACGCTGCTGCTCGCAGCAATTCGAAGAATTCGTTTGCGAGCAGGATATCATTCTTATCGAGCCAGCAAGCAACCAAACAGAACGTTGAAGCCAAGTTTCGTCACCAAAACTTAAGCTCGGAAATTGTACCAGCAGGTTTTGACGAAGTACCAAGGATGCCTGCTCATCGTCGATGAAACCTACGTCAAAATGGATTTTGGACAGCTTCTTGGCCAAAAATTCTACATGGCGACGGCAGTGACGGCACGAGGAGATGTTCCTGCGAAGTTAAAGTTTGCTTTTATGGACAAATTTGCCAAAAAACTGATGATTTGGCAAGGGATAGGCAGCTGCGGAGCTAAGACAAAAGTGTTCGTGACGAATAACACGATGGACTCGAAGCTGTACAAGGAAGAATGCCTCAAAAACCACGTACTATCTTTCATCAAAGCCCATAAGGGTCCCGTGAAGTTTTGGCTAGATTTGGCTAATTGCCACTACAGCCGGGAAGTCATCCAGTGGTATAATAACGTAGATTTCATCGATAAAAACATAAATCCATCCAACTGGCTCGTCGAGAGATTTTGGGCAATAATGAAGCGGAAGCTTAAGAAAAATGGAAAAACGGCTCGGGACGCGACTCAGATGACCAAAATGTGGACCAAATGTGCCAAGGAAGTTGACTCCGGAGGTGTGCAGCGTTTGATGGGAGGAATAAAAAAGAAATTCCAAATTTTCATTAGAAACGAAGAAAAATTGTGTTAATATTTTTTCCCTTAACATACAGTGAATTACCTTTGTTTTGATGTATTCAACTTATTTGTACGTCAATCCGTTACCGAGATACAGATGATTTTATTATTCCGGATTCTAAATGGACATAGCTTTAAACTAGCTGTAGAACGCTATCAGAATGTATCGAAAATCATGGTATTGGACGTCGTTTCACGAAAAAGAAAACTTCCTCTTCTCTCAGCTGCAGCTCACAAGGCAAAGAAGACACAAGCGTGGTGCTCGGAAAATTTGCCCGATTTCATCACAAGTGAAGAATGGCCTGCATCTTTCCCGGATCGCAACCCACTTGACTACTTTGTTTGGGGTTATATGCTTCAACACTTTAGATCGATTCAAGAAACATTTGGTTGATATTTGGGACCGAATTCCTCAGGAAATCGTGCGTGCCTGCTGCGATGGGTTTAAAAAGCGTTTGCGCAAAGTTATCAAGGAAAAGGGCGAGATATTCGAATTGAATTAAAATTGTTTATTTCTATAACATTTATCATTCAAATGGAAAATAGATGCTATGATTTGGTTGATTTGTTTTGCTGTAATCCCATTTTGTTTTAGTGACACCTATTGTGAGACACCCTGTAAAGGCCGACTTCGGACATCTTCCAAGACCAAAATTTTACAAAGTGATGGCTCGAGGAGGTGTCCCTGTCAGATTCAAAGTTTTTTTTGTGGATTAATTCACACGCAAATATATGATCTGGCAGGGAATTATTAGCTGCGGAGAGCAGACAAAGGTCCGCTTTGTACAAAAAAAAAAAAGAAAAAGAAAAACTGGACATTCTGTTCAACTTGTTACTCTGATTATCTAGTCTCCCTTTTCCTTTGATACGTACTTAAGGCTGTGGTGGTTTCATTTGCCTTGGTAAGGTATATCTGCTTCATTTTATGGTTACATGTAATGTGGTCCAATTAGTTCTCAAGGCAACTTTATCCACGAACTGTGAAAAGGGAAATGTCATTATTCTTACCGCTTTAAACTTATGTGACGTATTTATTTTGAGACGTACTTTTAACTGATTCAAAATATGTAAAATAATGGATACATCATCCATTGATGTCAATTGTACTTCTCAAAATGATCTTCTTCTTACAATGGTAATTGAAATAAATCCCATCTCCTGTTTTCCGGGTAAAACTCAGATTCAACAGTAAAAAGAAACACACCACTTCTCTTTGGCATTAAAAGTTTTGCTGCATACGTCTATACCCACTATCATCTTCGTCAGAAATACTCTTCTAAGAATGTGCAAAAACAGAAACTTACCCCGAGAGTGCTTACAAGAGTTTTCACTCTGCTAACAACTATCATAAATTTTAGCCTGAAGAGATTTTCTCCCACCTGCCACCACCAACCGCCTCGTTACCATGTTCAGTACAAAACAGGTAGTGCCGCACTCAACGTGAAAAAAAAAGTCCGGAATGATGTTACTTTCCATGTTTTTGATGGATTTTTGCTGCTATTATTTTTGCTCCCGGTGGCTGCCGAGGATGGAAGAAGCTGCACATAGACGGGAGAGGTGAAATCAATGATTCTCTCGTTTCACCTGCACCATTATTCACGCTAGATTAACTCAACAGCTGAAACATCCGATAACGATGGAAAGCCAGAAAAACCCACCCACAAAACCGACAACTTTTCGACAAAACATGATTGCTTACACCCTAGCTGGCTCTTTTCAGGGGATGAAAAATGGAATTTCAACAAATTGGAATTTAACATAGCTATCATGTACTCGTTGAAACATCAATCTACAGGACGCCACCCTTCCCCACTAATACTTTGAGATGGAATTAAGCTTCTTTGGCTTCCTATTTTACTAGAAGCAATTAACGGTAATGAACAGACAGAATCCTTTCGTTGCTGCACGGAGGACTGGAGGACGGAGATTGGCCATCTCGAGCCGAAACACGAAAGTCCTTCATCCACAAATCGCTCAAAGTTCGTTAATCGGAGCTAAAGTTTTAATGGAAAAAGTGCTTTTGTTTTTACTGTCTCATCTTTGGCTCCAGTTTTGTGCGGGGAGAAAAGCAGGTTTTCCCACTCGTGACGGCTAATGTACCGACATTGAGTGTAATTAAACGTTTTAATAACGATAACTTGACGGTGCGTTCTTTCGGAAATGTTTCAAGTCTCATTGCAGGGGCGGCCTAGCGTAGCTGAAATAGCTCCTGCCGGCTAGTTGGATGAACAGATAAATGTGGCGCAGGACGGAAGGTTGGGGTGGAAGGATAAATTGTGGCGGTGGAAATGAATTATTAAAAGTTTTATCGAATTAATTATCGAAATCTCGAGCAATTTCAGGGAGTTTTTTTTTTTTTTTTTTTTTGTATAACGGCGGCAAATCTGTAGAAGCCGCACCGGTTCTGGTCCCATAAAAGCGTCGTAACGGAATTAAATTATTAAGATGTTGAAAGTAATTCGTTTCCATTAATGGGACGAAAAGTAGGGAAGAGGAACTTAACGTCTGGTTTACGACTTAGTGGAAGAAGCACTTTTAATCACTTGCTTTTTGCTATGAACTGATTTTTAAGCGATTATATATATTTCATAGTTCTTATGAGAGACGGAGCGGGTGGTATAGTGGTATGCGTGGTTGCCTCTCACCTCAGTTGGTCTGGTATCATAGGCCGAATAAAGAGGCTAGGCTAACATTACATCCCATAACCCTATTTATTAGAAAATAGAACAAAAATTAAAATACCTTTCGATTTGCGGTACGTTTCCGTATTCACTGCCTCTGCAATCCGCTCCATTAGCTGAATGATCGTTTTAAAATTTGAATTTATTAAATTTCACACCTCACTTTGGAAAAATGGCGACTGACGCTGCCGGGTATTCACTATAGTCTAACAGCTTAATTAAGGATTGAACCAGATTTATGAAGAACCGAGTAAGATTTACCCACTTTCATAAAGCACCCTTCATACTTATACCACAGAGAACAGACTCTGATGTTCATATACATTTTTTTGAAAAACGTGTGTAAAAGTTAATATGGGCAGCCGGTATTAGAAGCAAGTGCAGAGAAAAACAAACAAAGGTTTTCAGGTTATGTGCTGGGTTTTTTATTGATAAACATTTACATAACAGTTAGCGCACAACTGCAGCGCTGCCTACCAGGAGCATAACAAAATACATTTGAAATGTCGGTTTAAAGTTTTACACAACTAGCAGACCGAAGATGAACGTCTGTTCTCTGTGCTTGTACTGCATTACTTATACCCAGACCACGCCTACAAGTATGCAAGCTACATCACCTACAGTTAAGTCGCAATATCGTTATGGGGGATAAATTACCCAGTTGTTTCTTTAAAGGCATGTTTGGAAATCATTTTTTGTTCTATCATTGTTTTAGTAACATATCCATATATCAATTAGATTTTCCCATGAACATGCAGACAGCATTTTGGACTAATGAGTTCACTTTATTTTAAATGAATATGTTTGATCATTTAGTGGGTGTAATCGATCAGTTTCATGAGGGGTGCATTTTATATATTTCAGGCCTTTCAGAATTCGCTTCAATTCCCCAGCCCTCAAGCCTGAAAGATTTTGTCCAATAGTAAACCTTTACCGATAGGTAGGTAACTCTTTCCAGGAAACGTCGGCCAAGCAGACATCCTTCCATTATAGTTACCCAGTCTGCAGCATTATCATCGGCATGAATACGAAAGCAACAGCTTACAATTATGCAGATCAAACTAGTAAACGGGAGGAAGCGAAAAGCGAAGAGCAAACTGCTGTACCAAGTGAATTTTGATGATGATGATAATAACAATATGATTATGCATAGTCACGAAGAGTGGTGAGTGCTTTAGCCAAGGCAAGAGTAGAGAGAGAGAGAGAGAGTGGTCGATCGAGGGAGTAGCTCAACCCCCAGCTTATAGTGCTATTTTCTGCCGCACAATCCAACTCTCCGACCCTTCCACCATGTCCATGGGGTCGTCGGGAGGCAAACTGCTTACCAAACCATCCCGTGCTAGATTGATTCCAAATTTATCCGCTGCAAATTGTTGCTTCTACGTAGCTTGCCTTGCTAGTTTATATTCATATGCATACTGCCAACTTAATCTAGCTAGGATTAGCTGAAAACAAAAGCTTCCTATATAGACTCTCAGTAGCCATAACGGGTTTGGCTATACCAGCGGAAATTATTAGGTTTCCTTGCCAAAAACCGACCAAAGGAACACTCTGCCTTTCTATCTTAGCTATTATGGAAATACCTCGAACCGATCATCTTTCAGCAAAGGCGAGCTCAATTTTACTGTGTTCTACACATAAAGGACCAACCGTTTCCATACATGATGGCGAATAAACGGTGGCGTGAACGACAACAACGACGTTATTCCGACGACCGACGACGTCTGTCCGAGAGCGATGGAAATAATCATAAAAGTGACTCACAACGCGCGTTCATTGCTTCTTCGTTCGGTCCAGTCGATTTACTGACCATTCTGTGTCCGGTCCTCGGAACGAGAAAAGAAAACTTATAGTGCACGCTTGAATAGCTCCTCATCCTTCCCTCCTGATGTTCATTTAAATGTGAGACGAGTGGAAAAATATTTTGGCACATGAAAAAAAAAACTGAACTTGGCCAGGGGGAAAGATTGTCAAATGAAGCTCTATCGACCGTCGCCGGTTATTTCAGAGCACAATTTTATCTGTTCACTTGTTGTACCCCTTCTTGCCCGTTCCGCCGAAGAAGAGATTTTTGCAATCGTATGGAACTGGAGCCACATGGAGATAAAATAAGTTCTCCGGCGAAGGGAGCAGTTTAGTGCTCGCTAGGACAATCTGTGCGTTCGTTTGGCTAGATATGTGGATATATTATATGCTGTGCACTATTCTTTTATTACCAGCACATTTCAGAATCCGGACGGTTCGGACAAAATTAGTGTGGCAATTTATCGCCGGATTATCGCTTTATCAACAACAGATTATGTTAATGCCAGAATGGGATTATTGTTTTTAGATTTGTGTCCGATATAATGGGTGCTATGGTGTTACTGTCCCCGGATGTTGGAGAGTGACCGGTTAAGCTGTTAGGTGTTTGTTAATCGTCTAGGGTGGAGTATGTTGATTTATATACATATATGCCTTTGATTTATGTGTGAATCACATTGGAAATAGGCAAGAGATTTTCATCAAATTGTTATTTTCCACCAATTTAATAAAAAATTCAATGTCGTCCTTAGAATATTTTTTATAGATTATCCCTCACATTGTGAAATATTCAAAATATTTCCAGATACACTCTGTCCAACTTCTATAAGACCAACCCCAAATTGTTTAAAATCAACTATAATAATAACAATTTCGGGTCAATGTGCGTATTTTCGTAGAGTGCATAGCAAGTTATTGTTTGTCTTAGATTTATTTCGATTAAAAATTCCTTCTATTACTTTTGTAATATGATTTTATATTTTTTAGGTGTTAAGTTTCTATAAGCCCATTTCAAATATTACGCATTTTTATTAAGTTAAACTTATAAAAATCAGCATACTGTAAGTTCAATAATCCGTAGCTTTGCCATTTCGATTAATGACCTGAAAAATTCGATTTGGCATACTGTTTACTAAATTCAGTAGAACAGATTTCTCAATTTTGTCCCATTCTGTCGTAATAGCGGACTTCAGCTCATCAACAGTGGCATACTGCTTTCCGTCAACATAAATCCGGCGAACCAAAATCCCCCAAAGGTTTTTGACTGGATTTAGGCCAGGAGAACTCGCCGGCCAGTCGAGCAAATAGAGTTTTTGGTTCCTGAGCCATTGCTTCGTTCCCTTGCTGGTATGAATAGCGGAATTATCCTGTTGGAACGTAAACTTCTTCCGACGATATTTGCGGAAAAAAGGGAGAAGATGTCCTTCAAGAATACTGATTTAGTCCTTACTATTCATTTTCAAGGACGTGAACGCTATCTTCAGCTTCCCGGTTGCGCAAAAGCCTGCCCAAACCATGCATGAGCCACCCCCGAAGTTCCGAGTTGAAAAATATTGTTCCTCCTTTCTTAAATCGCGCCAGTATCCATTGAAGCCGTCCGGACCATCCAGGTTGAACTTTTTTTCGTCGCTGAAGATTGTCTAAAATATTAAAAAAATAAAGAATAATTTTACCGGTTTTAGAGCCATAGTGGAATATTAAACGTTCCGAAAAATAACATATAACCAAAGCTTACCAAATCCCACTGTCGATTCATGTGAGCTTTTGCAAAACTCAGCCGTTTCTCAACATGAGAAGCTGTAAGGTTAGGAGCTTTAACCTTTTTAGCCCTTTTAATATGAGGGCTTTTCACCAAAACCTGACAGACTGTCTCCCGGCAAACCTTCAAATTCAAAGTTTGCTTGATTTGCATCAAGGATTGAGTGGGAAGCTATTTTAACTATCTCCCTCTTCTGGCGATCGGTTAGCATTGATTTCCGTGGAGCTCTTTTGTTTTTTTCCCGTATCTTTCAGGATTAGCGAGATAATTGCGCACAACTTGATGGGACCGGCAAATCCGCCGTCCGATTTCCCTTATTGACACTTTTTCTTGGTGAAATGCCTCGATTATTCTCTTCTCCTTCTCCGTGAGCACTTTTCCCTTGGGCATTTTGATGCAGCAAAATGAAAACACGCGAATCTGCCAATGGTCTTATACAAAATGGACACGGTAAATCGCAAAAATAGTAGTTACTGCTTGGTGCGTTCACACACACACGCATATTACCATGCATGGGATAGGTTTCACTCACACAAACATGTCATGGTACAAATTGAAGTGATGTGTTTTCTTCCTGAGAGGTGGCAGTCAAAAATTATCTGGTCTTATAGAAAATGGACAGAGTGTATAATATAAATGAATAGAGAATGATAGATTCTTTTTTTTTTTTAACCTTTTTTTTTTTTTTTCTCTTATGTGTGGGGTTGGTGGGTAGGTGGTATACTTTTTTGGGCCGGTTTTTTTTTTTTTTTTTTGGGGAGAAAATAATACTTTTTTCTTTATATTTTATATTTATTGTATATTTTTATTTTGGGGTTGGGTGGGTAAAATTGTAATTTGATAAAAGAAAAAAGACCGGGGGGGGGGGGGGGGGTTCCCCCGGGCGGGGGAGTTTTGGTTGAGAATATACTCGACTTCCATGGGCATAGAGAATCATTTTGCCTGCAACACAATATACAAATTCATGCATTGGTGTTTCGCATAGAAAGCTCTTATTTACAGCTGAGGAAGTGCTTCATGAATACCAACTTGAGTGCAAGCAAAAGCTCGTTGAAAAGAGTAACAAAGCTAGTTAAAGGTAAAGCTTAAATCGAAAAGCTATTGTTTTCGTAAGAGGTATTCTATTTTCCTGCAGAGGTACCGAAACTGATCTCTTTTCATCGAATATTACGTCTATTTTCGGAACAGTTAAGTATGTAAGCACTAGGACTAGGACTATTCAATGCAACAAAACAAAATCAAACTAAAACCATACCCTCGAATTTGTGTTAAATTAACATTCATTTTGCTATACCTTAAAACGGGGAAACATTTTTCAGTGAAATAACATTGATCGTTTGGCTTGTGTTTCAAGCTGATGCGTAGAAAAATTTTTTTGTGAAAAAGATCAACAATGATATTTATGTTATTTCATTATTTGACTCCATGGAATGATTTACATTTAATCGATTTGCAATAAATGTGCTACTGGGGAGCAAGATGCTTAGAGGTGGACCGGAAGATTCGATGAGCTACCTCCCCCGATGAGTTGATAGCTGCGGTTAAATTCACTAAGAACTTGAATAGAAAAATGGCGCTTGGTGTCATCAATCTTGAGTTGGAAAAGTTGAAAGTTGATTTCTTACGACAAATTTCAGCGGTCTTCAATCTGTGCTTGGGGCTTAGCTACTTCCCCTCGCGGTGGATGTTTCTTCTTTAGCATTTCAAGCTTATTGCTTTCGCAATAAGCTTATTGCTTGCTCTCAACTTAGTGTTCTAAATGCACTTCCACAGTTATTAATTAAGAGCTTTCGATGCCAAGTACCATTTTTGCATTAGTATGATTTTGTGGCAAGTACAATCATACGCTATGCCCAGGGAGTCGAGAAATTTTCCTTAAGAAAATTGGGGGGGGGTTAGGTAGCTGAATTCATTTCATTCCACAAACCTGGTAAAGATCTGATCCACAAGACCTGGTATGAATTCCTAAGTGCACATCTGTGTTCACTTTCAGGCCTTCTTGGATAAAAGGGGGTTCAATTTTTTTCCCCCATCGGAAGCAATCAATCCGAACAGCATCACCCCTGCTGCCCGAACAGGAACGAATATCTTGATAACTGGCCTTGATATTTAAGAGCGCTGCATAAGAGGATAATATCATACAAATCTAGGAACTTTTTTTCAATAGGGCAAATCTAACAATGAGAGATTCTCTCCAATCTCCCCCTCTTTAATTTATTTTTGCGCCATTATAAAACTTTCAAGGGATTCTTTAGTACAGATCGAAACACAACAGTGCTGGCTAGCATAATCTATTAATAATAGAATGAAAAACGCAAAGGTGATTGGAATATGAATGAAAGAGAGAGTAATCAAAGATAGTCTCTCAATGTTAGATTTGCCCTAATGAAAAAAGTCTCTAGAAATGTTCCCACAATGTTATGCGAATACCAAATTGAGGTAAGAAAATACCAAAATTGTACCTCTCAGGTATTCTCCATCTCTCTACCCGAGCAGAACACAAAAGCATATGAATACCTAATTTTGATCTTGATAACTGGCCTTGGTATTAAAGAGCTCAGATTAAGAGGTAAAATACCTAAGCAAAATACCTAAGAATTGCAAGCAAAATGTCTCTAGAATAACTAAACTTGATATTCCGGATACCTGGGTAAGTATCTGGTCACCTTAGAGGTATTATTTTGGTATTGTCTTACCTCAATTCGGTATTCGCCTGACATTGTGGGAACAATTTGATGGTATTATCCTCAGGTATTTTACCTCTTAATCTGAGCTCATAAATACCAAGGCCAGTTATCAAGTTATTCGCTTCTGCTCGGGAAGAAATGTTCAATGTTATGTATAATTGGTAGATCAAAATTGCACCTCTCAGGTATTCCCAATGTCGCAAATAACATGTTTTGTTATTCGAGAATATGTTACTTGCAATTCTTAGGTATTGCTTAGGTACTTTACCTCTTGTGCTGCGTTCATCAATACCAACTTAAGTTATCAAGATAAAAATAAGGTATTCATATGTTATTTTCTCCTGCTCGGATGGATACTTGGTCTGATATCTGAATTTGATGTTCTCTGGTACATTAAATGCTTTCTTCAAACTTATGTACCGGGCTTGCTATGGCCTTATTGTTTGTTTCACACATACCTTTCCGCATTGTTTACAGTTTATCTTAACGTATGAATTTTAACAAAATGAACTTATTTTAGCAATTTTTTGTGCGATTACCCTTTATTTGATCAACCTCGGTAGTGAATCCAGCATCACCAATTGCAGCAACCCTGTTGCATACATAAAACAATTGCAGCGCTGTTACAAAATATCCAAAAGTGGATCTGTAAAATTCGCCATTTTTAAACTAAAACCACGACAACAATTACCAATCCACGACAAAAAATAAACGCATTTTGCTATGATTCCATTTTGCAATTTCAGGTTAAAATCAGTCATCAAGCAGAACAAAATAGATTTGTAAAATTGTTCCACTGTATTTGTTGCGATGCAGAACATATAATAATTCAAATTTTATGCATAATACTAGCTGAACCCGGTGCGAGCGTTGCTACGCTTGCAACTAAATGAATGAAAATTTAATAGAACTGGTGCATTTATGGTTGCATTTCGGAATGATTTTCGTTTGCTAATGTGTAACTTCGATTATTTATATTTCGTTTTTATTTTTGTTTGTGTTTTTAATTCAACCCTCGGATCGGTAGTGTCTACCATGATTTTTCTATCTGTCTAAAGGCATTTCAGAATCAATTTTTTATTATCAATCTACGCCCTTTCTTGTCAGTTTGAACGTAATTTTCTCTTGCATAACCTTAGATTAACTTCTTGTGCATAATGTAGCTCTGAGAGTAGCTCAAGCATCCCCATTTCTTGACTAAGAAGGGGTTCAAATTTCCAACAGAATATGCTTCTTACCCGAGAAATACACATTTTGTGTATGTAGAAACATGTCTTGCCTTCAAAAGCCTCCATATGCCAAATTTGGTTCCATTTCCTTGATTTGTTCTCGAGTTATGCTGAAAACTGTGTTACATTTGTATGGGAGCCCCCCTTTCCGAGGACGGAGGGGTGTCAACTCACTAAAAACATTTCTCAATAATCTCTAAATCACTATAGAAAAAAAATTTGCCTTCAAAAACCTGCACCTACCAAATTAAATTCCATTTGCTTAATTAGTTCCCGAGTTATGCAGACATTTTTGTTTCATTTGTATGGAAGCCCCCCTTTTAGAAAGGAGAGGGGCTTAGAGTCACCTTTCAAACATTTTTCACCTTCAAAAACTTTCACCTGCCAAATTTGGTTCCATTTGCTTATTGCTTATTATTTCTCGAGTTATGCAGAAAATTGTTTCATTTCTATGGAGGGCGGAGTGGCTTCAAACCACCATAGAAACATTTCTTCCCAGGTAACCAATATGCAGTTCCAAAGTGCAGCCCGTCTTAACGGCAGCCTATCAAGCAATTAATTCGCCTTAAATGCAACAAAATGCCGCTTTTGGCCCAATATGCGGCTGATTTACTGCAATGCTATGATAATGCATTATTAATGCTATTTTACATTCGAAATGCTTATTACAGGCTACAAGCATTTAAATAGCATATGAAATTCAACATTACAACAGATAGCAATCAAGATGCTGGTATATTGCTAATATAATGCTTGTAGCCTCTGAAATGAAGTTTTAGGGTTCATTTACTGCATATGCTAATACTTGGTTCCATTTGCTTTATTAGTTTTAAAGTTATGCAGAAATTGTATGAGAGCCCCCCTTTCAGAATGTGGAGGGATCTCAAACTACCATTGAAACATTTTTTGCCTCCAAAGACTCCCACGTGCTAAATTTGGTTTCCTTTGCTTGATAAGTTCTCGAGTTATACAGATATTTGTATTTCCTTTTTATGGGAGCCCCCTTTACCAGAGATGGGAGGGGTCTCTAACTATACAAAAGACCTTCCTTGGCCCCAAAAACTCCTTCATACAAAATTTCACGCCGATCGGTTCAGCAGTTTTCGAGTCAATAATGTTCAGACAGACAGACAGACAGACAGAAATTCATGTTTATATATATACACACTTAGAAATTATTAATTTTACGTAATTAATGTTTGTTAAAAGTCGGAGAACGTAAACGAAGATTTCGTGTAATAATATGTCTCCTGATACTGACACATACGAAATTCGACGAAAGATGTGTTTGATTGAATTTATTTTCTCATCTCTTTCAACTCATTCTTTTGTGCTAAAGGACGCTTGCATGTGTCGGTCACAGGAGACAGAAATTTACATGACATTTTGGTAGTGTGTAGTTAAATAGATTGATTGCCATGGTTTGCGTTCAACTCCCTTGGAAAATTTGAAGTGGCAGAACAAATATACAAATAATTTTCTACATACGAAAGTTTTTTGGGGATTTTATTGAAATCATAATTTGATCTTTCATACCAAAAGGTTACCAAAAGCTGAATATATCCGATTAACTTATATGTTACACATAACACAATATTTAGATCAAGAGCAAAATATCTTCATATTTACAGTAAAATGATATATATAAAGATGATAAGATCAAGATGGTCTACATACAACCTACTGGCACCTATTTTCTTAGTTGCCTCGTGATTGCAAGTTCAGCATGTTCAACTTTTTTAACATTCAAAAAGGATATTGAGCAGTTAATATAAGTATTCTACATAATTTTAATATGAGGTGACTTTTGTCGAGGCAGAGTGGAAGATTCGATGAGCTACCTCCCCCTGATTTTTGACAACTTTATTACATAACTGAAAAAGTCTATGGATGATGGAGGAAAATCGCAATTAACTTATGAAAAGAGCGTATTTGCGTTTTTTTTTTTGGTAAACTTAAATTTGAAACATTTTGAATATACGTTATTTTGGAAAATTCATCATCATTAGCTCTTAAATTTGAAATACCTGTTGAAAGCATATTGCATTTATTCATGCATATATCTGAGATTTGCAAAATAAAATTATATAAAAAGTTCACCTTCTATGAAATTTGTTTGTTTATCGAAATGTATGTTTCAACTAAAAATTCATGATTAGAAAAAAAATAATCAAAATTTTTTACAGTTTTTTGATTTCTTGAAAATTTAAATAATAAATGTTTTTTTTTCGAATAGTTATGTCGGTATTTTTTTAAAGTGGGACAACGTTTTTCTTTTCTATACCAGGTGTCATTTAAAAAAATTAAAAAATGATAGCGTTACGCTAAAGCAAAAGGTTGTTCAATGCCAATTACTCTCGTTTGTTCGAACAGAATGATTTCATATGTTCCCCATGCGATCAGTTTTTTTGTAAAGGTTTTCAGTAAAATTTAAATTACGTGTTATTATTGTGTTTATTTCAAAAAGTTTAAATTTTTCATACTATAATTATTATTTTGGTATTCTTCATACGCGGAGTAACAAATTATGATGATTTAGAAGGAAATATTTTCTCTTTACGATGAGAGGCTCATGGAGTGGACAGTAATTTTGCTAGAACGAATGATATGTGTGTAGGCAGGCTGTGAAAAATTTAATAGAAGTAGTAGAAATTGAGCGGAGGGCAATTTAAAAAGTAGTACTCACTAAAATAAAGTAGAATTAAATGAATACGAACCGGTTGATTATTTGGTTTTCCCTTTCAGAGTACTCAAAAACGGGTAACAAATGTTTCAAATTCTCTTCTCCTTTTTTTGGTACGTAAAATATCTTTCAATTATTAATTCTGCAGTAGCCACACCCCTCCGCTGTAAAATTGTTTTGTTTTGTCGCCGCTGTCTGATTTTATACCAGAAGCTCGACCCCTCTTTTGAATTTTACTTAAATCTGCATCCACGTGATCCTCTTTTTCCTGAACTATGCTGTTCAAAGGTAGTATTTAGCACGCGAGGTGAACCGAAATGATTTCAGTGCTAGTCAAATGAGGTGGAAATTAATTTAATTAACACAAAAACATGGTCCGAATTAACATTTGTGGGGGCCCGGGGTCATCAACTTGTGGGTTCACATTTGATGCTTAGTACAACTATGTGCCGTACGAAACAATAATTGAAATTCATTTAGTGGATGCCCATTGAACAAGGGGGCCGGAAACTGTGCCGCTCAGGTCCAGCCGGCAGTCGTATGCCTTTCTTTTCTTCAGTCATCTTAAATGCATGTTTTAACTGGCCACGCATTCCTGAAATTTTCAAAATTTATCTTTGTTAGGCCTCCTGAAGCTGATCAGCCATTTTCTGACGAACTTACAATTCGATAGCTGTTTTTCAATAGGTCTCAACTGATAAACGTAAACAATCACTATTTCCGTAAATATCTCGTGAAACAAAGTGTACCCATGCAAACCACCAATTCTATCGGATAAGAGGACTCGTCATCTTCGAAATGATCGTGGTAAATTAATGCGGTAAGTTTTCAATGTTGATAAATTTGCGAAAAAATCGTTTACGTTTTTCAGCTAGACCATAAGGATATGTTCATAAGCCACGTAGACTCATTTATGAAAACCTTTTTTCCATACATTTTTTTGAAATTTTGTATGGAACGTAGACTTTAGAAAGCCCCCCTTCCCCCAGATAACTCTACGTGTTTTATGAAAAGCCCCTAATGAAACATTTTTTCAAATTTACCACTCTTGACTGAATACCTTAAACAATCCAAAAGGTGCTATTTGTGATAATATGCTGTTAAGGTTAGGTTAAATCACATAAAAATTCTTTTAATTGGTCGTCCTGAAAAGCACGGTGGTCATGATATGCGTTAGAAGTTAATTTCAATATCCGATTTTCTTGGGCTGCATGAGACAATCATGTGCTATATTCACTTCGGATAATAGTTTATTAAAACTTCTCTTCGCTGAGATTGGCCGACGGCAGGATACGGGGAATGATTCTGATAATCCAGTATCAATTGGCTTGATATTTCCATCACAAGTGACTTTTTCCTATCCTTGAAGTTTGCAGTGGCCAGAAATTTCAAATCTACAGTTGGTAGACAGGACAGTGACACTTACCTGATTCTCCGGTCTTGCTTTGTTCCCCACTATAACCGGGTGGGTCGTGGCGATAAGAGTACATGACACGGATAATGTCTGCAAGTATTCGACGAGGAATTATAAGCAAACAGCTTAACCCACTTAAAAGAAAGTATGCAAGTATTCGATAAGGAATTGAACGCAAAAAACCTAACCCACTCAAAAGCTCGTCACGCAAAAAATCGTCTGAAGAATAATCTTTCCATTTTAATTGAAAACTCGCTCTATAATAATAGAGCTCAAAAGCAAGTTGTACTCCATAGAATGGAAAACAACTTCTAGGCCCTGCTATTGATGATAATTTCCAAAGCCAATTTTCTTGATATTTCACGCATTGTTTTCCAATTATCAAAATAGATACACCCTTTCGATGTTCTTTTACTTAGACGAACAGGATTTTCTGACAGGTAAGGTACCGTAAAACAGGGTAACGTTGATCATTCTTTTTTCAATATTTCTTAAAGATGTCATCTATAGAGATCAGCTTCACATGTTCTTTATTTTAACAACAAGTAGGCCTTAAGTCTTATTAATCTGCATGGTTTTTTGTTGCATTGAGTGATTTGTTTATATACATATTAAAATTTCAAAATATAACATTGCTCAGAACCTAAAATGAATTTTTAGAAAAGTGTTTGATTACATCGGGGTTCTCTGAATCTGAATTTCATGCTAAAATCCTCATATGAAATGCAGTTATATAGAAACTCAGTACAACGTTTTATGAAAACTACGATTACGATTACAAGAAAGCAATTACAAGGCGAACACGAAATTATTGCAACAGTTATAACTGGCTGTAACTTTTTTCCAAAAATCATCCAAATTTTTTTATGTTCCGCTTTGAAGTGTATTGTTTACATCCTGTGAATTTCGTAGTTGTGTGGTTTGTTGCGGCTAAGTTGGAAGTGAGTCAAGCGGAGACGCGTGAACAATTTTTGTACGCTTACATGGAAAATCAGGAACTATCTTGTCGTGATATGGGAAAAATGCTGCAATTATGTAATTCAGCAGTCTCAAGAGTACATAAAAAGTTCAACGTCTGCTTGATTTTGGATCACAAAAGCGAAGCAGGAAGGAAACCGGGAGCAGCATGTAGGAAGACGGAGGAAAAGGTTAAGGGTATTTTCACCTGGAGTCCCAACATTTCAAAAGGTGATGTTGCCAAAAAGATCGGCGTTTCGCAAAATTACGTCTCGAAGGTCACGGCAAGAGCTGGGTTACATGCATGCAAGGTTCAAAACTTCCCAAACTGCCATGTACGGTAGCAAATGTTGACCAGATCCAGTTGCTGTGTGATGGATGATGAAGCATACGGTAAAGCTGAACTCCAACAAATGCCAGGACAGGAGCCTTACACTGAAAAAGATAAAGTCAAAGTGGATGTTTGTTTGAAAAAGAAGAAAATGTCGAATTGCACATCAAAACACTTTATTTGGCAGGCTATCTGCCCCTGCGAAAAGCGAAGTAAAATTTTCGCCACAACAGGCACCATCAACGGTGAAATTGACAAGACTAAATGCCTTCAAAAACGTCTTTTGCATTTTTAGAGCAGCACAATGAAAACTACTTTTTTTGGAAGAATTTATCTTTATGGCACTATTCTAGAAGCGTGCTGGTACGGTGTGAGACTATTCCCGTTCATATTGTCCATTTTGATTCAGCATATGTAAGCTGAGCTTATTACATGTGTAAAACTGCCCTGCAAATTTGGTTTTTATCCGAAAAATACATGAGATTTTATAGTAAATTAAATGTCTTGCAATAATTTCGTTTTCGTCCTTTAATATCTTCGGGATGGAAACAATTAACAGAAATTATTTAAATCATTCGGTTTATTAAAACAACTCCAAAAAATTATCTCAGTCAGCACAGCTTTATAAGGACTGTATTGAAAATAAGTTATCTGCAGATTTTTATTTCAAATCATATAAAAAATAAAATTTAACTCAAACAAATGGATTCATGGTACGGGATTGAACTTGAACATTTTGAAGACTGGATGAAATTAATATTACGAATTTTCAAATTTTCGATCCACCAGTTTTCATCAAGCTACAGCCAAGTGTTTCATCATATTTTTTGGACGACTTAGCCCAATTTTTTTGAATTTCTTCATATTCTCAGCTGCTTTACCTCCTCTATGCTTCTTTAAAGCCGAAATCTGTACAAAATGGCCCACTCTATAGACGGTTGTGAAAACAAGCTAATAAAACCTTTATAAGAACATAAAGATTTTGAAAATGTTCTAGTGAAAGATGTTATGACCCCTTGAAAACCTTCATAAAACCTATTGGCTGCCATTAAATCCAGAATGTGGCTAAATGGCCACAGCTGTCAAACTTCACTGTGAAATCGAGGTTGGTTTTTGTTGTTCTGCTTTGTTCGATTCTTTGCTCTTCTGATTCATTTAGCAATAAAAAAAAGGTCTAGTGTTGCGGGAAATTTTGTTTGATAGCAAAATATCCAAAACAAATGGTGTTTTCTACAGCGTATTATGCTCCAAATTATGTACGCAATTATATTTATGGTGAATATTGGCACGATAAGAGCAGATAAGTGCTAGTGTTTAGGCAAATACAAAAGTTTCTTGATGCCAGTTTTAATCTCAAGTATCTTGTTCTATCTACCGTCAGAAGGAAATCAAGATGGGGTAACCCGATTTAATTGAAAACAATTACCATGGCTATGCACCCTTTAAAAAAAAAATGAATATTCAGAGTGATGTAATCCTTGTTGCACGTAAATCATTAAAGACTGAAAGATAAATATGACACCATTGTAAATATGATCTATTTGAGGTTTTGTTAACTTGAACCTTGAATCCTAAAATAACAAGTTAAGTCATACTCAAAATCACGTTCTGGGTGCTACATTAACAACATTTGTAGAATATATTTGATGACCTCAAATTAGAGTCCGTGATGCGTTTAAAAATAGCCACTGGACTTAATACTCAGACTTGAAAGCCTGATATTTACATGATCGTTGTTTTTGGTTTTTATAACAACATGAGACGAGTCACAGTTGGTTTCATACTTCCCGACAAGTTACAAGTTAATGTTCTTCAATTATAGACTTTAAAACGAGTCCCCCAAGTTAAATAAAAGGTTGAAATATTGGATTTGATGCCTGTTAATGATATGTTGGCAAATTAATGTTGCAGAATTACAAAATACAAACGTGGCGTAACACAAGGAGTTCATTTGATTATAATATCCATCAATCTGAGTATGGTGACAACTTCCAGCATCCTTGAAATACTGTTTGCTGATGGCCAACAACCGGATTTTACTCTAGTTTAAATTAAATGTTCTTAAGCATTAGAAAATGGAGGAACAAAATTAATCCAAAATTATATATAAAAAACTACAAAATTATACATAAAAATGGAATACTGTCCGTTCGTGATTTCTTTTTTATTTGGTTCGTCTTGATTTTCAACAGGTTTATATAAAGAAAACAATTAGAAAAAAATTCTGGGCTTCAAATGGTGAGTTGACAACTTCGAAGGAGGGTGCGACCGATCTCATATGAGTCATATGATCACAAAAGACTGCCGGCTGAAACATGGAGACGCTGGTTGGCGTAGCCTGGGCAATGTTGTCAATCTGACAATAGCGAAGTGAGGGGGTGCGACTGAACATCATGTACCTTAAGTCATATTGCATATTTTCCATTTTCAATTTATTAATAATTTCAGCACGCATTAGAATCATCGGCATCGAAAGCTCTCAATTAATAACTGTGGAAGTGCATTTGGAACACTGAGTTGAGAACAGGCAATAAGCAATTTGTGAAAGCAATAAGCTTGAAATGCTATGTATAATAACGCTTTAGAATCATCTGCATTCCAAAACCATGTAAGAGCCTAGAGCAACATGACAGGCATCAAAGGCTCAATTTGTTTTTCAGCATTTCAGCATAATATTTAATTTCAAATTGCACTTCTAAACTTCAACTACTATATTCATAAAAGACTGGCATGTGCTTATAAGCAATGTAGGATTATATTTTAATATTGTGTTTAGTGGTATTATGGTAACAGAGCCATTATTTCAGAAATCATCAAACCGGACTCTTCGATCACTCCGGTTGCATCCTTTGAAATGTTACTAGAACAGTATAAAGAAAAGTTTTACAACATGTCTTATAAAATAATATCTTGTATTGAAATTTTATCTCAGATATTTGGAATGATCTATTCTGTTTTCAGGTTTTCCTGGACTAGAAGGATATTAATACATATGTAATTTTTATCTATTTTTCAGTAACAATCCATTGGATGTACCATTTAAGTTTAAAATTTGAATAAATTAGCATTCGTGTCTATAATGGTATCCTATTTTTTCGTGTACAAAATATACTAAATATTAAATAACACATAACGGGGGAAAGAGAGGGACCATCAGGGCACCCAAGTACGATTTGGATAGGGAGCATGGGACTGCTTCCTCCCTATTGTTAACATTTCGCGGAATGAGGGTGGGCTCTTCGACCCCATCTATTGGGTTTATTCTGTCAAACGAGGGCTAGATTCTAGTGCTGCCTGTGTGACCTAGCTTTTGGAAGAAGATTCTTTTCCCTATATTCGCGGGTTTCGCGTAAGTGTATCTGCTTACGGGTCCGCCCAAACGTTTTTGGGACTTCATACAGGAGCTTGATGATCACAAACAATCATAGAATCCTGATCAAATCGTTATTCAGATACAATAGATGGTAGTATTATATCATCATCATCATCAGAAAACAATTAGAAAAAAATTCTGTTAAAAGGAAACAATATATAAAAACCAAATTGTTATATTTTATAGGAATATCATAAAATGCTAGACAGCAAGACCATCTTTCGATTTGTAAGGGGAAACGGTTGGAAACTTTTATAATGGCGTCGTAATTTACAAAAAAAGAACGAGAGAGGAGAGAATCATTCATTGTTACTCAGGACTTTTTGAAAAGTTATGCGAAAAATGATAACTGAAGTTGCTTATTTTGCAATTTTCTACGGAGTTTTCGGAATATGACGAGGTTTTCTGAAACAAATAGTATTAGTTTATGTCTGTTGTGTTGAACTGACAGGTGTGTAGATACGATTTTGTTTACATTAGTATCGTTCGCCGTGTGATTAATAGTGCATCGAGAAGGTGAAAACGACGATATGACTAGAAATTAAAAATAAACTTATTATGTTGCAACTTCAATTAATTACAATTAGTTTTGCTATGCAATACCTCCAACTAGACGAAGTAATATCGATCGCCGCAGCCGCACGGCTGCTAGCTCAGCAGGAGGTATCAGAAAGATCTGGTGACAATCGTGCCCAAAATAACCTTATTAAGCCTGCGTTCCACAAAATCTTCGACGTGCTTCATTTCAATACGACCCTTTGATTGATTACTATCCGGATATATCAGTCGCCATTGGACCAATAAGTGTAGTTTGTTCTCATTGTAATGCATTGAAGTTCCCAAATGAAACACCAGAGCCTCTGCGCTCATTGGTGTCTGGATCAGGAAGTAGTTCTAAACAGTTTCTGCAAAACATCCAAAGTTATAATGGTTGTTTTCAAATGTCTTCGTTTGGCGCAACGCACATAATAATATTTAAAAGTTTTCTGGTACATTGAACCTTACAGAGTTTAAAAATTAGTAAATTGTTAAATTGTGAAACCGTCCACGTTACAGGTTCAAGGTCAAATTGACAACAAAGCGAGTTTATTGTTGCCGCCGACAGATGCAAACCATAAATTTCTACATATTTATTTCATGGGAGATTCGCTCAACAACATTATTCCACCACGAAGCGGGACATTGTACAACAATTGCATGCAATGCTTCAAGAGCAGAATGGATTGATTCAAATGTTCAAGACTGCTCTAGATCAAATGCCATCTAACAACCGTAAGAATATGATTCTAGCTAATTTATTTTCTAATAATCGAATTCCAGTAGTTTATTTATAAGCAGGACAACGTCAGCTAACGTTTGCATTTAAAAAAAAAGCCATGAAAAATTGCCGATTTTTCATGGCTTTACCTTCAATTGCACTGACAAAATTACCCATGCAGCATCAATCATAGTAACCCATGAGTCAGCAGACAAAATTTGACAGCTCTATCAGTCGAAATCTAACCGTGATGGCAAAAACAGTGAAGCAACTCCGTTCAGGAGAGTGCGCGTTCAAAGAATGGCACCCCGGCACCCCTCAATGCGTCCCATTGAGAATTTCGGGGCCAACCTGAAGCGTAAGATCTACTCCAACAATTTTGTCGCGTAAACTGAGGAGGAATTGATAAATAAATCGAAGGAAGAACTCAAAAACATGCCTTCATGCATGTTTTTGTCCGCCATGGCGAATGTTTCGCGTAACTGCCGGAAGGCCACTCGCAAGGGCGTAAATTTTTTTGGAAAGTAGGCTTAAATGATTACCTTCCATGGGAATTTTATCAAAAGCAATTATCTGTCTTAGCTTTTTTTTTTTATCACCATGCAAAAAAAGTCCATTTTTTACTGCAAACGTTAGTGAATAATATAAGCACATGAACTCTGTATGTTACGCTGCGTTTCCATGATTCACTGAAAAACTTGGATTTGAAAACATGCACACCCCAAACTTAACTGATTTAAATACTTTATTATTAATTTTCGAGCAATAATTTTACGAGCAATGAAATTCAATCAGTTATGCAAATTTTGCCTACAAACCTTTCGTTTTATAATCTGTTAGGAAAGACAGCGAATTTGATCTTGCAACTGGTCGTAGCGCGTTGAACTCACTGTGTTAAAAAAAGTTCTGATGTTGTTAACACCAAAGACCACGATCATGCAAACTTAAGGCATTCAAATCCCAGTATTCTGTCTATAGTGGCTATTTTTTAACACTTTGTGGACTTAGATTTGAAATTACCAAATATATTGAAGGTGCTATTGTTAATTTTTCATTCGGAACGTATCTTATTATTTATTATTTTGGGATCAAGTAAGCGTTTTAAAAACATCTTAGAGAACATACAATTGAGTCATATTTTTCTTTGAGTCTCAAGGTATTTACGTGCAACAAGGATTACATCACTTGTTAAATTCATTATTTTTAAGAGAGTTGTTATCATAAACACGATAAAACATTCCATCGATCCACATGATGGAATCGTATCAAAACTATTGTTGATCTCTTGCACAGACAATTTTCTACGCATCAACTTGAAACCCAACCCAAAACGACCAATGCTACCCAGCTCTACGGTACCAACTTGCCTCAGCCCTTGCGTTCACACAGTAACAATCCGTAGGAAGCTGTTTATCCACTCACTGCTTCTGTCTGTACTTCATCTATCATGATTGGGTAAGAACAGCCCCGAGCACGGCACGGCTTTAGACATAAGACACTGCTGCACTAATGTATACATTCTCTTATTACTCAAGCTATTTTGCCTTCTCTCTTGTTTCATTTTAATCCCTTATTTTCGCAATATAAATGTAAATTTATCCAGCGTCAACGATGAAGACGACGACAATGATGACGACGACGCGACGCGACGCGTAGGTGAAAAACGCTTCCGGGGAAACTATTGGATCTCATGGCTATCAGTGTGGTAGCCGTTCTGTTTCGAATTCCGGAGTCTCAAGATCGTATGATTATATTGATATTTTCTTCATTTTGATTTATTTTCTACTTGTTGATGGATTAACAAACATCTGTAGAAAAATCATTAGCACAATTTTTAGAGAGAACTATTTCTAAATGGATAATGAGAGCACTAAAATATATATCCAAGTGCCCCGAGTTCGAGTCCGAACGTTACCTTCATACGGTGTTTATGCTCGCTCAGGATCACAAAAGCTGGAAACGCTTATTGATGAAATGATTCCCTACTATGAATAACGATGATCTCTTTTTCCATGCATGCAAGGTATTGAATATAAAGAAGGTTTCTGAAAATCTAGCGCACATTGAGTAAAATTTCAGTTCCGGTTAAAATACACTACGGTGTTTGCAGTGAATATCTGAACTGTTTGGAATTCTCGGAGATGAATGCAGGAGCATACATCACCGAAACTCTTCATATAATGTTCATCATAAGCAAACAAATGAGCCGGGGGAATTAGGGTCCCTGGTTGCCGCACTTTTTCCCAAGGATAATTTTTCACACATTACTCATTCCCGGTACCACCCAAGCATGATTCGAAACCATACATGACTAGTGTGTTGTAGTCCAAAGGGCAAAAACATGAAGCTCATTCACCATGCATGTATGAACTCAGATCTCGAAACAAAAGGCAAAAACTTTCCGCTTCCGAGGGATGAAAAATCGCGAGGTGGAACAAAAATTTCCAAATGATACCGGGTAGCTACGATTTATGGGTAGTAATTCATTTCATTGCGTCCTGGCATTCTGTGTGGTTCTGGGTCTAGGACGGACAAATATCGTAACCATATCGCATATAGTCGAGCGGTTCAATCTCCGATACAAAGTTGCTCATTTTCAGCTGATCCAAATGGGACTTCAGGCCATCAGAAAGTCAAATGTAGAGAGTGATTTTTTTTTGCGTTCGCGTTTTCCGCGGTTTGCTCCAGTTGTTCACAATCGTAGCAAGCTGCACCCAAACCCATTTTTAAAATCTAACAAATAGTTTTTGATCACAGCCAAAAATGTACTGTCGAAAGTGAAGCAAAAAATGCAGTCCATTCGAACGCAGCTTCTGGAAAACTTATGGCTATTGGGGATTTTTTGCACCCAGACCTCCCAGAGCACCATGACATTTGAAAAGTTTCCTATCGATTCAAAAAAAGAAAGAAAGAAAAAAAAAACATCAAAAATCGGTGGGCGGAGATGGACGTGCTAGTAATGTGTGCGGTGAAATTTCGAACTTCTGCAACATGAGTTGGAGCTGCGAAAAAAAACCGACGTCGTCGTTGCCACCGGTGAAAGGAACGCCACAAACAGAAAACAAACAAATAGGGTAGAAAATTGATGAGTATTATTTTTCTCTTCTCTTTGCGGTTGATTCAATTTTCCGCGATATCCACTGCTGCTGGGGATGCGTGGAGCTTGATTGTGGAAGAAGTTTTATGTCGTCAAATTAGGAACATATATATTCCTACTGCAGCCAAAGGCATTCCATCGAATGTAAATTCAAAAGGAGCAGTGAAATACCTCTGCGTCTTGAATCCACGAAGTACACTGCTGGACAAAATAAATCACACATCACATACGATTCGTTATTTCTTTCGATATGTCAGCTTTTTTAATGGTAGAGGGTGATTTTGTTATCTGGGCATAGTAAGTATTTTTATACGACAAAATTATGCCGGCATGAAAAACTTAGGAATGAGCATGACTTGCTGAATATTAAATAGTGTAATACACGGGTTGTATTTCTTCAATTCTCAATGCCTTATGTTACCCCCTATACCTTCGACATTGTTTTCATTCGCCGTGGCATACTTCCGACAAGCTTTTTGAGGTATTCCGGATCAAGTTGTTCCCAGGCAGAGCTTCTAAATAGTTATTTTTGTTTGTTACCGATGTCTTGCCCACACTATCGTCCAGATGGCCCCACAGATTTTCAGGGGGGAGGTAGCTCTAAGAATCTTCTGGTCCACCTCTAAGCATCTTGCTATGAGGTACCAGGTGGTTACACACCGATTGCCTGTCGATCTGCCAAATTTGGAAAATGTCTGTATTAGTTATCTCACATTATAATATTTCGCCCACTATATCACAAAAAATTGCTTGCGATTGGTTAAGCGGATTGGAGATAATGAAACCAGTGGGTGTTAGGACCAATTCTCCCGGGCTGGTACTTTACAGATGAGCTTGGATATCAATAGAAGCATAACGTTGTCAGATCGCACGAAATGCTTCTAAGGACTCTAATTTCACCCAATCCTTCAATCGTAATTCAATTATAGATTGCTCTTGAGGACGTTCAACTTGTTTGTTGCAGATATTAGTTCCACAAACCAGAACACTGGAAGATCACCTTTTCGTGGTGCGTTACGGGGTATCAGATCTACCACCGAACCCTAGTCCGAATTAATTCAAACTAGGGAACATATTTTTTTTTTTTTTTGTAGTCAACGGAAGACATCTTAGTCCTTATTACATTAAATGTCTTGTGAAACGTGACAATGCCACCGAGGATGAGCTTGGAATAAAGAAAATATGGTTAGTCTTCATTTATGTTAATTCTCATTTTCTATATGATGTTTTATAGTCTGAATTGGTTATGACTAGGGTTCTGATGCATGGTCAGTATCGGATTCATAGTTTGTTTTCTTTGCAATGAATCTGATTTTGACTGATAAAAGGGCGCGCTTTTAAAGAGTGCTCTCACTCCTCAAAGGATTTAAATAGCGGAAACTTTCAATAAAAGTCGATGCACTGCCAACAAAACAAACAACTTACCAAAGGATACGGGATATACTATTTACAATCGATCAAATTACTGGTCGCAGTGGTTTATGTCCGGCACGGAGGAAAACAAAAGTTTCACTAATAAAATAGTGTATAGAATGTAGTGCTACAAATTGAAAGTTTACAAAAAACAAAGAGTCTGCGTCGAGCATCGGTGGTGTACGGTTGTGTCGATGCCTTGTTGCGCAATATTTTATTAGCGAGCATATCGCGTTTTCTTTTGTTTCCGTTGCCACAGTTATTTGCGAAAACCCATTGATGAGTAAAAAAACACCAATTTTCAAATAGCCTGCCTATCTGTCATAAAAGGGGGAATTTCTCAATCATACAATGGGTAAAAAAAATACCCATTAGGGGAAAACCCAAACAATAAAAAAATGGGTCTATTTTTACACATTCATGGCATGCATGATGCATGATATGTACTACCACCCATTCTAGCACGGAAACTAAGTCCGACAGCAATGGGCTCTCCCCTCTGTTAGACTTGATCAAGCTTTAATAACCACTGATTATCCTAATCATGCCGTTGTATGAAGGGCCAAAAAGGGGTTGGGTGGATCGATATGCAACATCACTTATACGTATCCACAGGGATATAAAGAATCTCCTTCCAACAACAAGACTGAACAATTGGTCAAAAGAGCAAGCTATCTAACATGAGGATGCCCCAATGGGCGGGGAGAAGAGCCCGCCCTCTATTCACAAACTGTTAGCAATGGGGAGTTGGCATTCCCACTCTCCCCATCCAGAGTGCTTCAATTGGGTGCCCTGATGGTCCCTCCCATTCCCATGAAATATTTATATAATAGTGTATATATTTATGTAAATGAAAAATACTACAAGCACTCGTATCTATTATATATGATATTCATTCGGTTGATCCTGAAATGCAAGAAATGTTGTAAAGTGTTAAAGTGTAGAGCGCTTAAGCACGTTTTCGTTCGTTTTAGCGATAGCAGCAAGGTATCCTGCAAAAGTTTGTTAAATCTATTGAAATTTTACAAAACTAACATTTATACATTTTAATTTACTGTTGTCATGGTCACTATTTGCTACTTGGTGCTGATTTTATAACAGCAATCCGCTTTTATGTTTGCTGATTTAATAGTTATTGCTACCGAGTTAGGAATGGGAAGATTTGACTGGAAGGGAGTCAAAGATAAATGGGCAAAAAAAACAATAAGTAATGTTTATATCATCTATGAAGTAAAATCAATAAAATAATATTACCAAATATAATGATATTGTATGTTATGATGAAGTAATGACAAAGATTGAATGTAAAATCAAACACTAGCCAAATGGCACACAGCGTTGCATGAATCAGCTCAGCTCAGAATTGGTAAAAAGTCCATTTGCAAACCGGAAATGAAAAATACATTCAGCAATTAGTGCAAAAGCCTACCACAGATTCCGTAATTTTCAAAAGCCTTCCATAGCTGTAATTTTCTGCGTTATATACTGGACATATAAGGAATGCTAGATGTCATAAATTGAAGGGATATTTCGTATTCAAGCCAGATACCGCCTAAATCAGGTTTTTTGTATGAAAATGTGAAGGGTATGATATGATGGAAATAATACGATGTTGTAAAGAAATACTACATAATGTACATATAATAATTAAATGCCGCTATTTGCCTCTTCCGCTGCGATGTTAGATGATTGAAACTCTAAAATAGCGAAAAATCCAACGTGATATAATGAAATAAAATTGATCACCTGGCCTCCTAGCAAAATAACAAAGAAAATTTAGGCAAATAATTTTCATATGAGTATGATTACTGCCCAAAAACGGAAACTCAATAAATCCAAAACGAATTTTTTTTTGTAGAATTTGTCGTATATATTCCTCTCTCTAAAAAAAAGGTAAAAACCATCCTATCTTTTCAAATAAATAACGTGAGTTAGGTGGGCCAAAACTCACAACGATGCAAATGCAAAGCTGAAAATAGCATAAAAAAATATTGTGAAGGGATGTTATAATATAAAATGATAATAACAATTATATTTGTAATGTCTGCATGTCTGCTGATCCTGCTGCAATTGTAGACGGACTTGCATTATCATAGCCACGGGGGAAGAAAACAATTCAAACCCATTTCACAATACCCGGGAATTCTATGGATATACCGTATAAAGAATACTTCCATTTTTCGATGCAGAGTAAGATTTCAGCATGCTACTTAACCGGGGTCACGCTGCCTAACCCGCCTTGGTGCGGCTGCCACCTAGTGTATAGTTGACGCGATACTGCGTTTCTTACTCAACCGCTGGATGCCAGGACAGACGCTGTTTGAGCCGCACCTCCTTGGTGAACAGACGCTCGGAACGCACCTCCTCAATCTAGCTGAAGTCAGAAGGACAACAGTGCCCAGGCTGCACTACTAGCTAAGTACACAACCCTTAGCTGGCGGTCTTTGTCATCTCTTGACCCGTGGAAGCATGAGGTAGGAACTTGTGAGGACCAGTGCTATGTTGCGGGGACGCACGCTCCATTCCAGTTGTCTACTCACCATTTTGCAGCCCAAATGTGAAGGTCATGATATGATGGAAATAATACGATGTTGTAAAGAAATACTACATAATGTACATTTAATAATTAAATGCGGCTATTTGCCTCTTCCGCTGCAATGTTAGATGATTGAAACACTTAAATAGCGAAAATTCCAACGTGATATAATGAAATAAAGTTGATAACCTGGCAGCCTGGCACAATAGCAAAGAATATGAGTATGACTACTGCCCAAAAACGGAAACTCAATAAATCCAAAACGAAAAAAATTAAAAATAAATGACAGGAAATTTTTCGATTGCTCTTTTTTCCTACTGGGCCCTTAAATGACTCTCCACGTCTGTAAAATAGAAAATGTAGGATCATAAACAATTATATTTGTAATGTCTGCATGTCTGCTGATCCTGCTGCAATTGTAGACGGACTTGCATTATCATAGCCACGAGGGAAGAAAACAATTCAAAACCATAACACAATACCTGGGAATTCTATGGATGATCTGAAATGATATACTTCCATTTTTCGTGGTAGGGTAAGATTTCAGCATGCTACCTTACCGGGGTCACGCTGCCTAACCCGCCTTGGTGCGGCTGCCACCTAGTGTATAGTTGACGCGATACAGCGTTTCTTACTCAACCGCTGGATGCCAGGACAGACGCTGTTTGAGCCGCACCTCCTTGGTAGACAGACGCTCGGAACGCACCTCCTCAATCTAGCTGAAGTCAGAAGGACAACAGTGCCCAGGCTGCACGACCAGCTAAGTACGCAACCCTTAGCTGGCGGTCTTTGTCATCTCTTGACCCGTGGAAGCATGAGGTAGGAACTTGTGAGGACCATAGCTATGTTGCGAGGACGCACGCTCCATCCCAGGGTCTATTTTTACACATTCATGGATGGAAAAACAGATCAAACCCCAAGCGTATCCGGTACATTGTTGGTGGAAAGCGCAGCTTGCTTAAGTTATTTATTTTTAAAAAACTTAAATTATATATGAGACAACTTAAATAATATACGGAACAATGCAAGCAAGAAAAAAATATATTTTTTGTATAAAGCTTGCTTCAGATAGAATTGGAACAAAAACAATTGCCTGTATGTCAGTTATTTATTATTGAATTCAAGATCTTTTTTTATACAAATGTAGCGTTTTCTTCATACTTTTAAGAAAAAATACGGATAAAATTATCCGTCACGGTTTCGAAGGAATTCTCGAATTTTTCCTGTAACACGGCTCATTAGGTGGCGCACACCTTCTTCGTCCATCGTTTTAGCTATCTTATTCCACCAGGTCTTCATCTGATTGATGTCTTTGACAACCTTTCCCTTTGCCTTGAGTCTCCTCTTCATGATTGCCCAGTATTTCTCAATAGGGCGGAACTGGGGGCAGTTGGGTGGGTTAAGGTTTTTCGGAACAACCTGGACCCCTTTCTCTGCATACCATTCTTGAACGACTTTGCTGTAATGACAGCTTGCCAAATCTGGCCAAAACATTACGGGATGGTCGTGGGATCGAATGAACGGCAAAATTCGTTTTTGGAGACACTCTTTTTGGTATAGTTCCAACGTCATTGTCTTATTTGTAACGAAAACTTTCGTTTTTTTGCCACAGCTGCAAATGCCCTGCCAAATCATGAATTTTTGTGCAAATTTGTCGGAAAAAAACAAATTTAAATTTGGCTGGAACATCCCCCCGAGCCGTTGCCAAGTAAAATTTTTGACCTGGGATTTGCCCGAAGTCATCCTTGACATAGGTTTCATCGTCCATCAGAAGACACCCGTCGAACTTGGTCAGCACCTGGTCGTATAGCTTCCGAGCACGGATTTTGGCCACACTATTCTGTTTTATGGTCCGATTTGGCTGTTTGCTAGCTCGATACGACTTGATTCCTTCCCGGAGTCGAGTTCTCCTAACCCCTGCCTCCCCTACTGGGCAGCACCGAATTTTCTGGCCAAATCACGGTCCGACAGATTGGGATTCCTCTTAATCGTCTTCAAAATCTTACCACGCAGTTTCCGGTCGACAGTTCCACTCCGACGATTGGCTTGAGGCTTCCGAATCGTCGTCAATGTTTCCTTATACCGTTTGATAACGCGCCATACGGTATTTCTGGGCAATTTCAGCTGTTCAGCTAGCCTAGATGCAGACCACAATGGATTTTCCAAATAACTGTGCACAATTTTTTCCCTTCTTTCGGCTTCCATGTTGATTGTTTACAAAGTACAGTCGATTTGCGGAATGTCAAAAATACATACGTGAAGCTGACAAAATTCCCGGCACGTGGGCGCCAAGAACTTCCAAATCCGTCCACCAGGAGCGCCACAATATGAGCAAAAGTTTGTTCCAATTCTAAATGAAGCAAGCCTTATAAGTAATCTATGTAATGCTGCTTCGAGCTCGTCGATTGTAAAACTTTAGCTTTAACCAAACGTTAACAATCGTTTTGAGTGCACGGAACATGGAGGAGCTTGTAAAGATGTCGAATCCATAACTTTACCAGAAAAGACATGAATAAAAACAAGTACAAGTATTTTGTTTTTTTTTGTTTTTTTTTTTGTAATTATTGATTGATTACCATGAATAGGTCGGTATCGTGTTCGAAAGAAATTTTTTTTTCTATTTTAAACCCATGTTTAGTTCCGTTTACGGAAACGGAAAAGTAAAAATCGAAAAGAAATTTCTGCAGCAGTATCCACCTGAAAAGAACGAAAAATAAAATTTGAATTTGTAAGGTTTCCACGCAAACTAATGGGAGCTGTCACTTTTACTTTCGGAAAAATATTCCGCTCGAGTATTCCGTAAGTGAAGATGACATTTCGTTCCATGCAGATCGATTGTCAAAATTCCGCTTAGTAATATTGAACAAAATTCCGTAACCTCTCTACTTTTTATGTCGATACTGGCCTAATATCATAAAATTACAATCTTCCAAATTGCTTCATAATCTATATGTAAAAATGGGTAATATTTTACCCATTTTAACTTCTTTGCAATAAGTGAATAAATACCCATTTTGTGGCATAAATTGCTTATACCCATTAATGGGTAAATTTAGTTTACCTATTAAATAGGGAGAAGCACTTCTTGCGAAAATGGTTTTTTTTTCACCCAATAATGGGTTTTTGCAAACTACCGTGTATAGCTTGGTGGTGCGAGTGATCGAGAGGGCACAGACAAAAGAACAATAAAGCTGCTTCCCGGTGAGATGTGGTGGTTCACCGGGTGTGGCGGGCTGATGGTGGGGATTTTAAATAATTGTGATCCATATTACTCATAACATATTAGAACAATATAACTTGTTCTATATGTTGTAACAAGTAAACCACCATCACACTTTGTGAGTGTGCCCAATAGAATCTTTACTGTTGGTATTAATTTCAGGATCTTTGCCACGTCCGGGATACCGCAGGGTAGCCATCTGGGACCGTTGATATTTCTTCTCTACTTTAATCGGAGGACCACAACTGTCGTTTGCCGACGACCTGCGTATCTGCTCAATAGCCCACTGCCGTTCTCTCCAAGAACAGATTGATGCCTTTGCTGATTGGTGTACTCTAAATCGATTGGTGGTCACCCGGATAAAAATAACCATGCACACTCAGAAAATTTTACAGTATTCGGTAATTTTTTACCGAACTTTCAACAGCAGAACGTTCGGTAATCCGATATAACGGATTTTGGTAAAATTTTACAGGTTCCGGTACTTGAATACTGTAAAATTTCACTGAAATCCGGTAAATTCAATCACCTGAACGTTCGTGTTGAAAGTTCGGTAAAAAATTACCAAATACTGTAAAATTTTCTAAGTGTGTACAGTTACTATACAATAATATAAAATAACATTAAAAACTATTGCCGACCATGAATCTTATTGTTTATGTATCAGATAAATGAAAAATGCATATTATCATTACAATAGATCTACTATTCACTCCATAATCCAGAATTTTCAAGAATTGTGAAACAATACAATCAATAGTAATTGACTAAAATTTGTTCGGAGAAAAGTGATTTTTTCTATAGTCAAGATACATAACAACCCCCTTATTCTATTGTTGATGTCTCAATTTACATTCTATTGTGGCAAAAATACCTTTATTGTCATCCTATCGTCATGATCAAAATATTAAATTTTACATACTACTGATTCTATCGTATGGTTACAATCAGCGTCATACAATTTCAATTTCAATTGAAAATCGTCATGGGACGATGAATTTAAAATTCATCCCTTTCAATTGAAACACATCATCTTCTTTTGACAGACACTTCTAAGTCAGCTTCAGCAAAACAATCTTCAAACACACAGTTTCGTCTAAGCTTTTCATTCATCGGTGTTTATTTTAGCCTTCGGTGTCAAACTAGTATGAAGCAGGACAATTGAAGTTCATGCAATACGTGCATGAATTTCATTTCTGAGGTATTCATTATTTTTAAGACTAGAATCAGTGCCATCAGATAAAGTAATTGTAGCATCGAAAACAATAATCAACCATTTTATGAAATGATAAATGAAATTGCTGATATTGATGTTGCTTTCATGCGACCCCTGTTGTGTTCACAGCTCCAGCGCAAATGTAACAAATTTAATTTCAATATGTCTCCGCAGTATTAAACAGAAACGCGCTTGCCAGCTCGGGGAGCTTTTTGTCGAGCAAAGTTACAGCAATGCGTCCATCATCAAATGACAATACTTCTAGCAACACTGGCACGCATGTCTCTTTGTATTCGCCAACCAACGCTCGAGAGGTGGGGATGAAAGTAAATCAATTTCAACGACGTTGATTCACGGTCGTTCACCACGTCGATTGAAGCAAGCTTGAATTTCAATTGAAACGCTTTTGAAGGTGGCTAGATCGCAAATGAATGTAAGCTTACTCACGTTTGACAGGAAGTGAATTGGGAGTGAATCGGTGAAAATAAGATTCATTCACTGCACGAAAGCTAATTGAAGTGGAGTGAAATGAATACAAAAGCGATTCATTTTCATTTTAATGCGTCGACGATGTAGGACCCTGGTTACAATACATTTAATTGATTTTTTTTCTGAAAACCCGGCTAGGTGCTCAGTCATATCCTTTTTGCATGGCAGATACAACCAATTATGGCCAACTACAATCTTCTCGGCACGACCATCGAACAAATGCAGTGCGTTAAAGTTGATAATAAAGTTGGTTTTGTTTTTATGGTGGCGAAAAATTTCAGCGACATCCACTGCCTAAAATCGGTCTATTGTTCTCTCGTACGATCTACACTGGAATACTGTTCAGCAGTTTGAATCCCGAGTTATAATAATGTTTCCGAGCGAATCAAATGTATTCAGCGTCGTTTTGTTCGGTTCGCGTTTCGTGTACTACCTTGAAGAGACTCATTTCGTCTTCCTAGCTACAAACGTCGCTGTCAATTAGTGAACAAAAAGCATCTGCAAGTCTGTAGAGACGTTTGCAGAGCCTTAATTGTCGCAGATACTCTACAAGGAAGAACCGACTGTGAAACAATCCTGCAACAAATCAACATCAATGTCCAACCAAGGCCAATGCGCAACAATTTAATGCTGAGGCTTCCTTTTCGCCGCACCAGCTATGGCTTGAGTAGCGCTATCCATGGGTTGCAGTGAATCTTCAATAGGGTTGCGCCAGTTTTAGACTTCCATCTAACGCGGAATGCACTTCGTCATAGATTTTCCACCGTTATTGGAGCAATTTACGCACGTAGTTAAGACAAGTGTATAGTTTTAATTTTCTTATCTTGACTTGACTAAGATATTGTTTACTCGTTTTTCAATGTAATGTTTATTTTTCTCTTTTAGCCAACATCATTTGGATCTGAACTAGGTATGTTGAGGCCTAACTTCAAATAAACAAATAAATCGGTTCAAATCGGAAATCGATACTAATATTTACATATTTCACTCCACAGCTTATCGTTTACCAATATGAACTCTGATGCCACCCAATCCTGTTATCCAACATCCTAGTGATTTTTCGTGGAAGCGCAGATGACTCCTTAGCATCCAATAAAGCGAGTATAACGTCAACACACTCCTATCCTTTTCTTACTTGACCTGCATTCAGGCAGAGCTGGCGCCGGTATTGCCCTAGTTTGGGATCACCAGTTATTACACATTGAGGATGTATGTTAGTCCCTAGCATCATCTGTTCGTTCTCTGTGTTATAACAGCTGATCTGGCAACAACGGAGTCGTAACTTCAGGCGGTCAATTATGCCCATGCTCATTCTCACACTGAAAGTTAATTTTAGTTTATATTACGAAATCGAAGGTAGAACTAACAAATCTGTTCGTTGTTTTCAGCAACGAAACTGATTTGTTCTTTTTATGAAGATACATTCGTAATTAATGGTACATGCGCAACTGTCAAAAGCACGAAGCATTTGTTGACACAGAAACAACATTCGTGCATTGTACGAAAACAATACAAAGAGCTACGAATATTTTGTTACCAATTTAAAATAAACGTCTCTCTGATGGTTGCCTGAATGACTGAGAGATCTACTTCATCGACTCGAAATGTAATTGACAAAAAAGCGCAACCACGTGCAGTTGTCCAGCGTCTTTTTTTAATGTTTCTGACATGGGATTCGATTCTGTAATTTTGGAAAGAGCTGATACTGCATCCTCGGTTGATCTCACTATGCCATGGTGACTCGTGAGGTGATAATTGAATAATGAGTATGAAGTTAAGTTAACTCTCGACACCGCTTCAATTTGTATTTTGGAATAAATAAACTATTCCCGCCCATCCCTGCAGCAACATCAGCGAAGCAGCGATTGGCTGGTCTTTACGAAATCTATTTCGTGCAATATACAAAAAGGTGTAAGGATAGCATTTCACTAGATAAAAAGCAATATGAATGTTTTAACAATATACGAAACATTTGTTCTATGTACAAAATCCATGATTACGAAGCGAGTGAAAGCTAATTTACGAAAATAAATTTTCAGTGCATAAAAAAACTGAAAATTATGCATTAAAATCTTTTTTTTTCTATCAGAAACACGCTAAATCATTCAATGAAATCACGTGATCAAATCCTATTTAGATGATTGCTCTTCCACAGAAATTTAATAAAACATCAACTTTAATCACAAATACATACCATTCAAAATGAATTTTATGTCGTACTAAAAGCATATAATATGCTTATTTAAATACCTCTTGCTAAAATAGAAAAAATAGTCGATAAAAAGTTATTTATTGCTAGCAATATTGTGATACACACTCTTGCGAATAATGTTATCAGTTTATAAGTCCTTAATGCCGGAAACTTTTTCGAAGATTCGTAATCTCTTAAATGATTTTGATGCATATTACAGATATTGAGTCTGTTCTGGCAGTACGGGGGTGGCATTGCGCATCTCGATTCGAGAAATTTGAAATCGAGTTATGTTTGGTATTACGTATTTTTTTTTTTTACTTCATCAGTGTTCCGGCAGTACCTTAGACTTAGACGGGAGACTTTTAAATTTGCGAAGGATACGATTTTGTTCCCACCAAGCTCCAGATGTACTGCGATTCCTACTGTGCTTAAGGTAACTGCAACGCTGAATGTCCTTTCCAGTGGGTCTTATCAAGTGAATGTACAGTGTCTTTAGTTTTCCATTAGACGACGACTATTTTGGAGAACACTTAATGTGAAAGGCGGATCAAAATAGAGCCAACAGAGTTCAATAATTGCAAAAAGCACTTCCTTGAGAGTTTTAAAATACCCGGCGTAGTAGGGTGTATCGATGGTACTCATATACCAATTCTGAGACCAATACAAGATGAATAGTATCAATGCTGTGGTAGTAAGTAAAGAGGGTCTAGTATAAGCGCCAAAAGAACTGTCAAAGCCAGAGCCAATCAAGCATCGCCTATCTTGATTTCATTGGCAGTGTTGCTTGAAACTACTAAGGCACAGGTAGTTTGTTTTGAATCCACTCCTCTCTTATACTAGACCCTCCATAGTAGTAAGTATTAAATGCAGCTTTAATTTCGATTTATTTTTATTATTGCAATTAGATAACTGACCATAACTCTCGCATCCTGGCCGTTAATCTCTGATACAGCGTTGCTGCTCATGACTCCTTTGTATGGAGTATGAGTGAAGAAAGAGAGTATTTTGAGGAAAATTTACGAAATGGAGATTCAAGATTGCTGGGTACTTGATTTGAAAGTTACTATAGCACTTATCTTCAATACAACCCCCCAAGGTGTCTTCTTCTTTCTTCTTTTATCATTTCAAGCTCATTGCTTTCACAATTAGCTTATAGCTTGCTCTCAACTTAGTGTTCTAAATGCACTTCCACAGTTATTAATTAAGAGTTTTCGATGCCAAGTACCATTTTTGCATTAGTATGATTGTGTGGCAAGTACAATCATACGCTATGCCCAGGGAGTCGATAAATTTTCCTTTACGAAAAAATTCTAGACCAGACCGGGAATCGAACCCAGCCACCTCCAGCATGGTGTTGCTTTGTAGCTGCGCCTTTATCGACTAAGCTAAGGGAGGACCCAAGGTGTCATACATCATAAATTTATGCTGTGCTCTACAAAACATCTGCATCGCTTATAAAATACAATTTGAATACTTCAATTAGCCATTACCAGATGATTCATTATTTGTTACAGGTGAGGTTGTCACTGGTCACTGATATTTAATAAAAAACAATATTTTTTACTAACAAAACATGAAAATAAAATTTGCTCAAGCTTTCGAGTACTATGACGCATTTGAATGCTGAGTTAATTTCACAGCTTGTGTTAAATATTGTTGACAAAAAAAATGAGAAATTACGGTTTGAACTTGGACGAATAATATGGGTGACTGACTGGTATTGATCGTCACCCACTTCTCATTACGGTCAAAATGGACTTATGTCCTCCAAGAACATTTTATCTGGACTCAAGGAACTGATAAAAGTGGTTTAGTTCATTCCGCTGTTGGTAAATCATTTTCTTGAAGTTTAATTGAACTTTCCTGAAGCTTGTTGAACTTCCTTGAAGTTCGTTGAACTTCCTTGGAGTTCGTCAAACTTCCCTGAAGTTCGTTGAACATCCCAGAAATTCATTGAATTTCCTTGAAGTTCATTGAATTTCCATGAACTTTCATGATTTTTATTGGACCTTCCTGATATTTGTTGAACTTTCCTGAAGTTCGTAATACTTTCTTAAAGTTCATGAACAACTCCAATGAACTTCTATAAAGTTTTTTTTACGTCCCTGCAATTCTTTGAACTTCCATGAAGTTTGTTGAGCTTCCCTGAAGTTCGTAGAACATCACTGAAATATGTTGAATTTCCATAAATTTCTATGAAGTTCGTTGAGTTTCCCTGAAGTTTATTAAATTTCCATGAACTTTGTTGGACTTTCCAGAAGTTTGTAGAATTTCAATGCAGTTCGTTGAAGTTTTCGAAAGTTCATTAAATTTCCTTGAAGTTTGTTGAACTTTCCTAAAGTTCATTATATGTCCATGAAATTTGTTGAACTTCCCTGAAGTTTATTGAATTTCCATGAAGGTTGTTGAATTTCCCTGAAGTATGTAGAACATCCCTGTAGTACGTAGTAGAACTTCCTTAAAGTTAGCATAGAATTTTACTGCTAATCCAGTAACACTGACAGTAAGTTCACTTTCTTCGCACCTTATTTTTGTAATCCGGTTTCTTCGGAAATGTGTATTAATTTTCGAACCGGTTAAGACGTGTAAGTTTTTTTTTCCGATTTCTAAGCATCATCCAACCTTTTAAAAGTCTATTGTATTACATTAAACGTATTCACTTATGGATAGTTTGCCCATATTAGCATCAGCTTTACACTCATTAGCAATGGGTTTCATGTTTAAGCTATGACCATGCTTAAGAGGAAAAGATGAATTACCAGTTTAAGGAGTGGTCGCTGGGCAAAACCTATAAAATCCGGGTGAGTCGAGCGAGTAGCGAAGAGAGAGAGAGAGAGAGAGAGAGAGAGAGAGAGAGAGAGAGATGCTACACGGGGCGGAGCGAGGAGTTGATCGGACTTTGAGGGATCAGCTGGCCTCTAGGAAAGCGGTTTTGCATTATATCCGAAGCAACTACAGCATTGCTTGCAAGGAAGAAGTTAGAAGTAATCTTCCCTAAAGTTCATTAAATGTCCCTGAAATTTGTTAAACTTCCCTGAAGTTTATTGAATTTCTATGAAGGTTGTTGAATTTCCCTGAAGTTTGTTGAACATCCCTGCAGTTCGTTTCAGAACTCCCTTAAAGTCAGCACAGAATTTTATAGGTACTCCAATAACATAAAGCGTAAGTCACCGTCGCAGGTGTTTTTCGGGGGGGGGGGGGAGGTGGGAGAGATGAATCAAGAGGAGAGAGAGAGAGAGAGAGAGAGAGAGAGAGAGAAAGAGAGAGAGAGAGGGGAGAGAGAGAGAGAGAGAGAGAGAGAGAGAGAGAGAGAGAGTGGTTTTGCATTATATCCGAAGCAACTGCAGGATTGCTTGCAAGGAAGAAGTTAGAAGTCATCTCCTTCTGCCGGGTGTGATCTGTGTCCGTCGTAACCTATTCGGTAAGCTACAAAAGCTGTTGAAGTCGTTTCTGATGAAAGTGAGCTATGCTCAGGATCATGCATGCAGTTGTACGATCATCTCGAAGCTGCGCGACATAACGAGTCGGCCAGGATTTGCAAAAGGACGGATCATCTGATTAGGAACTGTGGTGAGTCTGTCTAAACAAGCACGAAGGTGGTCGCTTTTACTCGAAGATTCAGTGTATGGTGTGAAACTGCTAAAGACGGCACCATCCCATAGGGTGGAAGAATCCGTGCAGCTGCAGAAAGTGAAGTCGGATTGCACGGTGATCTTTCGAATGATGTCGGTGACGCTCCACGTTGGAAAGTGGCAGGACGACATCGTCGCATTCCTGGACGAAAAGTCGTCGGTGACGATGGTGAATGACACGATTGCCAAATGACGGAAGGCAGAAGATACTCTGGAGCCGCTGATAGTCACGTGGACCAGGAATATTAACCAATATCAACTCATGCAGCGAAGATATGATGATGTCGGCGAAGGGTTCGAAGGAAAAGTTTCCGCTATTCAACATACGAACAATGACTGAATCGCAGTTGCCAAAACAATACGTCCGATACGCAGAGGTAATGAAGCGATACACGCATCTTGTCGGAGTGCCGCTAAAGGACTTTCCGTCCGGAATACTAAACGATTCTCGTCGGGTTGAACAATCTGGATATGTTCGCGCATATGTCGCTAGAGTTACGTGTCGGGAAGCCGAACGAACCGATTGCTGTGCGGTCGAAGATGGGCTGGAACATTTAAGGATCAGAGAAGCAAAAGTGTAGCAACAGTGTACAGACGTAGCTGAATCTACACTTCATCACACCGGTGAGCAACCAGGAGCTGCATGACCTCATGCGATAGCAATTGATCGTATGCCATTCCGGAACCGGCAGAGGAGAAGTGAGCCCCAGAGATTCTCAAAACGACGACAAAACAGGTAGGCGATGTATATGAAACGGGATTGCTGTGGTGGGAAAAGAAAATGTGAATTCCTGACAGCTATCCGACGGCAGTGCGAAGGATGCTTGCACACGATCGAAAGTTAGAGAAGGGCCTACACCAGAACTCGAAGAGACACCAACGTCAACGGTGTGGTATCTGCCGGTGAGCGTAGTGCAAACACTAAGGAATCCGGCAAACTACACCTTAAGTTCATTCGACAAGCAATATAAAGCTAACACGACTACATTCTCCAAAATTAGAGAATTCGTTCAGTAATTCGTTACTTATTGGCGTGGTGGAGACTTAAAATTATAAAAAAGGTCAACGCAACGACGACCCAAATGGTACTGATGGACCAGAAATAATCCTGTATTCCGTTTGAAGAGAACGAAGTTTGCATTGGTTGACGGAATATTGTTATATGTAGCTTCAATCTTGTTTTGGATTCCAGCAGTTTATTGATGATTGAAAACCAATTTTGCCCATCTCTTTAGTGCTGGCCGATGAGCTAATTGTGATTCATTTTTGCACAATTTAAATATGGTTCAAAATTATGCATTGTTTATGCCTGATTTGAAAAGCAAATTTTTCAAATCAATCAAACAACAATGTTACTTTGTGATAATAGAACACATCAGCACCCATAATCACCCTGCAAATTACTAACTTCCAGAGCATCACCAGTGGCGCCCGCTACAGGCCAAACGGTCAGGGGCCGGTCAAATCTGAAACCATATTATTATCTGCCTTGGCAGGACAAAATAAAGCCCAACAAACGTCTGTGTACTTTCAATTAAAACGCTTTATAATTAACCCGGAAAGTCAAGCTTCGAAAAACACAGTTCATATAATTAAACCCAACGTATTTACCACAAAATCAACCGAAAAACACGGTGGACAATGAGGTGGATGGTCCCATGCTGACCGATATCGACGTTGCTTGCGAGGATGATGATGATGCCCCACGCGGCTGTTGTATGTTTATGATAATGACCATGATGTCCCATGTGTTTCGAAAAGTCGTCGCCCTCGTCGGACCCGGATACCTTCCCTTGAGGAAGAAGGGAACGGGGTGTAATCTATGGTCAACGTCCAATCATAAACAATAACAAAATTGGTATTCCATTGTCCATTGTCACAGTGGTTCATTCTACTAGGTACTTTGTGCGTGAACGATGTCGACGTTGCGAGGCGGCGATGAAAGTGTGAAAGGGTGGATGGGTGCTCGTTTCCGATTGACTGAGCATTAATGATTGCAAAACAAAAAGCTCCTAGGCTACTGGTGATGAATGGTGGTTTGTGGTGGCAACTATTGGAATGAAGAACCAGTCGACTCCGGCTAAACGTATGGCAATGAACAGATTGTAGGTTTATTTTTGTCAGAGCACACTGGCTGGACAACAGAAGGCACCACTCAAAACAATGAATCGATAATTTCCATTTCGAAACCACAACATTATGTGGCCTCAAGAATGTTTGATTGCATACGGTGTAATAATCTGCGTGTGTGTGTGAGTTACCTCGACTTCATACTACCACCGAATCGGTGCTGGTTTACCATCTAAGAAAGTATTTTATTCTAGTTTCTGACCACATTCAGAATATGCCCGGCATTAAATTTAAATATTTTTTTTTATACTAAATAAAGCGAAACTTCGCCAATTTAATTCGACATTCAGACCAACGTGACAAGCGATAACAAAACTGTTTGAATTTGCCGCAAGTTCCAAATTCAAAAGAATTAGAATGAGCACTCATTTTCACGATTCGCTTTCACCGAGATTGATAAACCTTCGGTCCAGATGTGGCTGCATACTTTTGGGGATGAGGAGCTGACACCGGGCATTCCTCCAGGGATTCGAAAATGTTAAAATGATTGTCATGTTTCTCGGCTGGCACACACGACTCAGAGCGCGCATTATTATTCTTGAAATGTTTTTCCACTCCGGATGGCGTATAATGTCCGCATTTGACTTTTCCCCTTTTGTGTCCACGAGCCCGTTGCTATTTCTACATGTGACCGGAATCGGCTATCATCGTTGTCCATCACTGTTTGTTGATGCCGTCCAACGATGCCATATTCCTGGGATCCCAACGTTTGAAACGCGTACAAAAATCAGGATATACGGTATCATTGATGCCATCACTGACTGGGAGATGGATGCGACACACCGAGATAGGATGGGAGAGGGTATAATTTATGCCTGTGAGCTTCGGATTGCCTCCAACTGGAACTGAATTCATATTAGAGGTTCGGAGAGAAACTTTGACAAAAAAGGGTAAATTAATGCAGGGACTGAAAAACAAGTCAAACAAAAGTCTGAAAAACGAGAGTGAATATTCATCAATTAAATCCATTCTGCGTGCCGTTGTTGGAAGAAAGTCATTTGGGGCTGTTTGACGTGACATCCGGATGAAACGGTTATTTGAGACGTTTAAATTGATGTTTCACAAGCAAACGCGATTCATGGTGGCACAAGGTTTTCTTCAAATTTGAACAAAGCTTGTGACATTTTAAATTTTTATTATTAACATACATCAAATAAATAAACACCCCTCACAAGCTCTACGTTAAATTGCATTAAAATTCTAAGCATCATCTAATTGGAGCCGCTAGATTTTTCCTTCGAGAGACTCTTGGCCTGCTCATCGGGACACGCCATTTGATACAGGAACTGCACAAGCGTCCTCGTTGGTCGGCCAGTCATACGTTCCTCGGCAAGGTAGGGAATACCGACTCCTTTCTTGAGCATACCGACACCGGTTATATCCAGATGGATCCAATCAACACAGGGAACAAACTCCTTCAGGAAAGCTGCACCCAAGCAAGCACTCCCCTTGCCTTGACCGGTGTTGCTGAGATCAACGTTAGTGTAATCTGGAAAAAAAGATGGCAGAATTCAGAAATCTATAAATCTTCAACAACCTCCCGGATACGCACTTGTTACTTTGTGCGTGTAGTATTGCCACAAAGGCATTCTCCAGACGCGATCTCCGGTGATGGCTCCTGCCTTATGCATTTGCTTCCACAGGAAGTCCGAGTTCGAGAAAACTCCACTTGCAGCACCGCCAAGCGCGTGAGTCACACCACTCGTGAGCGTCGCAACATCCATCACCAATTTGGGTTTAAACGTGTTCTGTCCGTAGGTGAAGGTATCAGCCATGATCAACCGACCGGCATTGTTGGTATCCTGCAGAGTTCAATAGTTTAGTGACAATGTCGTATAAGAACTAAACATAACTTACGTGAATAGCCACGGTTTTTCCATTGAGGGTTGTAATGACATCGCCGGGTTTGAACGCCATGCCGGATGGCATATTCTCACACAGTGGAATCAATCCTACCAAATTGACCGGTAGCGAAAGGGCTGCCGCCGCTCGGATAGTGGCAACAATGGCAGCCGCTCCAGACATGCTTGCACGGTACTGTGACATACCGTGCGGCTCCTTCAAACACAAGCCTCCACTGTTGAACGTCAGTCCTTTGCCCACCAACAGTATCGGTCGTCCGGAGTCATGCTCACCGCAGTAGCTGATTTCCAGAAAAATTGGTGGCTCACAAGAACTCTTCGCCACCGACAGGAAGCTGCTCATGCTTTTCGACTCGATCCAGTCCATGTTTCTTACCTCGGTACTGACTCCACAGGGACAGAGCGCATCAACAGCAGCTTGAGCAAATGCCGTCGGAGTGATCTGATTGCCCGGTGCATCGGACAAGCTCCGTGCCAGATTCTGTGCATCTGCTTTGAACAGACCTCGGGTCCAGGCATCACCATCTGGTGAATCGAATAGCTCCAGCTTAGGAATTGGAATTCGTTCCTGCTTCGTCCGGTTCGCCTGGTACTTCCACGTTGCCAAGCCGCTTCCTTCAGCTGCCTGCTCTGCAGCCTGCATAGGGTCCACCCAGATCCTGGAACATCCGTTCTTTGCAAGACACTTGGCTCCAATTCCAGCCGCAATTCGCACGTTCTCGAGTCCTTCATCCAGCTGTTCTAGCTCATTGTAACCCAAACCTTCCAGACCAAGGCCCACAACGGCAACCGAGCCGAAATCTGGATCGATGTTGTTAAAGACTTTCACTTGTCCAATTTTTCCTTTGATGTTTGACCTGTGGGAAGTAATATCTGTGAGCCGTTTCCAGGGGCAACCGAAGGGTGAAAAACTTACTCCTTAATCAAATTTATCAGCTGACCTTCCGTCTTGCTATCGAAATGGCCGGCTACCGGAGAAAGGCGGGGTTCATCCGTTTCGATTTCCTGCTCGTAGAGACCCAGAACCAATCCTTTCTGAAATGGGGGTGAACTGCGACGTGACGAAAACTCCATGCACACAGGAAGAACACCTAAAACTTACCTCAGCTCGATTTTCGCCAATGCTGGTTGAAAACGAACGCCGCAGCAGGGATCCGGAAACGTTTCTCAGGACTCGCATTGATTGCAAGCTCAGCAGGGCCATTTTTAACGGTTGAAATTTCGAATCTTGTTAGGCAGGAGAGAGCAAACTTTAACTGCTGCTTTACAGAACGTTGTCAATTTTCAAATGAATGTTCTGCTAGGAAGCGCATAAATGGGTTGCCTTGTTTTTTTCTCGGTTGTTCAATGATTGCTGTGTTTTTTACATACACTGGTGGAAAACATGCGGAAAAGTGAAACTGGAATACAGTCGGGTCTCCTACTATACGGTGAGTGATATTGAAAATTTACCATGATTTACCCAATGGACCATTTTGGTTTGAGTTAGAGTCAAGATAAACATTTTACCAACCAACAACCAGCTCCGTTGGTAAGAAGATGGCCGATAAATGTCGGTGGGTTCACGGTATCATCCATTGTGTTCTAGGATACCTGACTGGATACGTGACGAGAATGATCTTCAAAATTGATTCAATGTGATCAGGAAAATTTCAGAGCGTTTCATTTTTTTTTGGCTAGATACAGTCATGCATTGAAATCTCGAAAGAAATTCTTACGCGTAGTCCTGTAAGAGTTCTGAGAATTGCAAATAAAATGCTCAGTACGTTTTAAAAGGGGATTCGAACATAGTTCATCCATGTTTTTATAGATCAAACCAATAATTAACCTTCAATCATTATAAAGGGTGTCCACGATGAAATTGCCACACACAAAATTGATACGCAAAATTCGAGTTTTCATCCGATTGCCATCAAATTTTCGGGGATTGAGAAATAACTATTAAACTTCATTTTACCATTTTACTCATATTTTATTTACAGTCCATACGCAAATGCCCACACCTTGGCCTTAACCCCGGCCATAAGATTCTGCACAACCTGTGAATCAACCGTTTTTTGCATGTAAACCCATACTTTCTTCAGTTCCTCGACTGTCTTCACTACCTTAGGTCGTTTAAGAAGGTGCTGCTTCATAATCGCCCAGTACTTCTCGATGGGGCGGAGCTCCGGAGTGTTGGGAGGGTTGAACATTTTCGGCACGAAATTGACCTTATTGTCCGCATACCACTTCAGCACGTCCTTGGAGTAAAGGCATGAGGCCAAATCCGGCTAGAAGATTGTTGGGACGTTGTGGGCCTTCAGGAGAGGAAGCAGCCGCTTCTGGAGGCACTCTTTTATGTACACCTGTCCGTTCAGCGTGTCCTGGGTCACGAAAGGTGCACTCCGCTTCCCGCACGTGCAGATGGCTTGCCAAACCAGGAATTTCTTCGCAAATTTGGACATCTTCTGAGTGCGGACATGCTCCGGAACGCTGAACTTATCCTTGGCCGTGAAAAACAGGTTGCCGGGGATCTGTTTGAAGTCGGCCTTCACATATGTTTCGTCGTCCATGATGCAGCATTCAACTTTCGTCAGCATGTTGAGGTACAACTTCCTGGCACGGGTTTTGGCGGACTTGTTCTGCTTCTCGTCGCGATTAGGGGCCTTTTGTACCTTGAACGTTCGAAGCCCAGCCTTAGTTTTGGCCTTCTGGACAAAACTTCGGCTTAGGTGCAGCTTCTTAGCCACATCCCGAACGGAGGCGTTCGGATTTCGGATGAAGGCCCCAACTACGCGGTTGTGATTTTTGGTGTTGTACGGAATACTTTTTCCTTCACTTCTGGGCTTCCGATCGGTGGTCAACCGTTCCTCAAACCGCTTAATCACTCGCGACACCGTGGAATTTGCGATTCCCAACGTTTTAGCGATGGAACGATGCGAGAGATCCTTGTTCTCGTGATGAATGCGCAAGATTTTATCACGCACGAGCTGTTCTTTCGACTCCATTTCCGCGAGTTTTGATCACAGGACTTTAAAACTTGCAGGATGTAAATAATGCACTATGAACTAAATCCACCCAAAATTTCATTAAATTCTACCCAACGGTTAAAAAGTTAGAGCAATTTCATAGTGTGGCAATTTCATCGTGGACACCCTTTATGTACTCACTAGCAATAAAGGGTGACAGTAACAGTATGGACCAGTAGTAACCTTTCAAGATTAAGGGGCTATTAAGTAGAACAGCCGACTGAGTTCATCTGATATAGCTCAAATGGGCTTCAGCTTAATAAACAACTGAGTACTATAGTCATTTATTCAATGAAATGTTCTCACTATTCTCATTCAACTCATCTCAGCGCATAGTGTCCAACACATATAAAGAACCATTGACAACCAGGCACAATAACTATAAGTATCTTTTCAGAGAAATGGCTAAGCTCTTCAAAGATCCAGGGGACTACAATGATTCTACTTATATCTGTGTTCTTAATTTATTTATTTTTTCAGGCAACAAATAATTTATTTTTACCAAATTTTGAAGACAATATATAATATCTCTCTATTTTTCAAAACTTTTTAAGTAATAATACTTCAGTTAGGCATAAAGATGAATTAATGTACCAGAAACTGGATGGACACCTGTGGAGTAAGGTACAAGCGACTCGTGATGAAGTAAGTGCTCTCAAGGACGTGGAGCAAGATAGGTATTTGTTACCCATTGTAACTACAGTCACGGCCAGAAAAAAGTGCCCACCTACCCCAGTTTCTCCTTTTTGTGCAGCAAACTGTAAAATAAGTGAAAGATTCTAAGTTTTGTTGTTTTGATGGCATATTTATTATGTCTTTTTCTTGTCTGGTACATAAAAAAACACTTGTCCTGCAAATTCATTTTTTTCTTCAAGAAAGATCAAAGTATAGTAGAAATTATACATGTCAAAATAAAGTGCCCACTTCTTATTTTCTTTAAAAAAAAAACAAGTTGTAGATCCAGTCTGTTGAGTGATAAGTAGTTGATGTGTCCTCCCCTGGCCTTCAACAGTTTTTGCAAACGTTTCGGCATACTCTCCACCAGATTCTTCAGGTGTTGTGGGTCAAGATCTTCCCAGGCGTTCTCAAGAGCTTGAAAATAGTTATGTTTGTTGGTAACTCCTGTCTTATCAACTCGTGAATCCAAGATGGCCCACAGATTCTATTGGGTTCAGATCTGGACACTGTGGGGGCCATTCCATAGGTTTAATACGGCAGGAACGGAAGAATGCCTTTGACTTCTTCGCGGTATGTTTTGGGTCATTATCTGGCTGGAACACAAATTTGTTTTCCAGCCCAGTTTTAACCAGCGAAACCTCCAAATTCTCACGCAATATGTCGATGTAGAAATCTGCTGTCATAATACCATCGATTTTTACCAAAGCACCAAGAAAAACAACCGCTCACCATCACGTTCCCTCCACCATATTTAACTGTGCCCTGGATTTGTCGATCATGAAGCGCCTCTCCAGGTCTACGCCATACACGAGCTCGTTTTTTGCTGTTGAACAACTCGAATTTGGACTCATCAGTCCACAAAAGAGTCTTCCAATATTCTAAAGGTTTATCAGCATATTCCCGAGTAAATTTGAGTCGTTTCGCTTTGTTGACTTTGCTAATAAAAGGCAACTTCTTACAAAACCCGCTCTTTATACCGTGTTCAGCGATCCTTCTGCGTAGAGTACTGTCCGAGATCGGTTGTTGAATCACTTCCTTGATCTCCTCTTCGGATTTTTCTCGATTTCTCGAATGATTCTCGCATCTGTTCGGGAATCTGTTCTACGTTTCCTTCCCCTTCCTGGGCGATCAGCTACTGAACCATAGGTTTTGTACTTTGCGAAAAGTTTGAAATATATAGGTAACCGCTGAAACGTGTGTCTATCCCCTTCGATAAAAGATATTACACAAAAGCTAAAAACTCAACTTAGGGAATTTGGCTTGAACTTAGTTTTCTCTAGCAGGAACAACCAAATTGGCATCGTCGTTAGGCTCCACCAAAGATTCAATAGATGTATTAGGCAGAGCAGGGGTATACATCTATTGAATCTTAGGTGGTAAACGTATAATTACTGTTCCTGCAAAATGTAAGTAGGCCAAAGCTAAAGTTGAGTTTTTAACTCTTGTGTATATATCGACAAGGTTCAAAGAGCATCTAGCTAGTAGACTAAGGAATTTTGTTGTCATGAACAAGTTTTCCTTTTTTGGATGACCTAAGCGTCTTTTACGTAACTTCATATCGACAGACGCTAGAATATTTCTTTACGGAAAATCACGAAATAACGACGAATGAATTCACAATCTTAATGACTACCTCTGAACCCTTGTTTGTGGAAATTTTGAAGTCGCAGAAAGCTTAGAAATGATCAAACATCACAACACAAAGGTCCTCGACAAAAACCTGTAGGTTACAGTACACTGGCTCTTTAACTTGATAGCCAAACGACATCAAAACGTAGAACAGATTCCCAGGTAGATTTTAGCATCATTCGAAAAATTAAGAAAAATCCCTCATGAAGATCAAGAAATTGATTCAACAACCGATTTGGGACAGTACTCTCCCTTGAAGAATTGCTGAACACAAAGTGAAGGGCGGGTTTTGTAAGAAGTTGCCTTTTATTCAACAAAGTCGACAAAACGAAGCGACTTCCTTTTGCTCAGGAATATGCTGATGAAACCTTTAAGAATATTGGGAGATTATTTTGTGGACTGATGAGTCAAAATTCGAGTTGTGTTCGATGAAAATAATTTTTTATATGTAAAAGACCCTGGAGAGGTTTTCCATGATCGACAAATCAAAGAGCACGAGTTAAATATGGTTAAGGGAAAGTGAGTGTGTGCGGTTTCCTATATTGGGCAGGAGATGATAGCGACAGTAGAAATCGATGGTAATTATGGCTTCAGATTCCTACATCGACATATTGCGTGAATTTGAAGGTTTCGTTGGTTGGGCTGGAAAACAAATTATGTTTCAGCGAATATGACCCAAATAAAACAGTGCGGAGATACCGTATTCCGCCTGTAGTATGGAACTTGCAGAGTCCAGATTTGAATTTAGCTGAGAATCTGTGAGCCATCTTGGGGTCCCGCAAGTTGATGGGGCGGGATTTACAAACTAAAACATAACTATTTTCGAAACTCTTGAAAAACCCTGGGTAAACAATGGGCGGTAACACCTGAAAAAAATGGTGGGAAATATGCCGAAACGTTTGCAAGAAGTAAAGAAGATATTTTTTTTTTTTTTTTTTTTTTTTTTTTTTTTTTTTTTGGTCTACAACTTGTTTTTTTTTTCCCCGAAATAAGAAGTGGGCATTTTTATTTTGACATGTATAATTTCTACTATACTTTTTTCTTTGTTGTTTTCAAAAAGTAATTTGCAGGACAAAAAATTTTTTTTTTTGTTCCAATTTTCTTTTTTTTTTTGAAATAAACATGATTATCAAAGCTGTAGGAATGGAGAATCTTTTCCTTATTTTACAGTTTGCTCCACACGAAGGGAGGGGCTGGGGTAGGTGGGCACTTTT
>JAHHFK020002809.1:0-26497 GCA_024533555.2 Aedes koreicus
GCCGTCATCTGCAAGTTGTCTCAACGTACAGTTGTCACTTAGACAACCGTCAATGTCTTTGACATAAAAATTATACAAAAGGGGGCTTAAACATGATCCCTGGGGGAGACCCATGTAGCTAAATCGTGAAGCTGTAGAGGTTCCATGAGAGAAGCTCATATGTTTCTCTGACAGCAAATTGTACAAAAAATTATTCATTAATGGTGAAAAGCCACACGCGTGGAGTTTATCTGAAAGAACTTCAACAGATACTGAATCAAAAGCCCCCTTGATATCCAAGAATACAGAAGCCATTTGCTCTTTTTTAGCAAAAGCTAACTGAATATCCGTGGAAAGCAACGCGAGACAGTCGTTCGTTCCCTTACCCCTACGGAAACCATATTGAGTATCTGAAAGCAGGTTGTTCGTCTCAACCCATTTGTCCAGACGGAAGAGGATCATTTTCTCCAACAACTTTCGAATGCAGGATAACATCGCGATGGGTCGATAGGAGTTGTGGTCGGACGCGGGTTTGCCAGGTTTTTGAATGGCGATAACTCTCACCCGCCTCCAATCATCCGGTACAATGTTGAGTTCCAAAAACTGATTAAACAAGTTCAACATGCGCCTCTTCGCGACGTCTGGAAGGTTCTTAAGCAAGTTGAACTTGATTCTATCAGCTCCTGGAGCCGTATTGCCACACGAAAGGAGAGCGAGAGAGAGTTCTACCATTGAAAAAGGTTGGCTGATCTCATCTATCGGATTCTCGGTTTCGCGAGGAATGATCCGTGCCGGCACAGAATCTGGACAAACTTTTCGCGCGAACTTGAGGATCCATTGATCCGAGTACTCTTCGCTCTCGTTGTTCGTAGTTCGGTTACGCAATCTTCGCGCCGTGTTCCAAAGAGTACTCATCGACGTCTCACGCGATAGCCCGTCCACGAATCTTCGCCAGTATCCGCGTTTCTTGGCCTTGATGAGGCTCTTAAGTTCACGTTCAAGAGCCGTGTATACTTCGAAGTGCTCAGGTGTTCCACGTCTACGGAAAACTTTAAACGCGTCGGACTTTTTACGGTAAACCTCGGTGCATTGCTGATCCCACCATGGAGAAGGAGGTTTCCTGCGAAATGACGTCCCTGGAACTGGTCGAGTTTGAGCTTGAAGCGCGCTGTCTAAGATCAGGTTGGAGAGGAAGTTATATTCGTCTAGCGGTGAAAGCCTTTCTACCGTCGTTACGGCTTCATCTACTGCTGTCCTGAACTTTGTCCAATCGATGTGACGGGTAAGATCATACGTGACGTTGACAGATTTCGACGGATTGAACCCGGTGGCAACCGAAATTTTTATGGGCAAGTGATCACTACCGTGGGGATCTTGAATCACATTCCATGTGCAATCCAACGATAATGAATTCGAACAAAGTGTGAGGTCTAATCTACTGCCAACTGAGGATGTTCCAGCCAAACGTGTTACTTCTCCATTGTTAAGAACTGTCATATTGAAGTTGTCACAGAGGTCATACATCAAGGAAGACCGGTTGTCATCGTACAGTTCTCCCCAGCCTGTACCGTGAGAGTTAAAATCTCCCATGATCAACCGCGGAGCAGGAAGAACCGAACAAATATCTGAAAGTTGTTTTCGGTTTATTGAGGCTCTAGGAGGAATATAAACGGAAGCAATGCAAAGGCTTTTATTTTTAATAACAGCCTGACATGCGACAACTTCAATACCTGGAATAGGAGGAAAATTCACTCTATAGAAGGAGTAGCACTTTTTGATCCCCAGAAGTACTCCTCCTCCACGTGAATCCTCACGATCAAGACGAATAATATTGAAATCATGAAACGGAAGATCGATTTCGGAAGAGAGCCATGTTTCACAAAGAGCGAAAGCATCACAACCGGTATTGTGAGTTAAAAATTTGAATGATTCCAATTTAGGAATCAAACTTCGACAATTTCACTGTAGAACAGTGATCAAATCCCCGACCTCATTTGGAAAATTATCCATCGAAGGAGATGATAGCTGCAAGGAGGGGCCACTTAATTGTCAATTGCTTCAAAAAAGTCTTCACTGTTGGAAGCATTGCCAAAACAATGCTTTTGAGAGGGTCAGAAATTTCGAGGTACTTGAAGATACCTTCGACAATGTTATCAAATGAGAACAGCCCAGTCGAGGAAGGGGCTTCTGTTCTTAAAATTGGGGCATCAGGGGTTTTGGATGTCCCCGGGAGAGATGGAAAGTCCTGGGTGTAGTTAGTACTACGAAAACCAGGAGGAATTGGATTTTCCTTTTTCCCACCTTTTTTTGAAGTAGGCATGCTGGTCTCGGGCTTCTTTTCAGCAACTTTCCGTGGGCGGACGCGTCTTCGCTTCCTTGAAGCACCTTCCGGAAAAGTGAACGATGTTCCCTCTTCAGCCGAATCAAAGTCAGACTCGTCATCTGACAGAGGAGCAAAGGGATTTGTATTGGCATTGGGTGATGGGGAGGCCTTTTTCACCATTTCGGCGAAAGATTGCCTGGAACGCTGTTTTAGCGAGCGTTCTATTTTTTCCCCGTGTTGTTTGTACGCCGGGCACGAAGAGAGAGCATGAGGAGGAGTTCCCTTACAGAAAGCGCATTTTGGTGTGCTGTCTGCACAGGCGCCATCCTCATGTTTCTCCCCGCAGTTGGAGCAGCGTGCCTTATTGCCGCAATGGGAGGTCGTATGTCCCATCTGCTTGCATTTTTGGCAGATCATGACCCGAGGTACAAACAACCGCACAGGTAGTCGAAGTTTTCCCAACTCGACGTATTGAGGGAGGGCTGAACCAGAGAAGGTCACACGAAACGAGTCTGAGTTGGTAAATTTCTTTTTACCCTCACTGATCGATACTGTGCCTAGTTTTTGCACATCCAGTATCTTGACTGAAGGAAGCAGAGGGTTCTTAAAGCGACCAACCCCCTGCTTCAACAGGATCTCAGGGGTCAAGCTCGCTTCGGTGACCACCCCTTCAATCTCAATACCTCGAGCTGGGATGTACACTAAATATTCCAGTGTAAAAAACTGAGAGACAGCAATTTCGTTAGCTTGTTTAAGGTTGGACACAACAACTTTTAATTTATTGGGTCTCACCTTAATTATCTCGGTCACGGCCGAGAATCGTTTCGTCAGATCGTTTGAAATCTGGTAAATATTGAGAGGTTTCGTTTTTGGGCCGAAAATAGACAACCCAAGGACCAGCTGAACTATCTGGATAAGCACGCGATCGGGTAACTTTAAGAGCTACCCCATCATTTGGCGGCATGGATGAATCATCTTCCGACAAAGCATCCATGTCGCACCCGTGGGAGCTTATGATGCTCAACCACTAACGCAATTATCTACAATCAATCACAGATAAACAAACTAAACCTAAGCACACACAAACTAAACCTAAGCACACTCTCTCACACGCTCTCACACACTCTCACTCACTCTCACTCACTCTCCACACAATACAAAACAATATATTCAGAAGAAAGAGAACAAAAGCTTATCTTATATATATATATCACTGATCTGCTGCAGCCGGGCGACGAATGTGCTGCTGTCGAACGACGATCCGTGGCCGCGTGTGCCGGCTAGACGTTGAGCTGAACGATGATGATAATGATGACGATGATGATGTTGCTGATCGGTGGTGGTTAGCAGATGATCAACTGCACGCTACACACGATGGATTGCTGGTGTGCGTGCCGTATAGATGCGGAGCAATATGGCGTTTAGGTCGTGGCAATATCGCTAATTGCAATTAATGACGTTGTTGCACTGTTTAACACTCAACGTTTTCTACTTCAGAAAACTAAGACTCGATTTCACTCGCGACTCAGAAAAAAAATAGCGCTGAAGGCTTGAAACAACTTGTGAAAAGCTTCCAAAGCAACGGAAAGCTGACCGAACGAACTGTTCCGTTCGCTTGTTCACTGATTTTAAACCGGGGATGTTAACAGTGAAATCTACTTCAAACTGTGCCTTCAAAAACGTCTTTTGCCTCTTCTAAATCAGTATTCTCATAACATCTTGTTTGGCCCGATTTGGCATCTTGCCACTCTCAACAATGACCAAGAAATGGTACGAAGAAAATAATGCCATTGTGGTACCTCGTGACAATAATCCTTCAAACTGTCCAGAGCTCCGACCAATCAAGAAATTTTGGGCAATAATGAAGGCTGCGTGTCGGAAAATGGGAGGGAGTCCAAATCGGCTCAAAACTTCAACAAGAAGTGGGCAGAAGCTTACAAAACCAGAGGAGAGAAGCTTGTGAAAACCTTGATGACAAGAGTCAAGTCAAAAGTCCAAACGTTTGAGCGTGAGGGTGAAATTTAAATCTATTATTGCAAAAGTGTACGCATGGTTATAAGAAACATACTTGAGGAAAATATATGTTTTGAAAAGATTTGTTTTGATTTTGTTAAACCTATAATGTTCGTGTGATGATACATGTATTTCCAAATACGCTTGAACAATACAGTGGCAGCTTGTAGCATAACAAATTTACAAATGATATAAAAAAAATACCTCAGTAATATCAATAGAGGTTTTTATTCACATTTCACGTCCTCTGTTTTGGAATAAGGGATGGAACGGTCAAAACTTGGTCCATTAAAATACGACGTAGATTTTTTAATCATGCATTTAAAAACTTTAACACCCCTCATTTTGTAGGTGTATGCGTACGGAATATTGACTCTATTTTGTTTTTGCCGTTTTCTATTCATTGACAAAATGGCGTCGAAGCAAGAAGAGCAGCGAATCATAATTTTGGACGCGCATAAGCAAAATCCCAATTATTCCCACGCCAACTTGGCAAAACCACTTAATATTGCCAAATCAACCATGACAAATGTTATAAAAGTGTTCGGAGAACGTCTGACGACTTTCACGACGCCGGGATCAGGAGGAAACCGAAACCAGAAAGCCGCAGCGACCGGAAGAATAATGGCCAGCATTTTCAAACGCAATCTCAACCTTTTTATCAGATATATCGGAAACAAATTGGGAAAGTCCCACACAACAGTACAAATAGCATAGAAACAATCCGGACTGTCAAAATTTATGGTTACAGTGACACCAAATCGAGATGATCAGCAAAACACAACAGCCAACGGAAGAGTGCGTAAGTTGTTCAAGAGTTTGTTGACCAAGTTTGATTGCGTCGTAATGGACGATGAAACATACGTCAAGGCTGCTTTCAAGCAGCTCCCAAGTCAAGAGTTTTATACGGCTACCAGAAAAGGAAAGGTTCAAAATAAGTTAAAGCAGAAAAAACTGTCAAACTTCACAAAAAAATACTTGGTGTGGCAGGCGATTTGCACCTGTGGGCTTAAAAGTGAAAGTTTCGTGACAACTGGCACTTTTAACCAAGATATTTATGTAAACGAATGCCTGCAAAATCGCTTATTGCCTTTCTTGAAGAAACATAGTTGTTCTGTGCTGTTTTGGTCAGACCGCGCTTCTTGCCACTACGGAAAAATGGCTCAGGAATGGTATACCGCCAATAGTGCGGAAATCGTACCCAAGGAGAACTCGCCGGAACAGCACACAATTGAAAAATATTGGGTAATCGTAAAGAGAAACCTCAAGAAAAATAAAAAAAAACTGTTGGAAGTGAAAAACAGTACAAAGCAAATTGGCGGTCAGCATCAAATAAGGTGGATATAACAGCGATACAAAACTTGATAGAAGGTGCGAAACGTAAAGCCCGATAGTTCGCATTTGGATAATCGAAAGCCTATTGATCATTTATATAATAAACTAATCAGTGTGCACTTAATCATGTTTGACCAACTTTTTACCGCTCCATCCTTTATCGTAATAGGGTATTTTAGGGGTACATATGTGGAATATGACATTTTACGATGAAAAGTATAAAAATATACCCACGTTCCATTTATTTTTTAATTCTGACAAGTGCAACTATTGAAAAACCAATTCCAAAATATTGTGAAATAATAATGATTCCAAGACAACACCATTCTATTTCACCATGAAACACGCTACAAGAAAAGCAGACTACGTAAACTAACGAACCAACCATTGATTTAATACATCAAAAACGTCAAAAAGGCGTTGCATATTCCGACAGGCCAGCTTGCTGTCACTTTGCATAAATGTCACTTTGTGAATTTCATGCCAGTTAGTAAAAATAAAAATTATAAGATTTGTTTGGTTTAAACATCGAGAAAAAATAGTTGAGATCTAAGAAACATGTTTTTGTGTTAGTAAGAACGACCGTCATCAATATAAATGGAAAGAAAACTTTTTTTAAATTAAAACTCCCTATTAAAAATAATAATTGATTCAAAATCGCAAATTAATCAAGGACTATTCTATTTTCAACATCTGACAATGCTAATCAGATCCAAGTACTCAAGTAGAACGAACATCGAAAAATTAAGAAAATCGTATTAAAATTGTTATTTGTAAAACCATGGGCGGGTTGATAAAAACACTATAACAATGGTCGTTTATTTTAAAATTGCTAACTTCAATAAAAATGGGCAGAAAACAAAAGCTCGAAGCATAGCTGCACTCGGCAAATTGCCCTCCGTTTGAACTGTCACATAGTTCTCCTCCCTACAATATGCAGAGGTGCATTATTCATGATAGCTGTTCGGAAAGTTTGCTAAACAAAAAGTGCATCATTATTATTCATTTAATTTCTGGGAATGTGTGGCAATTAAAACTTCGTTGTTCTGTTCCTTCATCCTGACAGACATTAATTCGGAAGGACCAGTGAATGCGAACCAATTCACTTCCCCGCTCCATGCATACAGTTCTTCATTAACTGTGGAAATTGGATTCCTGCCAACAAGTTTTGCACGTTTTTTTTTGTTTTCAAGCCAAATTAGAATCGTTAAACATAAAAAAAACAAAAGTTTCGGAGCTTCACTGATTGCAGTCAACACGTTTTAGTGGCTGAATTTGAAAATGGATGCTGGCATTTATGGGATAACAGTAATCGCGTAACATTTGAAAATGGGCGTATCTTCACTGATAGATTCTCTTCATTGACTATCTCTTTGGTTAAGCACAGCTACATAAATTAATCTGTGGCTCTCCTAGCAATTTAGGTCGAGTGAAGAAGTTGTAACATTGAACATGAATTCTATGGAAAATGCGTTATTTATCGAGGAGAAAGTCGATGAAGAGAATCGATTAAAGAAAAAAAGGTCATTTTCAAATATTACGCGAGAATTTTTACATGAACTTTAAAATCGATCAAGAAATCAGGAATGAAACAGACTAAGCAATATTCTTTACCATCCAGTCGTCTACAATTCTCCAACTCGAAATTTTTCCATTCAATATCCGATCCAGTCGAGAGATGCAATGAAAACAGATTTCTTCGCTGCAAACCGACAACTGGAGCGTTGTGTTCACAAGCTCATACATATATGCAACAGCTAACGATGCACTTTTCCATTTTGACTCGTAAAACAATCGACTGCAGACAGAAACCAGCGCTCGCACAAACTTTCCTCTTTTCCAGTTCCACATTAGAGGCGACAAAAAAGAAGTGGTGCAACTTTCTGTAAGCAGACTTCCTGCTATTTCAGTCTCATCTGTTGGAGCAATTTCATCAAAATCCAATTGATTGCCAGCACTAGGCGATGCAGAAAAAGCGCTTATGCTCAGTCCTACAGCCTGACGCCAGCTGGAATGTTGCAAGGTAAAACTTTTTCCAGGACTGTAATCGAAAATCTAAAAGTTTGATCGTAATTTCAAGTTAGGAAAGCGCAAAAGGAAGCCAGGCAAATGCTGACGGTTAAATTTTTTGTCCGCTGGGAAAGCATAAGCTCATCCTAAGACTGTAACTGCAGTATCAGGAGTTCTTCTGGAAAACTGCAGGCCAAAATGATGTGGCGACAGTGGGCCTTTTTAGGAAGATAGCAACACTCTGTTTACACACTACTAATTATAATTTATGAGTACCAGAGGAAATTATCTGCGGTCCTTTTTCCGGGGAGTCTGGTAGTGTTGTTGCTTACTGGCTGCCTGGCAGTAAACTTTGGTGTCGTGCCGAGAAGAACGGGCATTACAGAGAAGAGAAAAGTGGCGTTGTTTTGGAAGTTTATTCCGACTACAGGGTGTCCACAATAGGTGTCAGTAAAACAAAATGGGATTACAGCAAAACAAATCAACAAAATCATTGCATTTATTTTTCATTTGAAAGCATACTAATTCAATCAATTCAATTCAATTAATTGAAACCATATTAATTCCATTCGAATCTCTCGCACTTTGCGCAAACGCTTTTTAAACTCATCGCAGCTGGCACGCACGATTTCCTGAGGAATTTGGTCCCAAATATCAACCAAATATTTCTTGAATCGATCAAAAGTAAGCCCTTTCGTAGGGCCTATATGTTGAAGCATATAACCCCAAACAAAGTAGTCAAGTGGGTTGAGATCCGGTGAAGATGCAGGCCATTCTTCGCTTGTGATGAAATCGGGCAAATTTTCCGTGCACCACGCTTATGTCTTCTTTGCCTTGTGAGCTGGAGCTGAGTCCTGTTGGAAACAATATGATATATTCCCATACAGCGTTGAAACATGAAGAAGCAGATAATTCCTCAAAACCTGCTCGATGTAATATTCAGTGTTGATTTTTACGTTAGGTTCTATGAAAAGAACAGGAAGTTTTCCTTTTCATGAAACGGCGCCCCATACCATGAGTTTCGATACATTCTGATAGCGTTCTACAGCTAGTTTATCTCTTGGAATATTGGCAAGACTTTTGCCATACACACGATCATTTTGTTGATTATGACTGTCCTGAAGAAGGGAGAACTTTTCATTTCGAACCAAAAGATTTCTGCTTCTTTGCACCCTGGATTGCTTTTGACGCTCCGTCAACCCATGAACCCGTTGTTTCTTGTATGGCTTGCATTTAAGATCATGTCTGAGGAGCCTGTTAATTGAAACAGGGTACATTTGAAATTGTTTGCTCGATTTACGGCCAGATACGGCCGGATTACGTCTTATTTGTTTCCTCACACATTTGATCTTTTCCTTTGTACTGGCAGTTCGTCTGGCACCTCCTTTTGAGTTGAATATGGACATTTCCAGTTTCCTTGAACCGTTTTAAGGTGCGAAACAAACGGAATTGCTTATTTATCTTCAGCGATAAGCTGTCAAAAGAATACACTCAAAACGGGTATAATCAATTCCACTGTTAAATTTACCCAGCTGAAATAAGCCAATACTGAAAAGAGGTGACACCTATTGTGAGACACACTGTAGAGCTGAGTGGTCTTCTCTAGAATTATGCAGTGTTTGCTTTGCAGTCTCCGGCATCAGTGTTTTGATCTGAAATTATTTTTTAAATACCTGTAGCAGTAGAACTTGGCCGTTTTATAAATTTTACAAGATGCTCTGATATGGATAACTTTCAAAAATACAGCAGTTTCATAAAAAAAAATGTAATTATGTAATAAACGGTTGCATTATTGATTTCTGAAAGATATTAGAACCATATTTTCAAGGTGTTGTATTCCTTATTTCTAGCAATGATAGCTGACCACATTTGATGACAAAAATCATTCTCCACAAATAATCACATCTCAACTATTTCAGAGTTATTGAATCTTTTTGTTTTTTTATGTTGACTCTTTAAATATAAATCTTTTCATTTAATTGCGAATGGTGAGAATTTTAAGATTAACAACATTTATAAATTGATTATTTAATGGAAGTAAACAAAATTTTAAAATTAACGAAGAGTTAAGTCAGTATTTTTTTCCAAACATTTTTGTCAATATTCTTCCAGAAATGTATGATAAACCTACTCATTTTTCTATAACAGTTGATATTTGATCATATAGGTACGTAGACATATTCTGTTCATCAAATATGATTATCTATCATCACCTAAAGTACTCTTAATAAGGAACACAGTACCCTGAATATTTTGTAGCGGCACGCTTAGTGACCGCTACAAGCATTTTGTTGTTGTCAGCGGTTCGTTTATAAAGTAGGCTTCCCCCGGTGGTAAAAGTTTCACTTCTTCGTAGGCAGCTTGTCACAATATTTGCCAGATGGAAGACGAGAGAGAGTAAAAATTAATCATGCACACTCGTGTTGCAAATTCTCCGTGGTCTGAAGCGACAATCGCAAAAAGTTGAAAATATAATAACCATCGTGTGTGATGTGCTCGACGTTTCCGTGAGCGGAACAGGACGTTTTTCAAAACGTCTGTAAGGAACATTGAAAAATGTTTGTATTTGTCTGAATTGAGGATTTTTGTCAAAAGTTGGTGTAAAGAATATTAATGAGGGGAGTGTTTTGTTTGAAAGCAAGGTTACGCAAAAATAAGGTAAAATCATACTCTCTAATACACAGGTTTTGAGAGCCTTATTCATTAACTTTTTCTTTTTTACAACTGTCTGGAGAATCTCTAATTTTTGTAGAAATCCTAGCCTTTTCAAAATTACACATATGCTTGAGGTCCTTCTTATTTTGTAGCAACTAACGTTTGCTTTTAAAAAATGGACTTATTTTAGCGATTCCGCATGCGATTACCCTCCTATCAGGTGTTGAATCCACCTGTGTATCAGCGGGTGGATAGTCATGAAGAAAACGAATATTTTTGTTGGCTCAGGAAGTACTAGCACACCGGTCCCAAGCACGGTTCCAAGCTTAATGATTTGCCCCTCAGACCGTAACTCACACCAATACACTCTTAAATATTCTGTCAGAATAACACACACTCCCGTTTCATTTTAATCAATTTTTTAGTATAATTGTATACTGTCCCTTTTTCTTTCACGGAAATGTTACTCAATTTTCGTAAAAAATGGATCTACTCATAAATTGAGTAGATCTATTTTTTAACGAAAATTGAGTAACATTTCCGTAAGAGAAAAAGAGATAGTATACAATTGTTATCAAAAATTGAGTAAAATGAAACGGGCGTGTTCGAATCAAAACAAAAACAAAGATACTTGTACCAAAAGGTACTGAAACGCGCAAGAGTTCATGACAAAGTGTAGCTGCAAGGTGTACTTCGGAACTAGGGGTTCTACAACAGTAAACGAATTTCAAATCGCTAGTTGCACATTGATTATTGTGTGTATTGCCAATCATAGCAACCCTGTTGTGTCCAGGAAAAAATGACAGCGTCATCAATCACCCAAATGGAAAAGCTGTAGGTGCTGGTGAAAAACATCCTTTCGGCGAAGCGCGACGTCGTGTTCATAGTGGATGACGAGACCCACATGAGGCAGGACGGCAACGACTGGCAGGAAACCGGATACTTGACATCAAATATACACACTTAGAAATGATGAGTTTTACATGAGATGTAATTCAAATTTGATTTACGTCAAGGAACGTATACAATGATTTCATGTAAAATCATGTATCCTGAAACAGAAACAGACGCAACTCGACCAAATGTGTGTAAGATTTAATTGATTTTCTTATCTCTTTTGCGTGATTCTTATGTTCTAAAGGCCGCTCGCATGTGTCGGTCTCATTTCACTGAAATTTACATGACTTTTTGGAAGTCCTATCTATTCCAAGGTCCCGAAGAAGGCCTTTCTGTGCATGGCGATCAGCGAGAAGAGAATGTCAAAGTCGCTCCTCTTTCTATCGTGGCTTGCGGTGCACGAGGGGACAGGAGAAGACATACAGTACGAAGTGCCTACCGGGAGTTGCCTCCTTCATTAAGAAGTATCAGAATGTAGTCTCTTTGGGTGGACCTGTCACTGGAGGAGACGGACCGACTGAAGATTAACACCTACCCCCACATACAGCCTATAGAAAATGTTTGGACGAACCTAAAATGAAAGATCTGATCCAATAATTTCGTGGCCAAAACAGAGCAGCCAAGGCCAAGAAAGAGCTGCCAAAATCCATATTTTTACCGGCCACGGGCAGAGTTACAGTCAAGTGATGTACGGCCGAGAGCGTCGAAGTATTTCTGTAGAAAGTCAATAAACGTAGGATTTAAGGAAACTTTGTTCCATTAAATTATATTCTGTAGTTTTTTAGCATCGCCATTCGAAATTAGTAATTTTTTTAAATGCATACGTTATCTGAAATTTTTTAAAGTACTGGAGTTTGTTAAAATTATGTTACAAACTTATGCCTTGGAACGCTTTTTTGATTAAATTGTCAGAAGTATCAAAGATCTCGTTGAAGACTTCTTTAAAGTTTTTGAAAACTTAAGACCAATCATTGCTAAACTTAACCTCATTTACAAAACTTTCCATAATAATGCTTCTTATTTAATTTTCTTTTTGAAAACTTCTCTAATAACCTGAAGCTTTTCCACGTTTGATTTTTATTTAGTGAAAGTTTTTTTTGCGTTCCTTTGCTTTTATTAAGTTTTTTTATCAAGTAACTTATAATATTAAATAATTTTTTATGGTATTTACCCCTAGCTTCCAAGAAATTCCCGAAAATGCAAGTCAAATTTGTCACAAGGAAAATAATACACATGGTACTGAATAAACTGTAAATGAAGTTTTACAAACAATATTCTCTGCGTAACTAAATAACTTTAAAGTAATCAGTCGGTATAAATAGAAGATATAACAAAGCTAAAAAAAATGGCTTATTTTCGAAATATTAAAAATTTTGGCTTAATGAAGGTCTGTTTATATATTAAGGACCTGAAACATCTAAGAAATTAATCAACTTGCTGAGATTATTTTTATATATATAGAATAAAGGGTGTAAAATTAAACTGATTATCGGATTTTCTTGAAATTTTCAGGGAATGAAGAACTACTAATGAGTTTTGATTTACAACATTTGTTTTATTCAATTTCGTCTCCCATCCCGAATGCCCGCACCTTCCTTTTCACTCCACCCATCAAATTTTGTACAACCGATTTTCTCAGTGTTTTTGTTGTTTTTACCCAAATTTTCTTCAATTCTAGCTCTGTTTTTATAGTTTTGGGATGTTTGCGAAGTTCCGTTTTCATAATTGCCCAGAATTTTTCAATTTGACGAAGTTCCGGTGAATTTGGTGGGTTCATATCCTTTGGCACAAAATTGACTCCGTTGGCTCGGTACCACTCCAATACGTTTCGAGCGTAGTGGCAGGATGCTAGATCAGGCCAAAACAGAGTTGATCCTTTGTGCTTCTTAATGAATGGCAAGAGACGCTTCTTAAGGCACTCTTCCGTGTAAATCGCACCGTTTATTGTTCCGGAAGTGATGAAGGGAGCACTTATTTCACCACATCCGCAAATCGCCTGCCAGATTAGAAACTTCTTTGCAAATTTCGATAGTTTCTTCTTTCGAACATCCTCCGGAACATCAAACTTCGACTTGGCAACGAAATATTCTTGCCCAGGAAGTTGACGGGAGTCGGCCTTGACGTATGTTTCGTCATCCATCACGATGCAACCGGATTTGGTGAGCAGCTTCGTGTAAAGTTTCCGGGCGCGGGTTTTCGCAGTGATGTTTTGTTTTTCATTCCGGTTTGGGGCTTTTTGCACTTTGTAAACATGTAACCCAGCACGCTTCATGGTTTTCTGCACAAAACCGACTGACACCTTAGACTTTTTAGCGACATCTCGAATTGACATGTTTGGACGGTTCTTGAAATGTTGTACGACTTTCCTGGCCATTTTACTGTCCATTGGACCACTTTTACGACCACTCCCTTCCTTCCTTTGGACACTCAGACGCTCCTTGAAGGTTTTTATTACACGAGACACAGTTGTATTTGCAATTACAAGCCTTTTAGTAATCCACCGGTGGGACGCCCCTGGATTTTGATTGTGAGTGCACAAAATTTTCTCACGGACAATTTCTTGTTTCGATGACATGACTGAAACTACTGAATGCATAACTATGAAACTTGGCAGATGTAAATAATACACTTGGATAAGATCTACTCAAATTTCTAGGTTTTTTACTCATACGATTCAAAAGTTACAGAAGATTTTCTGTGTGCCATTTTTATCGAATACACCCTTTAGTTAAGGGCAACAAACAAAACATGCTAATTTTATATGGGAAATAAAATCGTTTCTGAATAATTTTCATTTCATTGACGGATTTCAATGTCTGTAAACATCTGTAACTTGATCATGATCTTGATTGCATGATCAAATGTCTGTGCAAATACAGACATGTCTGTATATCTGGCATCCCTGAGTGAAGCTTACGATCGCCAGCTAAATTGGGAAGTGTTGAGAAGCATCTAAGCAAACCCTGGGCTGTCAGATGGTGTAGGCACAATGAGTTGTAATTAGTAGTAACTGCCGTTTGAAGAATCCGTCTGCGAACAGGATTACCATGCAAGCATCAGTTTCTAGTGATCAACACTCATGCTGGATGGTTGTATTACCAGGTTCTGACCATAGATGCCTGCTCGTTGACGATGAAAATTAAGTAAAAATTGATCCCGGGCAGCATCCTGGTCACAAAATTCACCTAGTCACGGCACGCAAGATGCCGCAGGCAGATTTAAGTTCACGTTAATGGATAAATTTGTTCGGAATTTAATGATTTGGTAACTTATTTGCATCTTACAAAACCAATTTTTTGTTCCCAACAAGATGATGGACTCGAAGTTGTACAAGGAAGAATAAACGTTGATTAGATAATTATTGCGACACCTTCAGCTTTTTTAATACTAGACCTAAATTAACCAAATAAAGCCTAGTTGCTATTTAAAGTATAATGTTTTCTTATGCTCAGTTGTGCAGATGTCGGTGTGATTCCAGTCGAAAAGAAATGAAAATTATTAAAACGTTTGCAACCCCAACATTCAAAATCCTTCGTTGTCACATTGTGCCGTGGGAAAATTGATGAATATACATCATTTGACCGTCTCAAGGGTCCTTAAAAGTCCCAGGAACGGAAGACAGTTGACCACAAGCCAGGAGCTGGACGAAAACCGGAAACAACGCGTAAAAAATCGAGATCGCGCTGATTGCTCATTTCAAGCGAAATCCGAACATTTCGACGCGGGACTTCTCCAGAAAACTTGATGTTTCGCAAAATATTGTCCAGTGGGCCAAGAAACGATCCGGATTAAAAACGTACAAGATACAGAACTCCAGCAGAGTATTGCCAAAACGCGAGCATGGAAATTATTCACGAAGCTGCTAACGTAATACTAGTTCTGTGTTTGCTGTGGAGTACCTGATTTGGCAGGTCATATGCACTTGTGACAAATATTGGTGGCTGTCTTAAAAACGGTAGCGTTTAATAAAAAAAAATGAAAAACTAAACTGTAATTTTTATTGGTATTGTCAACAAATAGACGTCAAAAGCTTCCGAAAACGTCCAATAGGAGTACTGTATCAAGATTACTGTTGGTATAAATCGGTCCAAACAGCTATCAAGCGTTATCAAAAATTAACGTGTTTTACCAATAAAAAAAAAACACTATCACATTTTGTAAGCGGTCCCAACAGCATCCTTACAGTTCAAAAAAATCGGTCCAAAGCTGCTCTTAAGCGTTGCGTAATGTTTTCCTTGTTTTTTTTTTTAAAGAAACATCACCATCACCATTTTTTCTTGTGTCTCTAACAGCATCTTTAGTGTTGGTTTTAATTGATACTTATTTTCAAACATATCTTTTGTGCATCTCCTTATAAACTTATAAATGAAGAACAATATGAAAACACTGTTGAACAGTTTTACACACTATCGTCTCATCTACCAAGATATAACCTACAAAAGAAAACCTCCCACAAACAATATCCATTTCTGAGATCAGTGGTGGTAAATTTAATGTATTTTGATATTTTTTCGAAGACATTTTACATTTTTCACTACGAAAAATTGAACATACGCAAAAGTGAACTGAACAAAGTGTTCAAAGTGTGAACATTCTGAGTTTGTAAAACATAAAAATAAAATTTTGGACATAAAAAGAAAATTATTTCATGGCATACGCATGAAACCGGTGAAATCTGGATATATTATTCTTATACAAAATCGACTTTCTGAGACGTTTTTGTGAGTATGAAACTTTGATTTGACTATATATCATTTAATTTGGTATATTACCCCAGGGTGGTTCATTTTTTTCATTAGCGTGATCCTTACATATTTCATTAGGGTGGTAAGGCCAATTTATACTAAAGATAAATGTCAGAAGTGATAACAACAAAAGCCTCTTGGCGCGACGCTAACAATTCGATTTACAACTCAAGAAAAACTATTAGACAGCTCCTTCATTGAATTGCGTATTTTTGACAAAGACCTGAGGACCATAACAGATCGTTCGGTAAAGTGTTACAAAGTTACGGTAAAGTTATTTATGTTTAACGAAAAATCGATAATATTTAATGTTTAGCGAAACATTTCGACAATTTTTTTACTGAACAGCAAAATCAAATTTAAGTGTGAATATTCTATTGTTTTTAGTGGTGTTTCCTAAGCGGGCGTAAGCAAGCTCGAACGAAATCTCGAACCTCTCTCTTGATGGAGCCCATCAGCGCCCGCACAGTGGAAATGGATACGGAATCAGCTAATTTCTTCCATTTTGCTCGCATTTGCTGGATGTCCTTGACTGTCCCGCCACTTTGTCAAAGTCGCTGCTTTGAAATTGCCCAGTATTTTTCGATTGGTTAAAATTCCGGGAAATTCGGAGGATTCATAAGCTTGGGGACAACATCGATCTAGTTGGCAGCATACCACTCCAAACCCACCTTTTAATAGTGACTTTTGAAACTTTTGACCAGGAAGCTGCTTAAAATCGAGTTTTACGTTTGTTTCGTCATCGATCAAGGTGCAGACCTTGAGTTTCCTCAAAACGCGGTCGTACAAGAGCCTTGCACGCTTTTTTGCCACGGAATTTTGCTTCAGGCGCCAGTTCGGCGTGCTTTTGCTTGCTTTGTGCGACTTGTATCCTTCGCTGGCAAGGATGTTTCGCACCGTTGGAAAGTTGGCGTTGTACCTTTTGATCACATCTCGGATCGAGAGACCGGGGTTGACTTTAACGCACCTCAACACCTTCCTGCGCAGCTGACGATCCCTGGTTCCAGTTATTTCGCTGATCCGCTGATTCCTTTCCACACTCAGGGTTTCTTTGTAGGTTTTGAGCACTCGACAAACTGTGGTTTTCGGCATCTTTAGCACTTTAGCCAGCTTGGAGCTGGACCATCTCGGATTTGTGTTTGTGCTCAATATTTTAACGTAGGTCTACGTTTCTCATTTCTATACCGGGTGTCATTTCAAAATTTTGTGTTACGCAAAAGTGAAAGGTTTTTGAATGCTAATAACTCTCGTTCGGCTCAAAAGAATGACTTCATTTAAACACCATTTGATCATAAAAACTTACAAAATGTTTGTATTAACATTTAAATCAAGTGCAATTAGGATAAGTAGTTCAATTTTTTTTTCTTAATAAATGACCTACTTTTGCTCCGATACAGTTTTGCGTTTGAACAGGTTGAATATATGGTTTTCCCTTTCCGGGTCCTCCAAAAACGAGTAAAACAAATGATTCAAATTGTCTTCTTCTTTCTATTTTATTTGGTTTTATTCCATGTTTAACACACCCCACACCCCTCAGCAGCAAAATTATTTTGACTTCTTGTCGGTTTCGGGTTGTTTTCTCACGATTGCGCGCCAGGCTCGCAAATTATCGCCTGCGTTTGCTCATGGTGTGTAATACAAAAGGAAACGCTGCAAAGTTTTCTAAGTGACATCCGCGGCGGCGGCATCCACAACTGAAGCCATCCCACAACCGGGAACCCCCCGGGGGAAAACGGCTCTTGTAAACAAGAGCCCCTTTGGGGGAAGTGGGGTATGTAGAAAATTTGAAAAAAAAAGGCAGAATAAAAAAAAAAAAACCAAAAATTTCAAAATTTAACAATGTGATATATGTTTAAATTTATTTTGATTTGTTTTTTGTTGTTAGATACGTATAAATTAGATAATACCATAATTTCTTTTAACCAAAACGGGTCCAAGGGGAAATTTGGGGGTTATCCCCAAATTAAACCCCCTTTTTTTTTTTTTGTTTCCACTTGATCACGAAACGGAAGGGCAACTTAGACCGATTCAATGACACGAAAAGTGAAAAACTTTGTTGTGCAAAAAGTATCTCTATTTTATTTGGTGCCACTCATTCTATTTTTACAGTGTTGAAGAAACGTCAAATGAACTGCTATAAGTGGTATATTTGCTGCCATATGATCATCACAGTGTGCTCTGGTTACGTGAAGAAAAAAACAACAACAATTCATTTTGTGATTTTTTCAATTTAGTTTTGTGATAATCTCATTAAAAAAAATACTGTTACTACTTACACCTTTGAATTGTTGGATGCATTTCTACCATCTGATGGAATAACATGTTCGGAGCAAACGAACATATGATTGCTATCGTGAACACTCGAACCTGTAAACGACAACCAATTCTGCCTTTTTTCGAATTCCCTAGAAGTACCTATTCTAGTGCAAAAAAATAAATATTGTTGCATGTTGATATGCTTAATCAATTAATATATAATAGCATATGTTTTCCCCGCATTATTCTTTGTTTTTCCGTGCTTCTGTTTCCAAAAAATACATAGAGAAATGTCATAACAACAAAAATCAAGGGCTCTAAATCACACACATAAGGTATACCAAAAACGCAGATGACGTCACTATAATAACCAGTTGGGAAAACAAGTCGTGTCCAATATAGAGAACGGTGAATAAATGTCAATAGATCTCTATCTTTTGCTGTACAGAACCACGATTCGCAGTGTAGCAATAGCTGCTAGTGTTTTTTTTTGGTATCTTCATTTCAATCTTATATTTTGCTATATTTGGTTCTAGCTTGAATGTTTGCCTGCGCTTCTGAATTATTTTTCAGCCCTTTTTTTCATAGACAGAATTCCCTAAAACGTTATATGAAACATTTGAAGATCATTTAAACTACGACCATGTCAATATATGAAACCTACATAATTTCAATACACCAGTTGCTGATCAAGAAAGTTAGACACTAAAAAGATTAAAAGACAGTTAACTCCCATACAAAGTCTCGTAGAGGAGTGTACTGTTTTTTTTTTTTTCAAATGCAATCGCACTTGTACAAAATATTTCCTGTACATTAAAATTCATAATATTTTGGAAATACTCAAGCTCCTTAGTCAAAGGCATGTTGAGAATTTCGTTCAAATAAAAAAGTCGATTAAAAGTTCACACATTATCAGGCCATTCAGGCTGGAAAAGGTCCTAATTGACTTTACACCACAAGTTTTCACTATTACAAACGTGGTAGGCTATACGTGTTATATAAAAATGCTTATTATTTTCAATCGTGGAATCAGCTGTCAAAGTGGTTGAATAAAACAGCACTTCTCCAGATGCTTAAGTGTGATATAGATCATTTCACGGAATGTATTAACATCACTTTTTTGACAGTTCAGGGACCTACAAGGTGATTGAATTCGAACCGCTCAAACGAAAAGTTTTCACTGGCCTTTTTTGTACGATTACGTAAAAATATGTACGAATGACGTAAAAATAAGCACCGGTCACTGTTTTCCGGCTTTTTTATTTCAATAGTAATAAATTTAGAGCACAAAATCTCAAACCGATCTTGCCGAAAATATTGTAAGTCCATATTAACAAGCTCCCTGAGCTGTCAAAACTATGAAAAAATCGATGTACATACACATCCAATTTATTATTCACACAAAAGAAAAGTCTAAGAAGTCTATTTTAGATCAAATAATTAAAAATATCTATTTATTTATGTTTACATTTTCGTTTTTCCGAGGAACAAACCTTCATGTAAGTACCTTGCTACTTTATACTAGTATGTATGTATGTATGTAAGGTAGCCACCATCCCTTCTAAGACCTTGTCATGTATGCAGCTCCACTTAATAGCAAGATCAAATTGAGTTACCGATTTGCATTCACAGTAATGCTGTATGAAGGGCCAAAAACGGTGGGGCGGACCCGTAAGCAGAGACACTTACGCGAAACCCGCGGGAACATAAGAATCTCCTTTCAACGATACGATCCAACAAATCGAATAACCCAATTTGCAATACTCATTAAGCTTTCTACGGGATGGCTTGTTAAGAAGGGCGCGTCACTCTCACTGAAATTGTTGGAGTAGAACTTACAGCACCACAATCGAATCGGTAGGATAAAGAAAATGATACTGTTTGTTCCCTCTTAGACGCCGGTTGTCATACCACTCCATTGTCCAATTCCAGCTTGAGTGATACCCTGATGCTCCCTCCCTTCCCAATATATATTTAATGTCATATAGTAATGTATAGAATATAGTGAATTAATATTATAATTATAATAAATATAGCGAATGAATATTATAATGACAAATAATATAATGAATGAATATAAGAATGATAATAACAATTCCATTTGTGGACCTGAAAGTTTAGACAATGTAGCTGCGAGAAAAAAAATTGATTTAAAATTATCTCATCAAACTTGGAATATCCATGTATAATCTCAAATTATATAGCAATAGAATAGTAAACCTAAAATTTCGATGTGCTGTTCAATTTCCTTGCAATAATTTATGTAGTGAGTCTCATCGGAAATAGCGATTTTAATGAAATGAATTTAAATGCAATTATGTCAAATCATTTAATATCACAACTGACTAAACTGACGTTAAAATATAAAATAATAATACCAGCAAGCCAGTAAACTATAGAAGAATACATATATCCGTAACTAATCTGATCATCCACTCATCGAAAGACTGTTGCAGTTTTTATTGAAATAAGATTTACTAAGATTAGAATTTGTTTTCACAATAATAGTCAGAGAACATAACAAGCGTAGGTACAAGATATATATGACATCTACTGGTATGTTACTGAAAATAAAAATTAGATGTGTATTAATGTCATAATAATATTAGAAAAACTGAAGACAGCTAATAATAAGGCGAAATAAATTTCAGATGAGTATGAATCTAAAAACTGAATCTTAATAAAACTAAAATAAAAAATTAGGAAATTGAATTTTTCTATAGCTCTTGTACACCCATAAATGATTCGTCATGTCTGTGAAATAGGAAATGAATGATTGTAAACTGTTAGGTTTTGAATTAATATATATTTCTGATGCAGAAGGAAAGTGCTGTTTTAAGTAGAATTTTTCGAATATGATCCTTTCTAAAAAAAAACATTAAAAACCTTCCTATCTTTTCAAATACGTAGCGTAGGTAAGATGAGCTATAACTGACAAGGATGCATAAATGCGAAGCTGAAAATGACTTATAAAAAAGCATACAATATGTAGTGAATGGATGTTATAATATAAAACGATAATAATTTCATTTGTATTTACGTGTCTGCAGATTGTGGTCCTGCTGCAATTGTATACGGACCCGCACATCCACCATGAACCTGAAAACTTAGATAATGTATCATGGCCACCAGAAAAAAAAAATGATTTGAAATTATTTTACAAAACTTGGGATATCCATGGATGATCTGAAATTGTATAGCATATAAAGAATAATGAACCTAAAATTTCGATGTGCTGCTCTGCTAATAAATGTGATATAACCACAATGGAACTGACTCTTAGCTTCGGGTCTTGATCCCTACTGAGCCCTTGCGGCACGTCAAGCCGGCCAGTTCAGCGCAAGGGTACCTTGCTACTTTATACTAGTAGGTCTAAAAATTTCGTCTAAGGTTGGAGCAGATTAGATTATTTTCCGTGTAAAATGTGTGACCTCAACCGCAAGATGTCGTGACTAAGAGCACTCAAAATTCATCATTATTTGTCGTTCAAGATATACTTCCGTTCTGTGACTTGATGTTATTTCTGAACGCCATCAACTACTTTGATCAAACTTGCACCAGTTGTTCTCCACAGAAGTGTTAACATACCACTGTCAAAGATTTTCAATTTCCCAACACTAGACACGCGCTAGCGACCCGCGAGTGGCATTCCAATTTACTTTTAGTCAGCTTTTACTCACTCTACTCTGTTCCACATCTACGGAAAACTTTGAACCCGTTGGATTTTTTAGGTAAACATTGGTGCATTGCTGATCCCACCATGTAGAAGGAGGTTTCCTGTGAAATCACGTTCCAGGAACTGGTTGAATTTGAGCTTGAAGCATGCTGTCTAAGATCAGGTTAGAGAGCAAGTTTATTAACAACAAAACGAATAACTAAACGCTGTGAAATACTTGCATATTCGACCACTTGGAGCGCTGCTATCTCTGAAATGAAGTGGCCCATTTCTAAATTATCTAGCCTTTATCTGATATCTCAAATGGATAAAAAAAAATACAACTTCATGCAATACCCCAAAATGAGCAAATCGTTTAAAAGTGTTTTGTGTTACTCCTTACTAAATAACTTGCCACTTACTTACGTACCTGACTCAATAGTTGTAGAGACAAGTCATAACTTTGAAAGAAAATAGTTTTGCGTGCAGCAAACTTACACTGGATACCACATTGTGTCGTCCTCGAGTTGGGAGACAGCCAACGCTAGTAGGATGCGACCACATTTATGAACCTCCGTTGTGCAAAGTTATGAAATATGTATACGTGCATATAAATAAGTCAAAGGGATTGTCCCTTTGGAGATGACGAAAGGGTATCGCAACTTTTACCTTTCCAAGTGAAAGACCGCAGCTTTCCGAAACCAAGGCAGAAGAAAACACACCCGTTCCGCATCTAAACTTCTTTCGGAGGCAAAATATGCTCCAAAGATTGCGCTTCGGGTCAGAAGCAACAGAAACTTTCGCCGGAAAGTTCCTTCACCTTTCTCGCAGTTCCTTTCGGGTGATTTCCATTGGTTGGAAAGCATTTGGGATGAAAAGTGCAAAAGGCGGAAATATATAACCAAACGACTGTTGCCGCCGTGGCACGATTTGTATGGGTGAAGAAGGGAGTAAAAAAGCTTTCCTTTAAAAGCGCATAAAATGAAAGTTATGACCACAGAGGGAAATGGGTAAGTCATATGGACTATTTTCCCCGGTTGCGATGGCGTACGCGTGGAAGAAGATAATGGGTGGTCTTTTGGGAAGACGACTACAATCACTGCGAGGAATATGAAGCTAAGATGCAAATACGTGTTTTTTTTTCTTCAGTTGAGCTGAGGCAGGGGAAAAACAAAGATTGTTCTAAATGGTTGCCAATTCGTCCTGCAGGGTGCATTCAATATTGAATCTGCTTGTGAATTTTCTGTGTTGATTTGTACAATGGATGATTTGACAAAAATCACGCCATGTTAAAATAAAAAAAAATATGTTCTTATCTAGCGTCTGCACATCCACTTATCTAAATGGTTCTAATGATTCTGTGAGCACCACCAGCACCAGCTAGCGAAATTGGCATTGGCATGTCCCTGTCTCTCCAATAGTCAAAATGTTTCAGCACAGTGTTGTCGTAGATTCATCATCACATTCTCACCACCCGGCGACAATGGCCGGTGCTTTGCCATAAAATCATATTAGATCACGGAGACAGCGGCTGCTGCACATGTGAGCAGTGCACAGTGGGCGGTGGTGAAGGGCTTGCAGGACAAAAATCCTAGAACTTTGGATTCTACAACTTTGTGTGTTTTTAGTCAAATTTTGACTATAAAATCTTCATCCCTGTGCCGTTCAACCAGCTGTGTGATTTCAAATTGATTGTAATAGTAAACAAAACATAACTGTATTAAAACAAAAACATGTGGTTTAGGAAAGAAAAAGGTAAGTTGAATTTAAGTTGCAGTAACATTTTGAACATGCTTAAAAGGAGTTCAAAAGTGCCTGAACAAAATGAACAGCTTGAAGTGATAACTTGAAGATGCGATGGGGGATCATTGCCCTGATATTCCCAAATTTAACAGGTAGTAAAATGTTTCTATTCTAAACGCGATGGAATTGAGTAATCGCGTGGAAACTCATCGGGAATGATCTCTCATATGCATTCGTCGAACCATTCTGAACGGCCGTTGTGAGAATATCTCCATGAAAATCTCACATGCGCATAGAACAGTGGTGCTCATCCTGCGGCCCGCGGGCCGCATGCGGCCCGCCGAGGCGGCAAATGCGGCCTGCGATAGCATTTGAGAAATATGAGAACTTCATTGAATATGTAGCTATTTGCTGTTCGATTTGAGTTGCATTTATGTTTATGTGAACAATTTTTACCGTGCTTGTTACACAGATGATGAATGACCAAAAAGGCGGGATTGAAAGAAAGAGAGAATGCAGTCATATTTTCGCTCCCGCAACCACAGGTTCATTCACTTTCACCATTCAGTGTCTGTTGTCAATTGGTTCCGTTCTGTAGTCGCGTGCGTAGTTCTGAGAAGTTTCGAGCAATTATTCAGTGAAAATGGAAGCCAGCACTAGCAAAAAACGGAAAGTGGCTGATGAAGGACGTGTTTTCCAGGAGAAGTGGTCTGAAATGTTTTTCTTTACGTGCATTAATCAAAAACCGGTGTGTATGATTTGCAACGAAGCTGTTGCAGTTATGAAGGAATTTAATGTGAAGCGTCACTACGAGTCGAAACATGCGTCAAAAATGGATAAATATGTCGGTGTGGCGCGGGCTGAAAAATGTGCTGAATTCAGGGGAAATTTGAGTAGCCAGCAAAACTTTTTTGTGATGGAGTTGTTACCGATGGAGCTCCCGCTATGTGTGGTATGTATTTTGTTTTCCATCTTATTTAAATTATTCAAGCTTATACCGCAGTGTAAAGACGTGCAAGCTCCTTAAAATTCTTGCCTAAAATGTTGTGCTATTTTGAACGTCGCCTTTTGACAGTACTGGCATTATCACATTTACTATGGACATTTGATGTAATTGGGCGCTGGCATCAGGCCGTAAGTTTATTTACTTCTTACTTGAAGGGTTGCATACAAATTGATGCAAAATATTCAGCTTTATCAGATTTACGGCCTTGGAAAATTTAGTATCAAGGATGGTGTTAAATTTTAGGTATTTTTCATACATTTATGTATGTTTAAATTTATTTATTTATTCATGAATTATGTTTGAGCTTGTTTGTCTGTTCTCTGTGCTTAATCATTTTATTACTGAAAAAAAATGTTTATTCATAGGAAAACATGAAGGTGCAATTGCCCATCTTCGAAAATTACCAGAAGTGTCAGAGCAATTCTCCCAGTACCATTGCATCGTGCACCAGGAGAACCTCTGCGCCAAAAGCGTGGGATTCAAAGATGTCATGAAAGATGTCATCAAAATAGTTAATTTCATCCGATCGCACGCATTGAACCATCGAGAATTTCTTCTAGTAGACACGGATGCAGAATATGGTGACGTATCATACTATACTGAGGTACGTTGGCTGAGCAGGGGAAAGGTGCTGCGACGCGTATTTGATCTTCGGAAAGAAATCGTCGAATTCATGGAGAGCAAAGGTAAATCAGTGAAGTTTTTCGATAATGCGGAGTGGGTGACAGATCTGGCTTTCCTGACTGACATTACAACGCACCTGAACGATTTGAATTTAAGTCTCCAGGGTAAAGGCAAATTGGTGCACAGCATGTTTAATCAAATCAGTACATTTGAAAACAAACTCGTGTTGTGGGAGAAACAGATGAAAATTATAAATTTTGCCAATTTCCCTACTCTCGGAAAATGCAATGTGACGTTGACTAAAAAATACGTTGACGCACTCCAAACAATGAAAAATGCTAGAAAGTAAGAAGAATGATTAGTAATTTCCATTTAATTCCAACTACCTTTATTGCTTATCTTGACAGATACGCGTATTTCGTCTACAATGTGCAGACTTCTTCAGTGTCGTGTACTAATACTCGAGTACACGACACTGAAGAAGTCTGTACATTGTAGACGAAATACGCGTATCTGTCAAGATAAGCAATAAAGGTAGTTGGAATTAAATGGAAATCACTAATCATTCTTCTTACTTTCTAGTTACAGGTATTCCACTAAACAGCTCACACTCTCCATAATTCAATGAAAAATGATTTTTCTCGTAGATTTGGAGATTTCAAAGCGCATGACAAAATTCTAAAACTTTTTTCTGCTCCATTCAGTGTTGATGCTGAACAAGCCCCAGATAATATCCAAATGGAACTAATTGAGTTACAGTGCGACACGGAACTGCGAGAAAAATTTGATCGACATGATTTGTTGGAGTTCTATGCCAAATTTGTTCCGGAAGAGCGCTTCCCAGAGCTGCGAAATCATGCTCTTTTCGTAGCTTCTTTGTTTGGATTCACATACATTTGTGAACAACTGTTTTCCGTGATGAAGCAAGTAAAGTCAAAAGCAAGAAATAAGATAAGTGATGAACATTTGGACAATTCATTGCGTATTTCGACCTCTAGCATGAAGGCTGATCTCGATAAGCTTGCTCAAGAAAAGTGTAAGTGAATTATGTATTAAAATGCGAAAAGTTTTTTTTATTGATGTTCAAATAAATTGAATGTGATATAAATCTACATTTTGTTGTTTGTAATTTTTTTTTATTTTGGAAGAAAGAGCATTGCTTTACATTTCAGGTACATCTACTAGTAACGTGTCCTCAAAATAAGCTGTTTTTTATTAATTATTTTAAGCCATTAAAAATAACTCATTGCGGCCCG
>JAHHFK020002810.1:0-310937 GCA_024533555.2 Aedes koreicus
AAAACCTAGACATCCCAGAAGGGGTGTGGAAGTAGTTCGCCTCCCCAGGTTGCACCTGGAAACGTTATGCTTCCCTTAACGGCTAAACGAACTATAGCGGAGGAAGCGCCATACGTCGCGGGATGCGGCAGGACGCCGTAAGCTGTCGTGACATGGGGAACAAGGAGGGGTCTGGGGTAGCCGCCCCCAGACGTTCCAACACCGGTCCTGGCCCTGGCTTTCTCGATTGGAGGAAGGGTCATATGACGCGAGGTTCGGCAGGTAGTGGTCGGGCAGGGAGATCGCAGACGATCTGGCCTGCGACGGACGTCCGAACCCTGATTGGATCCAGGAGCATCTCGATAGAATCAGTGTCAGGTGGGCGAAGCCAACTACTAAAGACCTAAGTAGTTAGACACAGTGGGTGCGTAAAGCTCACTAGCCCCTCCCTGAAGTAATACCGAAAGATGGTTCCGGGGAGGGCCGGGGCTTGAGGCACGGATGAGTTTTTAGTGGGTCGAGGAGTTGGCGCCCTCATCCTCACACCCACAATACATTCCGGAAAGATACAGAAATGTATAATTTTTATCAACTAAAATTTAATAACAAGTATGCATATGTATTATATTCAAAACAATGCTTTACACTATTATTAAGGCATTTATGTTTTCTTTCTGAACTGTTTCATATTCAAGATGTTCTAGGTCGTCAATTAGCCCTTAAACTCGTGTTTTTGTTATTTTTCCCAGATATAATAATTCATGTAGAACAACTTTGCCGAAAATAAAGTACACATTTATTCAGTCTGTGATATTATTTAGCCATTTTTCTTTTGGGGTCACCCCTTAGGCTTAAAGGGGTTAAACCCGACTAAATGGAGAAAAATCTACAAACAAAAATGGACTCTAAAAGACCTTATAGATCTACCAATCCAACCCTTTTATCCAACATCCCAGTGATTTCTCGAGCAAGTGCCGAGGATTTCTAGGCTTCCAATAAAGCGAGTATCACGTCAACACATTCCTACTCATTCCTTATTTGACCTGCATTCGGGCGAGGCCCTTGGTGTCTTTGAGCGGGAGGTGTTGCATACAATCTACGGTGGTGTGCAGATGGAAGACGGAACGTAGAGGAGGCGAATGAACCACGAATTACATCAGTGGCTGGGAGAACATCCCATTGTACACACTGCTAAAATCGGTCGTCTACGATGGGCGGGGCATATCGTAAGAATGTTATGGGGTTTTAAAAGTTTACATGACGATTTGAAGAACAAATCATCAAGATTATCTGGAAGTTCATTGAAAAAAGAATTCATTGAAAACAGATTTATCATAAAAATAAATAAAAGATGAACGAAGATCATCAAGATAGTTTAGATAGTAAATGTGCAGCGAAGGAATATACGAAGAACCGGAGGTCATTCATGCAATGTCTTGAGGTAGATAACAATTTCACCAGAAGTTCATATAAAGATCTGATGAAAACTCAAGGCTATGGAAGCTTGCAAGGTAATCAGTTGTCAGTAGGACGACTAAGAGGAATCTATCTACAGAAAGGCAGCGCAAAAATTTATGTCTTTGAATCAAAAATACCTTTAACTAAAGGATCAGTGACATCGCTTGAGCCTTAAGACTAACTGTGAAGATCTATTATGTTATTCTAAGCTCAAAACTATCTTCAATTTTTCTTCATCCAAAATCTACATGTGATATAGAAGGGGAAATGCTCGAAATATGCAGCTATGAAGAAACAAACAGCCTCTTCCGGGTGTTACTTCGCGATGAAAACGAAATAGTAATAACTTGCATCAAATGTGAATCACTTTCACCGTACGGCTGTCACCTTTTCATTTCACATCAACATAAGGCCCAAAAGATTCCCTCAGGCATCAAACAAAATACAACTGTAGCTTTCTAACGTACTCAGCAGCACCTTAGCTTAAAGGAGTTCCACGAATTTTCGGATAAAAGTTTTCAAAAAGATACACAGAACTTGAAGAAATTGAATTTCATCGAATTTAACCCTTAAATGCGCACGACAATAAAAAACTGGTTTAAAAAAATAATTCCATTTACAATACACTAAAAACTCCTAAACTAATCGTTAGGCATATGGTATATTGAAGAAAGACGTTTTTTTACGATGATATGGGTATGTTGTTTTAAAACAACACTGCGCCTTTATCGAAGAACGAGAGTTACGAATTTAAATCGAAAGTTTAACGACAAAATTACTTTTATTGTCAGATTTAATCGACAGTTACTTACAAATCATGATGATACTTATAGAAACAATTGTTATTTCTTGTATTGCACAAAGAAACTTTGCATTTTTCACAGTAGATATATGTAAACCCCTTACAATCGGGATACTTGCATCGGGTTTGTTTATCCGACCACACTCCCCAATGGGAAACTTGATCCAATCGAACTGCAGTTGTTGGTGCTGATTGAGCAGGGCCTTTGCGTTTCTTCTGCTGAAGCTTCGTAGCAATTCCTGAGCTGCTTGGCCTTCCACGTTTTGCCGATGGTAACCCAACATTACAAAGAGTGTCCGCCAAGTGTAGCCTAAATTCTCGAAGATTCAACGGCTTTGATTTGAGTTGATGATAAACTTTCTTGTAAATGATCCATGAATTCACGACCGTCATATCTACTAGATGATGGAACAGGCGTCTGGTCCATTTGCGACTTTTTACAGTTATTTTGTAACGACCGATGAAGCTGTCCATAAGGTCCACTCCACCCATATGTGCGTTGTACTCCCTTACAGCTTTCGGACATTGTATAGAAACTCTTTCGTGTGTTTTCTTGTCATACCGGGCGATTGTAGTGGTTGGCTCTGCTCCAACATACGTCGACAGCAAGTTAACAGGCTTATTGTCCTTCCATACTACTGCACTGACGTCGACGCCTTCTATAGTAGTAAGGCACTCTTGGTGAAATCCTCTGGGAATATTCTTCTTCATTATTTCCTTCTTATCTGGAAGTTTTGCGTTTCTCAATCGGTTCACTCTTACTGTGCCGAGAGAATGAATGCCTTCCTTGGCGAGGTGTGTAACAAGAGGAAGCGAAGTATAGAAGTTATCGAAGTACAAAATATGGTTTACGTCCCGTGGCACGTTTCTGGTTAGTCTTGTAACTACATTTGCAGTCTCGCCCATATTTGGTTCATCTGGCAGAAGTTCTGTTTGCTTACCGCTACCATAATAAACCTCGAAGTCGTGAGCAAATCCCTCCATACTACAAAGTAGGTACAACTTGAATCCCCATTTATGTGGCTTATTCGGTAGATATTGCTTCATATAGTGACCTATCTTAGTAGCACACATTTGCTCATCGATCGAGAACTTTTGTTTCATTGGAATTTTGCCAAAACGTTCTCTAAGAGACTGTATAACTGGCCGTATCTTATAGAGCTTGTCATGCTGAGGATGATCCTTAGGCAAGAACCCGTCATTGTTGTTAAAATGAATAGCATTGCTAATCTTGCTGAAGGTATTCTGTGGCATAGTTGCCCTGATAGGATCGTAACCATATTTGTTGCTCCAGTATGACTTTGTGTTAGGAAATTTTGCAACAGAGCTGTATATCAATATACCCAAATACTTGTTGAAGTCGGTTCTGGAGATGCTTACTGGATTGGATATGTTATTTTGAGTTGCATAGATGTTGCTTTCCTCGACGATCTTGTCCTTCAAGTCCGTCGTGAAGAAGTAGGAAAAAAAGTCGTACGGCGTATCACAATCCATCAACTCATCGGGCAAGGTGCTATCACCCTGGAAAGCGATCTTGTATTCATCGAAAGGCATGTGTCCGTTCCTCCAGACAGGTTTAGTAATAGTCTTTTTGAGATTGTTGGTCGAGGGTGCAGGTTTCTCATCCACTAGGAATTCTACATCTGAAAGCTCTTGCGGAATATCCTCGTCGTCTTCAGATTCCTGGTCGGAGTCCTCAAGATCCTGTATGAGCTGATATACCGACGTGTAGTACGCATGCTCATCCTCTACATCTGAATCCGATTGTTCAAACCCATCCTCGGAATCATCTAGATTCTCCAGATACCGCAGAATTTGCTGGTCAATGGATTGTGACATGTTAACCTGCTGGAAACAAACATTAGATGCAGCGAAGGAGCAATGTTGTTTTAAAACAACAAACAGATTTTTGAAGAAAAACGTAAGTTAACTTTAGTTTTTGATCAATATAATGTCAGATCACATGAAGCAGGAATGTGTCCGTTGGGTTAGACATTTTTTCTCACGACTTACCAGTGAAATTTACAATAAATAACTGTAGAATGTCAGCGGCAGCCACACTTGTTGAGAGGGTTTAGCTTTCGGAGTTTTGTCAACAAATAAATCAAACAAAACACTTCAGCACAGTGCGCCCAGTTGGCAAGACTCTTCATTAAAGCTAAAATAACAATTCTGGTACATAATTTATGTAAAATAAGTAAAGGTCACTTATTTTGGGGCGTTTTTAGGTATGTTGTTTTAAAACAACATTGCGCATTTAAGGGTTAAGGAACCTAAAAGTTAAAGGAAGAAGATCCGGTGATGAAAGATGAAGGGGAAGATAACCCCAAAAGAGTCGCGTTCTTGAGAATCTCGTTTTGGTTAGGGTGACCAAGCACGTGCAGTGGCACGTGTCGCGGCGGGGCGGGAAAAATATGCGGGCGGCGGACACAAATGACAAATATTGTGTATATATTTGTGGTGGGGGTTTGTTGTTGTTGTTGGGGGGGGGGGTGATGAAGTGAAAATAAAATGAAAACTACAACTTCTGGCAAAACATGGGAAACCCGCAAAAAAAAAAAAATGTGGAAAAACCCTACACTCATACTCGCACATTTGTGCGTCACGTACTGCGTTCAGCTCTGTTTCCCCGTAACCCACTGATCGCAAATTAGAGGAAAGTTAAATTCCCCATTCGCCCTCCAGACTAAGACAGACGTCTCTTTCTTCCCGACCCATTCGGTGTATAGTTGCTCAGTTCCTCTCGACTGTGTTCACTTATTTGATTTTGACGGCTCATGCATTCGCACCGTCCAATATAAAGCATAATTAAATCTAGAGTTCAGAAGGAAAGAAAAAACCAGAAGCTCAGCCAAAAACGAGGAAACAGTTTTGTGTGTTTTTACGTTTTTTTTCCTTCTTCTTCTTCTTGGCTTTCTTCAGTTGCTTGGCTCTTCATCAGGCACAGAGGCTCTCATTAGATGGAATTTGTTTTGGAGCATCATCAGCAGCTTCGGGAGAAAAACAGCCAAACAAAACGGTATCAAAATAGGTGGAAAGTCGATTGTTTTGGCGGAATATTTTGGTTTCTGGGCTACGGTTGAATGGATTAAAGTTACGTCGGCCTAGCGATGTTTGCCAAAAAGCGTTTGCTAGTAATAAGCCAAATTATTTTTCGTGTTTTTCCTGGGAAATAGATCTTCCATTTCGCAAGGTTTTGTGTTTCCAGCTAATGGTTTTTTCTATTGACTTCAGGTTCACACAGTTTGATCAAATAAAAGTTAAAATCATGTCAAACATGTCAAACATGGCCCACTTCGATGGGAAAGTTATTGTTCCGATTAACTTCGCGTAATGCATCGTAAAGATAATAGTGCGGTTAGTGCGACACAATTTTCCAGTCTCACCATCACACTGACTAGAGCTAGTGCTGCCATACACGAATCGATAGAAAAAAAACTTTACTTCTACCTCGATTAGCCGATTGCTAAACTGGGTTGCAAAAACTTCTGGAGCTTAGACCGCGCGGGGTTCGCAGTTGACAGGTTTGAACCAGTTTTCGCGATATGTGACAAACCTAACCTCAATCGGTTTCGTTCGTTTTAAAGCCGGAGTCATAAATCTAGAGACCAGACGTCGTTGTTAGCATACATGCAACCACGCTTATCATGCAGAAGTAACCATAATAGGCTGTATAGTAGACGGAGTGTTGCGCAATCAGTCAGCGTGAGTCCGCCGGTAATCGCCAAAGGTGACACATATTTTGCATGGCACTGTGTATGCAAATCGAGAGTGATATGTTTAGAATGGGAGTGACTGTCTGAGTTGATCCGAATTCAATAATTGGGAACTTTAATGGCGAAAATGATTGTCTCGTGAGGTCTGAGTTGATCCGAATTCAATAATTGGGAACTTTAATGGCGAAAATGATTGTCTCGTGAGGTTTCAAGTAAGTAGCTTAGAAAACTAGAACGATTTCAAATTTGAAACAGCAAGCCATAGTTGGGTAAACCACCTGCGTTTAGTGACCGTTTTAATCAAATGTTTGCTGATAAGGAGGTTTTTATATTAGTTGGCGACTTTCACGTTGATCAGTGGGGAGTTAACTCATCAAATCTTCCGATCCGGTCCAAATCGGCTCTTATGCTTTATTAACCCTTTCAGGCCTAAAATTTTCCAAGCGTTATTAGACAAGTAATTTGGTGTATTCTGATTGATTTGGTGCTCAATAACATAGAAAAAATTTAAAAAGGTAGGAATTTTTTTTGTGTTTTGAGATGGGCTAGGTCGTCCAGACTGTCCTGGAGTTCAGAAATAAAGATCTACAGTAGTAACAGAAGCAATATCCGCTAAACAACGTTACAATGTGTATTCAAACATATTCAATGACTGTCCTGGAAGACCAACCGGCATTATGAGATAATCTTGGGATATGCTTTGTCGTCCAAACTGTCCTGGAGCTCAGAAGTTTACATCTACTGTTGTAACAGGAGCTTTATCCGCTATAACGTTTGCATGAAAAAAAAAATGGACAAAAACTGCCGATTTTTCATGGGTTTACCTTCACCCGTACTGATGAAACTACCCATGCAGCATCCATCATAGTAGCCCATGAGTCAGCAGACAAAATTTAACAGCTCTATCAGTCGAACTCTAACTGTGATGGCAAAAACAGTGAAGCAACTCCGTTCAGAAGTGTGCGCGTTCGAAGAACGGCACCCCGCCACGTCGAAAACGGACATCGTGCGACACTTTGTGGACACCGGATACGCCCGTTCCGGCATCTACAACATCTTGGCACTATTAGACAACAATCAGAACATCGAAAAAAAACCCGGTTTCGGAAGCCCGGTCAGGAAGCGGAAGTTTCGTCCACTGATTTCGGAGCTGCAGGTAATGACGCAGCGGCGCAAATCGCGACGTGGCGGTGGTGATGGACGACGAGACCTATCTCACCCTGGATGGCAACGACTGGCAGGGCACTTCGTTCTTTACTTCCCCCACGAAGGAAGTGAGCTCCGAGGTGAAGTTCATTTCATACACCAAGTTCCCCAAGAAGGTGCTGCTGTGGCTGACAATCAGCGAGAAGGGGATGCCAAAGCCGCTCTTCTTTCGCTCCGGACTGGCCGTGAATGGGGAAGTTTATAGGACGAAATACCTGCCGGAAGTTGCGTCGTTCATCAAGAAATACCATAAGGGCGAAGACGCGGTGTTCTGGTCGGATCTGGCGGCGGCCCACTAGTCGAAGCGATCGTTGGAGGAGATGGAGCGGCTGAATTTCGATGTGGTACCCAAGTTGGCGAACCCGCCCAACGTCCCCCAGCTGCGTCCCATCGAGAATTTCTGGGCCAACCTGAAGCGTAAGATCTACTCCAACAATTTTGTCGCGAAAACTGAGGAGGAATTGATAAATAAAACAAAGAAAGAACTCAAAAACTAAAATGCACGCATGTTTTTGTCGGCCATGGCGAATGTTCCGGTTAACTGCCGAAAGGCCACTTGCAAGGGCGTAGAACTTAATTGCAAGTAAGCTTAAATAATTACCTTCCATGGGAAATTTATCAAAAGCAATTAACTGTCTTAGGTTGTTTTTTATCACCATCCGAAAAAAGTCCATTTTTTATGCAAATGTTACAAAGTTACAATTACGAATTCAATCATATGGAAAGAATGTGCTTTGTACAGCCCATAAAGCTACTGTTACAATTGTTTAGTTTTAAAGGACAGTTTGAGTGACCTAAAACTTACAAGGTTATCCTATGAAGTCTATGGACATTTCAGAATATTCATTAATTTTGTTTGACTGTTTATCGTAACTATGTATAGCCCAAAAGGCTACGGTTACTTCTGTACATCTGAAGTTCTGAACTCAAGGTCAGTTTTTATCAACTTGAACATAACTTGGTCAAAGACATATTGTTGGTGACGAACTAGCCTAGGAGACTTAAAGTCACCCTAATAAAAATTTCAAAAAACTGTATATATTGTTACTTCGTTCAGTCCAGAAAGCTAGAGTTACAGCTTTAGATTTTTAGTTTAGAACTCCAGGATAGTTTGGATAACCTAGAACATTCGAAGATTATCTCATTATGTCTGCTCTTCTTCCAAGATATTCAATGAATATGTTTCAATGCACATCGTAGCTTTGCATAGCCCAGAAAGCTTTTGTTACAACTGTAGGTCTTATGTTCTGTCCTCAAGGATAGTTTGGATGACCTAGAACATAGCATATTATTTTATAATGTATGTTGACCTTTAGGAATATTAATTGAAGATGTTTGAATATTTATTGTAACTTTGTATTGCCTAAAAATTACTGTTAAAATTGTAAATCTTAAGTTCTGAACGAAAGGACTGTTTGGATGACCTAGACCATCCCAAGATTACCTTCTTATGTATTTTTGCGTTCGAAAATATTTACTGACAATGCTTGAATACGTGACATAACTTTGTATAGCCCAAAAACACACAGTTTGTACAGTTTGTATTACCTAGAGGATCACAAAGTTATAAAACAATGACTGTTGAACTTCCAGAAGATTCATTGAATCATTAAATTCATTGAAATTTGAATACATATCGTCACCATATCCATACATATCCCAAGATTGACGCATTATGTGGGCTAGCTCCAGCCTCCTGGAGCGCATCCATCCCTCGACAATGTCGATGGAGTGCGTGGCCGTTAACTCCACTTCTGCTATGAACTCTCCATAGACATCTAGGGTGATCTCGTCCGGGAAGCCGACTATCTTTACCACGTTAGGGAACTTTAACCTCAACACTTCATCATACATCGTGTTCCATAGCACCGGACCCAGGATTGAACCTTGCGGAACTCCTGCGGTGACTTGAACACCTGACTTCCTTACCCACCGCAGTGTTGTATACCAGTACCAGATTCTGGAAGTCGTTGCCCAGAATCCTCTACAGGTACCCAGGAACCCGGAGACGTTAAAGCGAGTTGACAATAGCCTTCCAACTAGCACTATTGAACGCATTTCTCACAACCAGGGTGACTACTGCACATTAGCGAACTTCCCGTCTCTTACGTTGGATTACCACCTCTGACGTCTTGGTGACGGACTTGATGGCATCCACCGTTGGCTTCCCTTTACGGAGGCCAAACTGATTTTTAACGGTCTGTACCCTCCGTGTACTTCCACAACCTGTTGAGGATTAACCTCTCCAACACCTTACCCGTCGTATCCAACAAGCATATCGGACGAAATATCTATCTTCGGCATCACTTCAATAGTCTGGCGTTTCCAGGCTGCTGTGAAAACGTTCTCGTTCAGGCATCTTTGCAATACCACCCTGACACATTTCGGGAACCAGCAGAATAACCGCCTTGAGATCCAGGTTTGGTATACCGTCAGGTCCTGGCACTTTGTTCACCTTTAGAGACTTTCCTATTACAATGAGTTCGTTATTTGTAACCGCAGTCTCGTCCCCTTCCTCCGAGGTGCAGTTATCACCGCGCACGTGAATGCAAATGTTCGGCGTTGCCGACCATCCTTCCACCTCCATGACAGAGTTATAGTCTGGGAAACTGGAACGCTGGTCATGGGTCAATTCAACGACGGTGGGAAACCAGGAACTCGTGTCATGGCGTGGAAAGAGTGACCACCTGCAGTAGCTCCGGTGATTGCTCGGTTGGAGCTGCCGCACTTATGGTTTGGCCCTATGGGTTCGCATTGGCTGTCGAACAAAATACCTCGAAGATGTTTGGACTTTCTCCCGTATTAGCGCGAACTTGGCAGCGGCTTGCGCCATGTAACGCTCCGTTCTTTCGGAGTCCAACCGCGCTCTCTGCATCCTCCTTCGTGCGCGGAGGCAAATTCTACGGAGGTCGGCGATCGATTCTGCCCACCAATACACCGAAGATCTCCCAAATCTAGGTTTGTCGTTCCTAGATATGGTTGCACCGCACACGCGGGTAAGTAGCGCTACGAGTTGATCGCCACACGGGTCCTGGGTTTCGCTCATGTTCTGTTCCCGCTCAAGCGGTTCTCTAAATACTTCTTCATCGAAGTATGATGACCTCCACCTGCGGGCAAATGGAGTGGGTGCTCATCCTTCTGCGCGCATGACAGGCAGCATTGTCTTGATGGAAAATCGTGTTCTAATTCATTTTTCGGAAAATGCGATGAGAACTTCTTCCAACAACTGGTAATACATTTCAGAATTCATCCGCGTCGAAATGAAGCCAACAGGCGTTTTTCCAGACAAGCTAAAACCGGCCCAGATCATTACCGTTCCTCCATCAAAGTTTCGTTTCTCTTTTCTTGGTGTCTCCTGCCTGTTATCGTGCCAACGGCTACTAAAACCATTTGGTCCATCAAGGTTAAAATTCTTTTCGTCAGTGAAAACCACGTTCAACCATTCGTTGTCCCAAAGCCCGGCAAAGGCAAAACGGGCTTTCTTGTGACTTGGTGGCAGTCGTGATGAAGGCGTCGCTGATACGAACAAAACATTGGGATCCTCCTTTTCAACTTGACGAATCCGACGGGCAGACTTCGACAGACTCATTTCTCTCTTAATTTCTGCCGATGCCAGCTTCTCGTAGATCACCATCCGTTTTATTGCCCGTTTGATGTGCGGTGTCAGGGTGGATGGACGTCCACATCGCTGCTTCGTGGCATACTTTTCGCCCATCCGAAGGTAAATATGGACGACATTATTGCTTCTACCAATTCTGATGCAAATTTCACGCAAACTCAATTCTTGTTGTCGAAGCTTACTTACTATTCCCTTCTCAAAGTTGGTCGACGGGCTGTTTTTCGGCCTTTATTGGTCGCTAATACTTCATCGAGTCTTACTTTCTAATCGATATTATGCAGAAATGAGAAGATCTACAGAAATGTTATATATGGATACATTTAGGAAATTTAAAAATTTTAAATATAATAATACACTGAAAAAAAAACCCTTAAATATGAACCTTAAAAACTAAAATTAATTTAGCAAAAAACACCATTTCAAATCCTGTTTTTTTTAACTATAGGTAGTCCGTTAAGCTACCTGTATAGGGTGTTTCGATCTAAATTGGGTCAAGCAGTAATGTGGGTGTGTCGATCAAAGTTTTTATTAATAAGTCAAATTATTTTTTTTTCTCAAGTTCAGTTAATACAGAATACAGGAGAAATATTCAGCTAAGCTTCCTTTTTACTGAATGCGAATTGTCGGGTCTTTCGTTTTACACCTGCCATAAGATTTTGTACAGTCTCCTTGTTCACTTTATTCGCCGCAGAAGGCCTGTTTGCCTTGAACTGTTTCTCGCTCACAACAGCTTTTTGAGTCTTCTTAAGGTTCCGCTTGTCGATGGCCCAATATTGTTCGATTGGGCCGAGCTCTGGCGTGTTGGGAGGGTTCATGTCTTTGGGCACCACTTGAACGTTGTTGGTAGCATACCACTCCATGGCCTTTTTTTCCGTAATGGCATGATGCCAAATCCGGCCAAAATAGAACGGAACAATTGTGTCGCTTCAGGAAAGGCAGTAGACGTTTTTGTAGGCACTCGCTCAGATAAATTTCCTGGTTGACGGTTCCGGTCGCAATGTAAACGTTGCTCTTCAAGCCACAGGTACAGATGACCTGCCACACCAGATGTTTCTTCGCGAACTTTGACAGTTTAATGTGCTTGAAAATATCTGCCACCTTTCCCCGTCCGGTTGCCGTGTAAAATTCCTGTCCAGGAAGCTGTTTAAAGTCTGCTTTGACGTAAGTTTCATCGTCCTTTACCACGCAATCAAACTTCGTCAGCATCGTCGTGAACAACTTTCACGATCGTGCATTGACCGACGTGTTTTGTTTATCGTCGCGATTTGGAGTCACCACTTTCTTGTAAGTCGACAGTCCAGCTCGTTTTTTAGCTCTATCCACGGTTGAAGACGCCACTCCCAGCTTCTTTGCGACATCTCGGACGGAGAGGTTGGGGTTCCGCTCGAAACAGCGGGCAACTCTTTTTGTCGTCGCTGTGGCCTCCGGCTTTCGATTTCCCCCCGATTCAGCTTTCCAGGCTGTCGACAAACGTTCACCGAACACATTTAATTCGTTGGTAACAGTTGATTTAGCCACATTCAACAATTTCGCCAACTTGGCGTGAGAGTAGTTTGGCTTTTCGCCATGCACGTGCAAAATTTTGATGCGTTGCTTCTCTTCCTTCGACGACATTTTGATAACTGATGTGCTAATCACAAAATCAAAAAAGAGGCATGATGCTTCACGCACACATCTTCAAAATGAGGGGCGTGCAAAAAAAATGTATACACGATGAAAGGAAATACGTCAAGTTTAAGTCGACCAAATTTTGATCAAAACACCCTTTAAATACGAGGTCAATGTGCTTTTTGTGCAAAAATCACAGAATGCTCCTTATTCCCGGAACTTCACCCGAGCTAAAAATTTCTTCGTTAGAATCCCAAAATAATCAGAAATGAGCTAGAATTGAAAAAAGTCTGGATGAAATATGGGAAAAGCTGTTATAAAAAAACTTAATGGGTGCAGTCAAGAGAAAGGTTTAAGCATTTGGAATGGGAAAAGAAGTCAAGTGGAATAAATAAGCCAAAGCATAGCTCCGATCCGATAAGAGCAAACAATAAAGCGAAATTTTGTTAATACAAATTTAAGCTTCTCGAATAGTGCTCAAAATATTAGTGCCTTGTTTAGGATGTACAATTATACAATTCGAAGTGTCAATTTTTATCTTTTGCTTTGCCATGACATATCTTGACACCCACCAAATTTCATTCTGATAGGTTGATAATCCCTCATCAATGAAATTCGAGCAGAAACCAAAAATTTATACACGAAAACTGTTGTTTTAAAATTTATCTTCTGTACAAATGTGAACAGAAAAAAAGTTCGAATTTGCGAGTGAGGCGCAAGGCGGTCTAGAAACAAAAACAGTTAACATTATTAGACATGAAAAAGTGGTTGTTAGTAACACTTTTTTTCCTTCCATATGACCATCGCAACTTGTTCAGAATAGTTCTAGGCTACTTAACTGTCTAAGTATAGAAACATTATGTGTATTTTTAGGTGGATTTTTGCAAAATCAATTTTAATTTTAAAGTGAGTCTTTTTTTCAGTGTATGCTTTTATATGAAAAAATAAATATTTCTTTAATATTTAAAAAAATGCAAATTTTGAAAGAAACATGTAATTTGCTGCGTTATCAAATGCTCATGAATGATGCGAGATTTGTAATAAGTTCATGGTATATTTCATGTAAATTTAAGCCAGATATAACAGGTCTGTTGAATGAGAGATTGCAAATAATTTCATTGTGTACGTTTGCTTTGGCTTGTAGTTTAACTACCGAAATTTTAACGCGTCTGTTATAATTCAGTGCAAGCAATATCCCAAAAGTCACCCTTTGGTCACATTTCTATAAATCTTCTCATTTCAGCGTTCTAACGATTTGAAAAACAGTAGTGAAAACCCATTTTTAAATGTTAGTCTCTTGATTAATTGTCTAGAAACAAAGTATACAAAAATGCTTAGCATAAAAAGTTTCATTCGATTCTGATATGGTGTTTCCAAGCTTTGGTCGAGTTTGGGCGAAATTCGTCAATAATTGATATTCAACTAACACCTATAAGCATAGCTTAGGGACCTTTCGTAACGAACAAAACTAGGCCAAGGCCACCCCCAACATGATCGGACACACCAACTTTAAGCAGTTACCAAACATCTAAAACTCCTTCTTCCAAACCACCGCCAAACTGAAAAATAGCATTCAACCAAACCAAAATCCCCAATCACATCTCGATTTTCCACCCAAACTGGTTGAGCGTTTTCTTTTCATTCCACTACTTGAAACCAGAAACAGCGAAGAAAATCACAACAGTCAACATTTATGTTGCAAAACAAGAAACATGTAGACCGTAGTCGCTACTAAACAACCCGTACCCGGACCAACCCCAACAGCATCAAGATCCACTTACGGGTGCAGATGTGCGTGAAGGAAGCATTAGACCTGATCCTCTTCCTCATCTTTTGCAATTTAAGTTACCTCGACAATTTGGATTTTTCTCCCCTGGACCAACCATCGCTGGTTTTAGAAGAAATCAAATCCAAGAGAATTTACTTCGACCAGCATAGATTCCGCGTAACTCAAAGAAGTCTGACTACAATTGTTTACGAGCGATCGCGATAACAACAACGCCGCCCGACGATGAAGATGAAAATATCAACAGCAAAGCATACGATATGTCCGTAAGTGTTTGTGTATTATGATGAATTTCCAATAACACAACATACTTTATCCATCCTCCGGATTTATTGAACCGACCGCCTCGTCGCTGGGCATCTCGATGACGACAACGAAGACGTACCATCTTCCTCACCAGGGGCCTCTTATGTAGGTACAACAATAACAAAAGGAAACCCCCCTCGAAAGCGTAACACTGCTGGCTGACCGGCTCTGGCGGTGATCAGGTGAAGCATGGAAATTGATTTGTTCGGTGAAGCATTGTTTTCATTATTCTCTAGTTTGAATAGAGTCCGATGACGTAAAGCGCGGAAAAGTTTGTGGAAATTGGAACTGGTGTTTCTGCGTTGCTTGCCGATCGGATTAAGCACAACTTTGAACGCCAATATCGAGTTTGGGGTGTTGGGTCTTGTTTGGCCCAAATTGTCAAGCGATGCGTGGTTCATAACTTGGATCCATGCAACGAGAGGAGATGGATAACTAATCCATTAATCAATGGAGGATGTGTGGTTTAAAAAAAATGCGAACAAATGTTGGGAAATGTGGATCACGTCCATTCCGTAGAGCAATAGAGTATCGCAGTCAGTGTGTTACGACTTCCACCTTTATCCAGTTACGATGGAACAGTGAAAGTGTGTGCAGCATAGTCCAAATTTATGGCAGTTTGATGAGAGCTCATTGTTAAGATACAGGTCAAGTTGAAATGCTTTATCTCCAGCCAACTCCACACGTCCACATAATTTTTGGGTTGTGGTCATCAATCAGGTCGTTTCTCACCAATGTGATAGAATTCGATAAAATATTACGAATCGAATCAGAATCAAGGAAGTCGAGGATCAAGCCTCATTAGCAAATTCATGGTTTGCAAGAAATTTGCATGTCAAAATTCCGAGTTTTCATACATCTAGTAACCTAACGTCCGTGCTCCCTCACAATGATTTTCTATTGTGATGTGTCCAACTCAATGGGTAAATTGAACTGAAGGTGAGTTTGATAGAAGGGGAACTTGAGGTAGAGCACACGTACCACCTGGATGACCCTAAATATTGGCCAACGTGCTAATGCACATTTCTGGTTTGAGGATTTGTTAAGCGACACACATTTCCAAATCCAAAGTTCGGATGCCGTGCTACATCAGTACCCGAACTTTTTGTTCATGAATCTGGACACTTTTCAAATCACAAACTAGCATGTAGTTATGAGCTTGTAAATTTATCATTAAAGCATATTGAAGCGTTAATTCTGAGAGGGTTGACTAATCGATCTCTTCAACAATTTTTCCTAGTTGTAACATTCCGCCCACTTGCATGTTAGGCGGTGGGAATTTCTCTAGTGATTTGGAATCGGTGGGTTGTGTATTTATAGTTAGGTTGTTAGGCAGGATGCGGACGGACTGCTTAGGAAGCATACATTGAGAGTAGCTGAGCGGAAGAGATAAATAGAAAGTGAGTTTTCATATAGATTAAACCAATAACTAACCTTCTGAACATTATATGTACTCACTAACAATAAAGGGTGACAGTTAAAGTAATAGACCAGTAACATTTCAAGATTAAGGGGCAATTAAGAAGAACACCCGACGGAATTCATTAGATATAGCTCGAATGGGTTCCAGCTTAATAAACAATTGAGTATTCAAAAACAATATTTTTTTGCGAGTAAAGGAAAAAGCTCTGTAAGGAGGTGATTAAAGGGTGTCCACGATGAAATTGCCACACACAAAATTGATTCGCAAAATTCGAGTTTTCATCCGATTGCCATCAAATTTTCAGGGATTGAGAAATAACTATTAAACTTCATTTTACCATTTTACTCGTATTTTATTTACAGTCCATACGCAAATGCCCGCACCTTGGCCTTAACCCCGGCCATAAGATTCTGCACAACCTGTGAATCAACCGTTTTTTGCATGTAAACCCATACTTTCTTCAGTTCCTCGACTGTCTTCACTACCTTAGGTCGTTTAAGAAGGTGCTGCTTCATAATCGCCCAGTACTTCTCGATGGGGCGGAGCTCCGGAGTGTTGGGAGGGTTGAACATTTTCGGCACGAAATTGACCTTATTGTCCGCATACCACTTCAGCACGTCCTTGGAGTAGTGGCATGAGGCCAAATCCGGCCAGAAGATTGTTGGGACGTTGTGGGCCTTCAGGAGAGGAAGCAGCCGCTTCTGGAGGCACTCTTTTATGTACACCTGTCCGTTCATCGTGTCCTGGGTCACGAAAGGTGCACTCCGCTTCCCGCACGTGCAGATGGCTTGCCAAACCAGGAATTTCTTCGCAAATTTGGACATCTTCTGAGTGCGGACATGCTCCGGAACGCTGAACTTATCCTTGGCCGTGAAAAACAGGTTGCCGGGGATCTGTTTGAAGTCGGCCTTCACATATGTTTCGTCGTCCATGATGCAGCATTCAACTTTCGTCAGCATGTTGAGGTACAACTTCCTGGCACGGGTTTTGGCGGACTTGTTCTGCTTCTCGTCGCGATTAGGGGCCTTTTGTACCTTGAACGTTCGAAGCCCAGCCTTAGTTTTGGCCTTCTGGACAAAACTTCGGCTTAGGTGCAGCTTCTTAGCCACATCCCGAACGGAGGCGTTCGGATTTCGGTTGGGAAGGCCCCAACTACGCGGTTGTGATTTTTGGTGTTGTACGGAATACTTTTTCCTTCACTTCTGGGCTTCCGATCGGTGGTCAACCGTTCCTCGAACCGCTTAATCACTCGCGACACCGTGGAATTCGCGATTCCCAACGTTTTAGCGATGGAACGATGCGAGAGATCCTTGTTCTCGTGATGAATGCGCAAGATTTTATCACGCACGAGCTGTTCTTTCGACTCCATTTCCGCGAGTTTTGATCACAGGACTTTAAAACTTGCAGGATGTAAATAATGCACTATGAACTAAATCCACCCAAATTTTCATTAAATTCTACCCAACGGTTTTAAAAAGTTAGAGCAATTTCATAGTGTGGCAATTTCATCGTGGACACCCTTTATTGAGAACCGTCCGAGCAAACCCTGGACTATCAGATAATGAAATCGCACAAAAACACGCTGCTGCTCGCGGTACCGTCCGAAGAATTGTTTGCGAGCAGGATATCGTTCTTATCGAGCCAGCAAGCAACCAAACAGAACGTTAAAAGCAAAGTTTCGTCACCAAAACGCGAGCTCGGAAATTATCGCAACAGGTTTTGACGAAGTACCAATGATGCCTGCTCATCGACGATGAACACTACATACGTCAAAATGGATTTCGGACTGCTTACTGGCCAAAAAATTCTACATGGCGACGGAACGTCCCTTTGTTCCTGCGAAGTTTAAGTTTGCCTTTTATGGACAAATTTGCCAAAAAAACTGATGATTTGGAAAAGGATATGCAGCTGCGGAGCAAAGACCAAAGCGTTCGTGACGAATTAGACGATGGACTCGAAGCTGTACATAGAAGTAGATTACAAAAACCGCGTACTACTAACCATTAAAGCCCATAAAAGGTCCCGTGAAGTTTTGGCCAGATTTGGCGAGTTGCCACTACAGCCGGGAAGTCTTCCATGTGTAGCGCGATAATAACGCATTAGATTTTATCGATAAAAACATAAAATCAACCAATTGCCTTACAGTTCCGGCCCATCGAGAGATTTTGGGCAATAGTGAAGCGGAAGCTTAATAAGTAGGTAACGGGATGTAATGTCAGCCTAGCTCCTTCATTCGGCCTATGTACCAAAAATGTCATTAATTCGCCGATAATCAATAAAATTATATTCCTATCAGGACGACCGATTTATTTCAAAGCAGTTGAAACATTATTAATCAATTAATAGTTGCTCAATTCCGCGTAATTTTCGATTTCCTCAACTTTTTAGACAATATGACTTTACTGGTTAAGCTGAACAGATTATCTACACGATCTTCGAATGACCTTAATTTGCAGACATTGAACCTATAATCCGAATAAAACAGCCAGGATGTACAGAAAATAGTCACATGTTATAAACTAACAGGTCACATAGGTAAAATAACAATGATTTAACAAGAAAACCATAGACCCAATGTTAGGAACATATTTTTTCCACGTTCCCAACTATGGCCTGTTATATGGAAAGCGTATTAAAAATGTTGTTATTGGTAAAATTTACAATAAAAATGTCTGAGTTTCGATTGAAAGTTTTCCATATGGGTCATCTTAACACAAACTAAAGGAACAAAATCTGTGTAGAGTGAATTATAATGTTTTGATTATCAAATGGTCGCTAAATCATATGTGAAAATCACTTAAGTGTTTCTTAGCAGTTTTAGTATAGTTTGATTTATGAAATTGTTTGTTGGGTAGAGTGAAAACAGCTGGAAACGCGTTGAATCAGTAAATCAGAAAAAAAAATCGTACGAAGATAACATTGAATAACAAATCTGTCGAATGGGACGAACTTGCATCCATGAATAGACCCAATTGGGCGCTTATAGACCGACAATACATCCATATCCCTCGAAAGTTTCTGACTTTATAAAATGAGCTGTGTAACTTTTCGTGATACATACTACCAAATGGCATATTGAACATATCTAAGCAAGTGTATAACTAGCTCATTATCGCTTCCAGCTCAAATACTTTACGAGTTATAGTAAAAAATGTAAGCGATTGTTGCATATTAGGCTGAATCAAGGGACACATACCCCAATAGATACCGCGCTGTGCCCGATAATGGAAGCAGTTCGCAACAAAGCATCGAACACGCACTAGATAACGCGCTATGCCCGATAACGAAACCGACACTGATACGACGCATATGGTGATCTAATAGTGTAGGTCATATTCAACTAAAAGATGGAACGGTCAAAACTTTGTCGACTCAAATATGAAAACTTTTTGATCGTGCAACTTGAACACCTCTCATTTTGTAGGTGTATGCGTACGGAGTATTGACTCTATTTCGTTTTTGCCATTTTCTATTCAGTTGTCAAAAAGGCGTCGAAGCAAGAAGAGCAGCGTATCATAATTTAAAAAGCATAAACAAAATCCAAATTATTCCCACGCCGTCTTGGCAAAATCACTTAATATTGCCAAATCAAACTGTGACGAATGTTATAAAAGTGTTCGGAGAACGTCTGACGACTGCCTGGAAGCCAGGATCAGGAGGAAAGCCTTGAAACGTAAAAGCCGCAGCGACCGGAAGCGGCCAGCATTTTCAAACGCAATCCCAATCGTTCCATCAGAGATATCGGAAAAAACTGGAAAAGTTCCACACAGCAGTGCAAAGAGCGGAGTGTCAACAAATAAAGGTTACAGTGACACCAAATCGAGAAGGAGAAGAGCACGTAAGTTATACACGAGTTTGTTGAGCAAGTTTGATTGCGTCGTAATGGACGATGAAACATACGTCAAAGCTTATTTCAAGCATCTCTCAGGTCAAGAGTTTTATACGGCTACCGGAAAAGTAAGGTTCAAGATAAGTTTAAGCAGAAAAAAATATTAAAGTTCCCGAAAAAATACTTGGTTCGGCAAGCGATTTACACCTGTAGGGTGAAAAGCGTAAGTTTCGTGACAACTGGCACTGTCAACCAAGATATTTATGTAAAGGAATGCTTGCAAAAACGCTTTTTTTTTTTTGGCTTTTTGGTCAGACCTGGCTCAGGAATGGTATACCGTCAATAGTGTGCAAATCATACCCAAGGAGAAAAACTCTATAAACTCGCCGGAACTACGTCCAATTGAAAAATATTGGGCAATCGTAGAGAGAAATCTCAATAGAACTAAAAAAACAGTTGGAAGTGAAAAATAGTTCAAGGCAAATCGGCATTCAGCATCAAATAAGGTGGATATAACAGCGGTAAAAAAAATTGATGGAAGGTGTGAAACGTAAAGCCCGACAGTTCGGATTTTAAAAATCAGCCTAATCAAATAATTTTCCTGTGTTTTGTAGACGATGAACAATAATCAGTGTTAATCATGTTTCACCCATTTTTGACCGATCCACCCATTATTCAAATTATGACCCACACCGCAGGATCACCACACCATCATATCTCATCATTTTCATTGGGAAAACAAGGAAACCCTTAACAACTAGATATGGTGATAAGGGGAGTATGGTGCACCAATAGAACGGGTAAAATCAACTATCCAATCAATCACGATCTACACCCACAACACCATCACATATGAACAGGAAGTAGATAACTTGAACAATAGATAGTACTCCATGCCCGAGAATTGAATAGTGCGCATCAAAGAATCGACACAAACGTTCACAGCTGATGCTCGAGGAATTTTTTTTTTTTTGTAATAGTTGCATAATAATGCGTTATATTCTAGACAACCTAAGCGAATTCCACCCTTGTATGAGTATTTTCACAGCGCCGTGCACAAATCTACCAATTTTGTTTATTATCTGTCTATTAAAACCGACAGAATTATTCAGACAGGCTTTTAAAATGATTTGACAAAGCGCCAAACGTATCTGGTGGGTGCTGCTCTCACCCTTGAGAAGACTGAACAAGTTGTGCTTCCATATGGGGGACATTTTAGTGACAATCAATGCTTGAATTTTTACGTAGCAAAACTGAAAAGAAAATTTAGTTTAGGCAACGAAACCGATCGTTTGACTCGCCAATCTATTCGCAGTTTTCTGCAATCAAAGGTTTTGTCCCAACATGTGTGGATACGATAAAAGAGAAGCCTTTTCCGGTTGGCTGGACCCCACGAAATTCATTTCGTACATTTTGTGAATAAGGTGTAATGATGGCGTTTTACAAGATGGCAAGCAATACCAGGGCTGGTAGCGGTTATCTGATGTGTAGTTAGTACAAAAAGTCGAGGACTTTAGAGCCTATACAAAATTGAGCAAAGAGCGACTTTGGGATGGTTAAACAAAATGTTTAAGTCTTTATTATAGTGACTTTCAGCAGCCTGGGCTAGTTCGTCACCGGTTAAAAATTAATGAAAAGTGACTTTACTGAGTGTTTGCAATTTGTTTGGTTTCCTAGCAAAGATACCAGTGATAAGACGCGCCATTTTATTTCTACCGCTTCTTGAACATGATCGGCAGCTCATTTTTGTGAAGAACGTTGCTTTCGCACAGTTGACACTCTCTCAAGCATTGCTTGATCCATCTTCACTTTAGCAATACAACGGCTTTTTGAGACGCGTGTTTGCTTTCATGAACAATCTGAAATTATTTATAATCGGGCATTATGATTAACACATTTATGATAACGTAGAACACCAAGTCGAGAGCCTAGAAGATGAAACTGGTTAAGGTGAATCGGAGACGCTATGCAATTATCTTAAATAGTTAATTAAATGAAGTTTTAAATCTTGGAAAATACAATGTACTGTGTCAATAATGCAATCAAGTCTCGGTTCGACGGTCTAACCAGTTTCTTCATTCCAAAAAAAAGTGTAGTGCCGTAGAACGTACTGTTCTTTTGAATTATCATCACCCATCATACAGCATTTAAAAATGAATGAATCAATCATTTGTTATTGAAGTGATCTTTGGATAATAAAGGATGAAGTTGATTGTTCAAAGCCATTTACGTTTTGCACCTCTTATGACGTTGAGTGCTTCGAATGACTGGGCAAAAACCAAAAAGCAATGAGTTAATTTCAGAGACTGGTTTTGTATACATCATATCACCCCAGAACGATCACAGCGGCCAATGGAATGCTAAGTTAAAAAGAGGAAATTTAGGCTGGCTATTTTCGACAACCAATTGAATACATTTTGAAGAGAAAAAAAATAATCGACTGTATTCTTATATGATTACATATACTACAAGCTTAAATGTTTTATCTTTGGATAATACACGCCCGATTTTTCCCGAATAAATTACATGCACAGAGGGGTCTCGTGATTATAAGTTAAACCTGTTAAATGAGTTTAATTTTCAAAAAGATTGCGTTACGAGTTTTGGCCGAGTTGAATCTACATATGTAATAACTTGATTTTTAAATCATACGGCAGAAGCCACGAGAGGGGTCCACCAAAATTGAGAACTCATGAATGCTTACCAATTTGCCAAGCTGCAGAAGGACTTTATTCCTTTTCTTTTTTTGAGAATTTGATTACGTCAGTATTACCTAAGACTATTTCTTTGGTGATTTAATTAGAATAACTTGATGTTGCGTTCCATACGATAGTTCCATGATAGAGACTAGCAGAAAGTAACATTATTTTAAAGAAATGACTTTTCAGAGGAGTGGACAAAAACATTCAAATTTAGCTTGAATTTTTCCTTTTGCATTTTCCCCTCTAAAGAGTAGTGTTAATTTCTGTTCAATATCATGCATCTAAATGGAGTGTAACAAACCTTAACCGAACGTAACCTGCAAATTTCTGAGGCATTTTATACCTTGTCTAAAATATTGTTTGCAAATGCCAGTCTTCCTTAGCAATATTTCTTGCAAGTTGCTGCTACATGCGGAATGAAAAATAGTTTTACAGGCATCAATATTTACATCACAATAGAAATTTAGATTTTTTTGTGCGCTTCCAAGCAAAAATACAGTTTTAAAGACCGAAGTATAACCCAAGGAATATGTTAAACGGACATTTACAGATCAAAGGGAGTAAACATGGCTCGATTGCTGGGTGTCTCATGCGTGGATAAGCAGCGTGAGTCAGCACCTAGGCTACGATCTGATATTGTGAGTAGAGCATAGGTACGTACATAACTATAGAGTCCAGAAAATATGTGGGATGATGTATTTAGTGTACATGGTTAAATTTGGCTAAAACTATTTTCAACAATAACATAAATTCTGACAACATATCATGAATCACAAATATAGTTTCGACTATATAAAGAAACCTTTTTTCATCAAAAAATCTGTCTTGTAGTTCAAAATTTAGGAATTAATTTTTTTGGACCAGTCTAACTTTTAAAGGTTTAAAAAAAATACTGGTTTATATTTGTCGGAAAGAAACCATACTACAAAATGTTACGAAATTTTGAAGAGATAGCATATCTTCTTTTCTAGGTAATTGCTAAGAGAAGATAAATTTCATCGAAAAGTAGAACTTGGTGAGACCATCCCAATTTTGTTTGAATACATTTGCAAGCTCATTTCTATCTATAAATACGTAGTTTTCATTATCGTTTGCTAAAATTCTCTCTCCTGAACTATACGTCAGTATATTATCAAGAGCACTGCCGTTTTCTGTCTGGATAGTTGATTCGTATAGGCTACCTTTAGGCAAATAATATCGAAAATTAAAGCAAATGGAAACTTTGGGCTTTATTCTGCTACTTCAACCGAGAAAATTGAGGTTGTTGAAGATGATGGTTAAATTTTTTATTTTTAAGAGAATCTAAAAATTTTGTGGGACAACATTTGACTAACTTTCTCTCAATGTACAGGTTGAATATGCGAACGAGACACCATTGTCAGAAAATGCAGCTAATTGAAAATTGCCTGCAATATAAGGTTAACATAACTTCAGTACAAATGGAACGAAGAAAATAGTGAACATGCCGTAGATAGTAACATAAGAAGTTTGTAAATAGAATTTCAAACAGTTGCGAGCAATTTCTTTCGAGTGAAATAGAAAAAATGTACTAAGGAGTAAAAACACGTTAACAAGGAAAAACGACAGTTAAGAAATAAACTTTAAGCTGTGGCTCTGCTTAGACTGCCAGGATTATTTAAATTCTCCTACACGCTTAGAAAAAAGTACCCAGCGTTGCAGATAGGTGTGGGAAGTGTGGGTGGAATTGTACCCAGAAGTAAGTTATTTATACCCAACGGTAGGTTAACATGATTATACCCAATGTTGGCTTTCCACACTCAACTGCTCCGTTGGGTATTTTTTTTCTTTGGGGGTGGGTGTCAACATATTTCTTCAAAATAATGCAAAAATAAAAATATTAGTATTTTAAAGGGCAATAGTCTTTAAATCCCATTCCAATGAGTAAAAACCGAAAACAAGTATTTTTCAGTAGTACATTTGTGTATTATTACGATTTCTTTCTACAAAAACGTTCAGGATCACACTCCACTAGTTACATATAAAAAGTATTTTTTCTCTGGCTATTTCGTGAAATAAACTCATTCAAAACTGCATGCATGGCCAGATCTTTCGCCATGTCCTTGTGGAAGTGCAATATGGCCACAGAGTTCAGTCGCTGTTGTCCCATGGTGGAACGCAAGTATGTCTTCAGTCTTCGAAGTCCCGAAAATGACCGTTCAGGTGTTGCAGAAGATGTCGGAATTGTCACAAATATATTAAGAAATTTTACAAACTCTGGGAGAAGTTCAATCAAATGCGGTTCTTTCTTGAAGTAGTCAACAATATCTAAGATATTCTCAACACATTTGTCAGCTTCGTTCAAAGTTTGCAAAAACATTTCCCGATGCAGCAACAAGCGTTCCGGATCGACATCACCCTCATAAAAACTCAGAAACTCCCCCAGCAAAAAATTTTCGAATTTCAACAGGAACTCAAACGATTCAGTTTTAAATCGAGCGACAAGTGATTCCAGAATCTTGTCGATAATTTCCTGATACTGGGATTCATGAATCTCTTCAACCGACCCTGCGATTGATTCTCTTCTCTGTGATTGTTCGTCTAGATCGAATCGTTTTGGCACCCTCCGTTTTCGCGGCAACTTCGGAGATCCTACCTCGGCCGATTGGCCTGATGATACTCTTTCCCAAACCTCGGAAAACTCCTTTTTTACAGAAGTTCAAACTTGTCATCAACGTTTCGATCATTCGGTATGCTTCCTCCAGACGCAATGATTTTCTTTGGAGCGCCGTGTTCACTGTGTCAATGTACCCGATTAATTTTACTTGTACCACCAAGGTAAAGTAAAAGTCGAATTTCTCCATCATTCTAAAACACCTTGCTCCGGCATAACACTGCTCTCTAAAGTTGGACTGCAGCAAATCAAACCGGATACGTATATCCTTGATGATGGAATAAAGCGTGGCGGAGGTAGTACATTCCACTTCATAGAAACCAAGGAAAATTTTCTTCGGCTTCCAAAGGATTTCTAGCAAAACGGATGAAAAATGAAAACTGCTCCTTCCTTGAAATGTCCGCTGTCTCGTCACACATAATAGCATAGTAAACAGCTAACTTTACCAACTCAAGGAGTTTCCGAAGCAGATTATGGCTAAGAAGATCGAGAATTTCGTTGTGGATGCCATGGCTACACCAAGTATACGATTAGCGTTTCATCCAAGATTTCAGCTCCCCTGCATCTTCACTGCGCAAATTCAACACATTTACGAAATTACTTGCGTCATCATTGTGCAGTATGAACTTTTCCACTTCCTTTTTCCAATTATTGAGACCCGATTCTATGAAAATTGTTTCCTTCTTAGAGGCAAAACAGCAGACCCATCGCATGAAAAATTTCACTACATGAGCACAGCACAATGTCGTTCGCCGAGTCGCAAAACATCCATGGGAAGCTTGTTGTCCATCCTGGTACGAATCGCCACTTAGACACACTTTTTGTACTCCCACATTCAGCGGTCGGGACATTGGCGGAGGCAACCGAGGCAACAGATGTTCCTTCTGCTGGATCCGTATCCGTGGGATTTGTCGGGGAATCAGTAAGAGTATCCTCGGAGGTTTCCTTTTTCGGTAGCTTGATCAGAACCTTGTACATTTTGACGATCAAATCGAGCAGCAGCTGACGAATTTTCTAAATTTAGTACAGTCTTTAACTGCTTCGACTTTTATATTATACTTACTTTCGGATGGATACATTTTCAGCGTAAATTTCTACGAAAAAAATCGTTGCTTCAAATTGACAAATCAGTACAATCAACCAATTCTAGGGTTTTTTTTTTCATTAGGGCGAATCGAACATTGAGAGACTCTCTTTGGCTACTTTCTCTTTCATTAATATTCCAATCATCTTTACGTTTTTCATTCTACTATTTGTAGAGTATGCTAGCCAGCACTGTTGTGTTTCGATCTGTACTAAAGAATGTCTCGAAAGTGTTATAATGGCGCTGTAATGAATGAAAGAGAGTGAGCTCGGAGGGAATCGCTCAATGTAGATTCGCCCTAATGAAAAAAAAACCGAGAATTGATTCAAGAATGTTATCTGCACCAACGCTGAAAGCTGAATGAAAACCCAGTCAGAAAGCTTACCATATTCATTCATCAAATCAAATAAGAATGAACCATACGCCCAGTGCAAATAAAATGGGTTGGTGTGTTAAGCTTAAATTTGAAATGCCGGTGACGTGGATTATGAGTTCATGTTATGCCTTCAAAAATGGGCAATTCGATGCAAATTTTATTGGGTGGGCGAAATGATACTTCGCCTCTCTCCAAAATTATTTGTGGGGGCGGGGGGCAAAAAGTGCTTCGCAACCCCCCCACCCCATTATTGGCGCCTATGGACAAGACTTACATCAAGGCATACACAAAGCAATTACCGGGGCAAGAGTTTAACGTTCCCACATTACGGTTGGCCGTTCCTGAGGAGGTAAGAAGGTCATCTGTGGGTGTGGAGATAGCCATACATCGCGATGGGTACCATGATTGGGCAAATCTACCGAGAAAAGTGCCTCCAGAAGCGCCTGCTGTCCTTCCTGCGGTCTCACGGTGGCGAGACGCTATGTTGGCCAGATTTTGTATCGGGCCCCTACGCGCGACCGGTGTTAGACTGGTGCAGAAATAACAATGACTCGGAACTTTGTCCGATTGAGAAGTTTTAGGCCATCGTGAAGGCCAAGCTTCATAAAACAACTAAAGTATTCGAAAACGAACTGGTTTTGAATAAACAGTGGGTGAAAGTATCAAAAGAAGTCAAGCGCAAAGTGCAGGCATTCGGTCATGGAAAGCAGATCTAATAGCCCAAAGAAGCAGAAACCTAACCATAATATTTTTATTTATTCCCTGAAAGTTTGAAGAAAATCCGACTGAACATAAATTTTTAGCGACTATTTTTCTCGAGTACAGTCTTTAAAACGTTATGATAATGATGAAACACTCCTAAATAGAAAAGGAAAAAATAACAAAGGATCTAAAACAATCATGGTTATACAGGTCTCAGATATCATCAAAGGTCACGATAGCAGCAAAAGATACCTACATGGCCAGGTCCTAACTCAAATTTGAGTCGATTTCGGCCCAATTTCTTCGAAAATTTAGTTCCTCGAAATTAAGTTAATTTCGTTTTGATCAGTTTTCAAAAAAAAACTCAAATCCGGATCAGTTTTGACTATGCAAAATCAAACAAGCCCAACAAGATTTATTTCCTTTTGAACAACTCTACTTTTAACCAAATTAAACCATGCACAACACACTTCTATGCCTCAGATGATACAGCAACATCAAATCTTTAAAAATACATTGGATCATGATGATACAATTCACGAATGCACGGAAATGATGATGTCATGATGATCGCCAACTCATCTAACCTACGTTATTGAAATACGCTTTTTAAGATGATTCGAGACAAATTTAAACAGCGTAATCAATCATAATTTGCTCAATAGAATGCGAGAAATACTCAACTAATAGTCATGAAAAAAATCATGAGATCTTCACTACCCAAAACCCGTTGCTGTCATCCAAAATCCTTCAGACAAAGATTGATTTTCCAAGGTGGACCTATCTAGGAAAAGCTTTAATAATGTTAAAATATCAAATCACAACCTTCAATCAACCGGTAACTCGAGCCAGCCTACATGGAATGTTGCATTGAAAAGGGTTGAATGAAACTCCCATAAGATGAATCTCTACAATCAATGGCTTCAGCTGACAAACTTACCCTTTTTGATGCCCGCTGGCTCAGCGTACTCGATGTCACGTTCTTCCGGCGTGTATGTGTGTATAAGCCTTTATATGCGAGCACTGAAAAACACACGTCCTTCCGCGCGCAGTTTTCGTCCTCAGAACTACACCGCACACGCGTTTTTGTTTTGACGGACACACTTGCAACCGTTCGTCGGTCGGATGCTGGTTTTATGCTTACCAACAAACAACACTTCTCTGTTTACGGTCAAAGTAAACCGGGTGGGCTACTTTCCTGTATGCTTCTTCTTCTTATCTTTTCGGAGCCCTTCGTTGGATTATTCTATTCAAAAAACAACACCGAAAGTGCACAGGTGTGCAGAATTTACATTGATGTACACGATACACTAATACCAACGTTCGCTTTCTCCTCCACAAAACACTCGCTCTCTATCTCGCCGAGGGATGCGCAAAAACTTGTTTTCGGGCTCCCTTCTGTGGATTGTTTTGGTAATCTTCACAGCATCCAACACTTCGCCGTACCAATACACAGACAACTGGACTGGACAGCGGCGGCGGCAGCAGCATCAGCAGGCGGCAGTGAGACGAGATGCCGAGATTGGTGTTGATAACCTTCCGGGGAGAACAGAAACAAAGAAGAGAAATAAACATTCAGCGTATAAGAAAACCACTCACACACAGTGAGAGGAGGCTCCGTGCTAATATCAAAGAAGGCGACGGCGTGGAAAAGCGGGTTTTCAATGGATGCTGCGATGGTGAAATGTGTTTTCTTTTTATGTGGCGAGAATTGGGCTCTCCGTACACGTGCTGCCTTTTGGGGGGAAATTCGCACATTCAGTCTTTTCGTCAGCAATATTGAAATTCGAATTCTCGGTACAATCTGTCAAATGTAATTCGTGTTGAGTTTTAGATGATTAACCGAACCAAGTGCAAACATTTTCCCCCAACTGCCGGCTCGTTACTCGCCACATTGTTGCAATTTACAAGCAGTTTGAATGCAGAAGCTGATAGCGAGGGGAACCAATTGTTTCACCTCTTTTCACTTGTCTGTTGTGTTTTGAATTTATCCTCTTCCTGCCGGCTCTCTACTCCGCTGCCCGCAAACTCATCTCGAGCACAAACTTGGTTGAACTCTTTTCACACACAACCCAGACTCCACTTTGGGCATCACACACAACAGTGCCTGTGTGTGTGTAAGTGAGCTGAGTGTGTTTTTCGAAACACACGCTTTTGTTGTTTTAAATTGTTTTCAATTTATACTCCACACGAAGCACACTAAAAAGCCTAACAGAAACGGGCATTTTCAAGATAATAATGAATCAAAAATAAAGGAAAACTCGTTCGCGCAATTCTTTTATCTTTTGGTACTTGGCTGCCTCTTTTCACGCCGCGGGGAGCGCGTTGTTGTGCCAGACGACCTCTCGCGCTCCGTCCATCATCTCCTCGTTTCGTACCTGTTTTGTTTCTGGTCATCCGTTATAATTCGCTGGAGGGGCTAGGGTTACCATGGGCTAGGTGGGGCATGCAAAATATTACACCGAAACGAGCGGAATGTTGAGTCAATCGCAACAAAAAATAACTATTACGGGAAGATCATGAACAAGTGTACCCGGGTAAAATTGACAGATTATCAAAAATATAATAAACTGCTGCTGAAAACTTAATTTATACGAACATTGCGTATGGAAACTACAATTTAATATATACGAATTCAAACTGGCGGACTCTCCAAATCTAATTGAGGATGTTTTAGTTGAAATTTTGAGAACTTTGCATGCTTTGAATGCTGTCCATGGCAAAAAGAATGACAAACAGATTCTCGATGACAATTGAAAGTAAAATTCCATGTTGATTGTTGGGAAAATATTGGTTCATTGAAATTATTATGAAATGTAAATATTTTAAAAACTGCAAGCGAAATATTATTAGGAAATTAGATGTTCCCAATGAAACTAGGTCTTTAAAATGTCTAGCTCATTGAGATGACGCATCTGAACAATTCCACCAAGAATGACGATTATGTTTTTCAATTTTAATGTTTGTATTTGTTTTAACTTTTGCTGAATCTTTTCACAGAGATGCCCTTTGATAAAGAATGCCATGTTAAGTCATCAAACCTTTACTTTGAACGGCTCTAAATTTAGAATAAAGTGGAAGGTTTAAAAAAATCTGAATTTCCATTTAATTTTTTTCATGGTATTAAATGGCAAAATATACAATTTCCGATGTAATAAACATAGTACTCAACATACTTAGTAATTCATTACGTGTTGTAGATTTGAATATGTTGTGATCTTTGTTTAGATCTGTTGGTAACTTTGTGTAGATCTTACTAAAAACTTTCATTAGGCCTTCTAGTAGATTTATCCCCAAATCTTCAATTAATCTCCAGTGCTGAAAACTTCGAAATGAGACCAGCCACACCTGGCTGGAACGATGAATGCATAACATTGTATTTGCAATAATCTGACCCCTTCAAAGTTTTTCCTAGAAACATGACTTCCACATACTTCGTGGAATATTCAAAGCTTGAGACAAACTAAAACAACTAACGTTTGCATTTAGAAAAATGGACACAAATTACCGATTTTTCATGGATTTACCTTCACCCACACTGACGGAACTACCCATGCAGCATCAATCATAGTAAACCATGAGTCAGCAGACAAAATTTGACAGCTCTATCAGTCGAACTCTAACCGTGATGGCAAAAACAGTGAAGCAACTCCGTTCAGAAGTGAGCGGCACCCCGCCGCGTCGAAAACGGACATCGTGCGACGCTTTGTGGACGCCGGATACGCCCGTTCCGGTATCTACAACATCTTGGCACTATTAGACAACAATCAGAGCATCGAAAGAAAGCCCGGTTCCGGACGGCCGACGACCCTGAGCGACAAGAAGCTCCAAAGGATGCTGAAGAGGAAGACCGAGGGAAAAGTGGCTACATCGCTGCGTGCGCTTGGCCGGGAGGTCGGTTCAACCGGACAAACAGTGAAAAAGTACCTGGCGAACATGAACATACATGTCAGGAAGTGCAAGTCGCGTCCACTGGTTTCGGAGCTGCAGGCAATGACGCAGCGGTAGCGGCTGAATAAGATGGTCAACCCGATTTTCCTGGCGAATCGCGACGAGGCGGTGTTGATGGACGACGAGACCTATCTCACCCTGGATGGCAACGACTGGCAGGGCACTTCGTATTTTACTAACCCCACGAAGGAAATGAGCTCCGAAGTTCATTTCATACACCAAGTTCCCCAAGAAGGTGCTACTGCGGCTGACAATCAGCGAGAAGGGAATGATATTCATCATTTTTAAGACTAAAAACAGTGTCATCAGATAAAGTAATTGTAGCACCGAAAACAATAATCAACCATTTTATGAAATTATAAATAAAATTTCTGATATTTATGTTGCTTTCACGCGATTCCTGTTATATTCACAGCTCCAGCGCACATGCAACAAATGCAATTTCAATAAGTCACCGCAAACAGAAACGCGCTTGCCAGCTCGGGGAGCTTTATGTCGAGAAAAATTACAGCAATGCGTGCATCGACAAATGACAACACTTCTTGCAACACTGGCACGCATATTTCGTTGTGTTCGCCAACCACTGCTCGGGTGGGGGGGATGAAATCACATCAATTTCAACGAAGTTGATTCACGGTCGTTCACCACGTCGTTTGAAGCAAGCCTGAATGAAACTCTTTCGACGGTGGCTGGATCGCAAATGAATTTAAGCTTTTACTCACGTTTGACAGGAAGTGTATTGGGAGTGAATCGCTGAAAGTAAGATTTATTCACTAGACGAAAGCTAATTGAAGTACGAAAGCGATTCATTTTCATTTTAATGCTTCGACGATGTAGGGCCCTGATTTAGATAATATGCTAAATGTGTTATTTTTTTAATTTTTTTTTTTTAATGTTATTTATACGAGTTCAACAACACATCATAAAAGCCTGTTGATGTACAATATTAAATAAATAAATAACAAGAATCATTTTACAATGGTGCAATTCAACTTAGTTTGAAAGTGAAAATGACGTTTCACGCATTGTGTTACGCTGGTGTGTGTTTGTGGTTCTGTGCATCTTTAGATTTTATTTAGAAGTGTAAAATTTAAGTATATTATTTAATAAAATAAAGCGATCCACTGACCCCGATGGCAAACTTACCCCGGTGTAGCTTACAAGAAAAAATCAATCAGATTTAATTTGGCGAAAAACTAAGTAGTAGTCATACCAATCACCCTGTGACATGACCGACTGAATCACCAAAACTTGAATTTATGTTAATTTCCAACCAGACAAAATCTACACAAACAGCGAAAATAGCCGAATATATTTTTTCCCGCTGAAGACTTGAACAGCTAACAATTGGTAACCCTAACCCATCGTACCAATTCATGCTTCCTCTTCACATTGTAGCACCAAATTTGGCTGATTTCGTACCCATTATTTCGGATGCTCTTAAACGCACAAAAAATATGCAATAAAATCTTAATAATTTCATTACCCCCACCTCTCCGTAAGCACCCAGCCAAGTTAATACACCTATATTTTGACCAACGCTTAAATCGTGTGTAGAAGCGCGCAACGGTCGGTACCGTTTTCCGATTGCGCGCACATTTTTCTGCTGCGTTCCTATTTCTAAACACAAACGCCCGCCCAACAGCCACACGTGCGTGTCTGTGTGTTTGTCTGCATTTCAACCGCGGGAAGGCCAAGTGCATCCACAACAAATGTGGGAATCATATCCAACTACATTAATAGCAACAAAGTCATTGAGATGAAAAAGGCAGCAACTCCCGCCCCAAACCGAGCAGGGCTGTAGGGCACTTCTTACCTTTATAAACACAGAAACGAAATGGCTTCTTAAGAGACTAATAAGCTCTGAAGGAGATTTCACTTTCAGGGGAATTGTTGATAAAAAAAATAACAGTGGATGCGTGAGATAAACTTATCAAAGTTGATGTTTCTCCTCCTATTGTCTCCGACCGTTTGCTCCACTACTGATGGCGATGATGGCTGAGGAAAGCTACCGAACCGCGCGCGTGGTTGAACTTTTGCTTTTCATGGCAGCGCGTGCGGGGGAGATATCGCAGTGCCGAGTCGGTTGAAAACAATTGGAGAAAAGTGTACTTTCGTTTAGGAGATAACACGGGCTGGGTAATTTCCAATGTAAATAAGCAGACGGTGATTGGTCGAATTAGGTAGAATTTCTTTTGAAAGGTTTGAGGTTTCAACAATTCGGTAGCGATGATCAAACTTCGCTTTCTGCATCATCATAATTGAGGGCTGATTAAAGAGAAATAACTACCTTTTATCTAGACCCACGCAAAAGAGCACCCAAATTAAGACCCTAGCTTTCATAACAAAAATCACCTCCACATGATTATCAAATTACACTGCATCAAAATAAGAGACGACCGGTGCGATATCAGCCAGCACCCGCAACGGCATTTAAGCATAATCTAAATGTAAATGTAACATTAATTTTCTACTTCCGAGATCTTGTTTTTTTTTCGTTTTGCTAAGACTGAAATCTAATAAATGAAAATCAATGAACCTTTCATTTCGGGTCGATTCCAATTTTCGATAATTCCGCTCATTAGGGGTGAAAATTATAGGTTCACGCAGTGAGTTAAGTACACTGATTGTCGGCGGGTGATTCGGTTCGATCGCGTCTGAGTTCGCTTACGTACGTGTGAGTACGCTTACGCCAGGGAGTTCATTCCCGAAATCTGTGAGAGTATATGTCAGTGCGTAAAAAAAAGTATGGTTTGGTCGAGCAGGTTTTTTTGACGTAGGACCACGTCTTTGTTTTCAATACTGGGGTACATTTAAAAAAAATCGCATTACGACCGTCACGAAAAGTGGTCAGCTTTTAAGCGGTAATATCTCAGTAATTTCTGAAAAAAATAATTCTAAATGTTTGCACCAATCGATCGGAAATATTTCAATAGAGAACAATGTTGATTTTGGGCCACATACTATTGAAAAATTCATAAATTTTAAGCCTTGTCTTAAAAAGTATATTAACCCCTTCATCATATATCACCCCAAAAAGAAAATGGCTGTATAAAATCACAGACTGAATGAAAGTGTACACTGTCTTTGGCAAATTTGTTTTAAATCAATTCTTCTATCTGGAAAATAAAAAAAACATATGAGTTTAAGGCCTAATTGACGACCTAAAACATCCTGAATATGAAGAAGTTCAGGAGGAAAAAATAAATGCCTTATTAATAGTATAAAGCGTTGTTTTAGCATATGGTACATATGCATTCGCCTTATTAAATTTTTGTAGAGAAAGGTTAAATATTGTTTTATCTTTCTGGGATGTTCTAGGTTATCCAAAATGCACTTGAGTTCAGAATTTCAGGTCTACAGCTGTAACAGTAGCTTTTAGGGCTATACAAGATTATGATATGTATTCAAAAATATTGAATTAACTTTTTAGAAGGTCAACAGGTCATCATTATAACTGTAGGTCATCAAAACTGTTGAGTTCAGAACTTAAGATCGTGTAGCGGTTTTTGGAGTATGCAAGGAAACAATATGTTTTTAACAATATTCATTGAATAGTGTAGAAGGTCAACAGACATAATGCGACAATCTTGGGATATTATGGGTCATCCAAACTGTCCTTAAGTACAAAACATAAGATCTACAGTTGTAACAGTAGCTTTTTGGGCTATATAAGGTGACTATATGTATTCAAACATATTCAATGAACCTTTGGAAGGTCGACGGTCAATATTTTATAACATTCTGATCCTCTAGGTCATGCAAACTGTCTTGGCGTTCAGAACTTAAGATTTACAATTGGAACAGTAATTTATAGGCAATACAAAGTTCTAATACAATACAACATTCAAACATTCAAATATATTTAATTATTATTCTTAAAGGTCAACATACATTAAAAAGCAATATGAAATGTTCTGGGTCATCCAAACTATCCTTGAGATAAGAACATAGGACCTGCAGTTGCAATAAAAACTTTTTGGGCTATGCAACGCTACGCTTTGTATTGAAACATATCCATTGAATATCTTGCAAGACCAAGATATTATGAGATAATCTTCTAGGCTACCCAAACTATCCTGGAATTCAAAACTGAAAATCTACAGCTGTAACTGTAGCTTTCTAGACCAAACAAGATGCAATATGTATTTGACCAATTTAAGTGAGTCTCCAAGGTAAACAGATATAATAAGATATCTTGGGAAATTCTAAGTCACCAAAACTGCCCTTGAGTTCAGAATTTAGGATCTACAGTCGTAACATAAGGATCTACAGTCGTAACTGGCGCTTTTTTCTTGCATAACCTTAGATTAACTTCTTGTGCATATGTAGCACTGACAGTAACTCAAGCATCCCCCATTCTTGACTAAAAAGGGGTTCAAACTTCAATCAGAACATGCTGCTTTCCCCACGAAATACACATTTTGTGTTTTAGTTGCCTGGATAATTCTCATGTTTGGTTGAAATTTCTGTTTCATTTGTATGAGATTTGTATCAGGAGAGGGGAGGAGTCTCGAACCACCATAGAAAAAAATCCTGCCTCCAAAAACCCCACATGCCAAATTTGGTTCCAGTTACATGATTAGTTCTCGAGTTATGCACAAATTTGTGTTCTATTTGTATGGAAGCCTCCCCATTTCAGACAGGGAGGGAGAACCTTTTTTGGCCACAAAAACCCCGTGCATACAAATTTTCATAACAGGAAGAATTTTCATCTTTGGTTTAAGTTTGTGTTTCATTTGTATGAGAGCCACACCCCCTTCCAAAGAGGGGAGGGGTCTCGAACCACCGTGAAAATATTTCTTGCCTTCAAAAACCCCCACATGCCAAATTTGGTTCCATTTGCTTGATTAGTTGGCGAGTTATGCAGAAATTTGTGTTTCATGTGTATGGGAGCCCCCCCCCCTTCCAGACGGAGAAGGAGTCTCGAACCAGCATAAGAACTTTCTCCGGCCCCAAAAACTACTGCATACAAATTTTCATAACAGTAGGGTTAATTCTCATGTTTGGTTAAAACTTGTGTTTCATTTGTATTAGAGCCACCCCTCCCCCCTCCTAAGAGGGGAGGGGTCTCAAACCACCGTGCAAACATTTCTTGCCTTCAAAAACCTCCACATGCCAAATTTGGTTCCAGTTGTTTGATTAGTTCTTGAGTTATGCAAAAACAAAATCTGTTTCATTTGTATGGGAGTCTCCCCTTCTTGATAGGGAATGGGTCTTAGATTGCCATAGAAACATTTCTTGTCTCCAAAACCCCCACATGTGGTTCCATTTTCTTGATTAGTTCAGACGGGGAGGAGTCTAGAAACATCATGATATACATGAAAGGTGACGATATACATTCAAACACATTCAGTGAATCTTCTGTAAGGTCACCAGTCATCATCAGATTATCTTGGGATGTTCAAGTTAAAAAAAACTGACGAGTTCAGAACTTAAAATAACGTAAGTAACCGTAGCAATTTGGGCTATACAAAACAACGATATCCATTCAAACATATTTAATGAATATTCTGTAACGCCCACAGACATCATAGGATTATCTTGTTAGTTTTGGGTCATTCAAAACATAAGGTCTACATTTGCAACAGTAGCTGTATGGGCTATAAAAAGTCAGTTTGTTTGACATGAATATCCCAAGATTATCTCATAATGTCTGTTGGTCTTGCAGGGCATTCATTGAATATGTTTGAATATACCACTGTTACAACTGTAGATCTTAAGTTCTTAACCCAGGGACAGTTTCGACGACTTAGCACATCATAAAAAATATATCCTACTTTTTTCAATCATTTCCATGTTATTGAGCACCAATTTAATCAAAACACACGAAATTGCTTGTATAATAACGCTTGGAAAATTTGAGGCCTGAAACGAAGAATATTACATTGTACAATCTGAATGGCTTACATTTAGTTGCGTAGTACTACGTCATCATTCCGAACAACCCAATGAGGCTGTACCTTGTAGTTTTTCTTTTACGTCTCGATCTAAACTTGAAAATGACTCCTTTACTGACTTCTGGAAAATCTTCTGATATTTTCTGTAATTCTTTAGGTGATCTCTCCACAAGCTTCCCCAAGTAACCACGAGGCTATAATAGCTTGCATATATAGGGCATATGCATTACGTCTAGTGCATCATTGAAGTTGGATTAAAGCTGAAAAGGGCCCCACTAAGATCAAACTAATACTATATCTTTTGTAATGCCATAAGACATTGCTAAAGTAGCATTACTGCATTGGTAATGCATCATTGCATTGGTAATGCATCATTATATTCTTAATGTTGAATTGATGCGATCCCGCATTCATGATGTTGATTTTGGGTTGAATAAGTGCAATAATATAATGCTTCTGGTTACTTGGGTTCCTCTTGTTCGGATTTCAGATGATATCTGTCACCGAAAAAATTCTATTAGTCTACTAGAATACAACTAATAATGTTCCATGGTCAATTCGGTAACAATTCCGGTAGCATCCCTTTCAGTCAAATAAAGCGATGTTGGGAATAAAATAAATTATTGCATAGTAACTTTTGGGAATTTTCGAGCGACCTCTTCAAAGTACATATAGTATCAGCGATATTCGATGCTATTTGAATGTCTTACGGGAAGATATGGCAATATCCATATTGAAAAAGACCAAAGGGCTTGAGAGGTTTCCCAAAAGCTTTGGATGGGTTGAACTATATTAAATGGTTTTGAGAGAAATTGCCTGGAATTGGGAACAGTGAATAATCTAGGCTAGGAGAAAGAAAAATTATTTCAAGTTCGGTTTTTCAGTTACGCCAAAGAGAATTGTTTTGATTTAGATCGCGGATGTAAACTTTGTAGCAGATTTTTTACGATGTAACAACACCGTAACAGCACAATTCGATTTGTCACAATTCATCTGCAACCTTGCGCAAGTTGTCTCTTCTAGGCCATTGTATCTACCCATATCTTAAATAGTTATAAATGTGTTATATTATTTTTTGAAAACGTCTTTAACAGAATAATATCATATATACTATATTAAAAATATAAGTCACTTCACATTTTTTTCAGGCGACCCCTTTTTTGCGCTTGTAGCGCCATAAGTGAGAAACGTGGCAACTACTGCACTCTAAATGCTCACGCTCAATCTAACTTATCCAGCTTTTGTTATACCTAGCGTAATATTTCAAAAGTACTCAACAGACAAGTTGAAACGAATCACAAATTGTAAAACTAAGGCCCTTACTATGGAATCTTTCCGAACAGCTCGCCACAACTCCGACTTGTTGCCAGCAGCGAATGTCACAATGAAAGCAACACGCAACTATGGTTTGTTGCAACTTGAACAGGATAGGACAAAGATCGTCTGCTTGAAAGGAAGCGAGATTTACGGCATGCAATTATTATTTTTGATTACCATCGAAAGATTTTTCAAATATTACTTTGATGAAATTACATTCATTTTTGGCCTGAAAATGATCCTCAATTCACGCCTTGAAAAACACACAACATTTTTTTTAATCTTAGTTGCCTACAAAATCATTCGCAACATTAGATAAAAAATTTATTGTTGGCAAAAGGTCTGGGACAAACACATATTTACCTACTCTTTTGTTGCTAGTTTTTCACGATTTTTGGAGATAAATTGATTCCTTGGCCCTAACACAACGACATCGGAAACGGAACCGGATTTAAATCATACTTGTCAACCTGGTGTTGATTTACTTCTTTCGTTAAGCAGTCAACAAATGTACTGTCAAAAGAAGTTTAAAATGCGTATAATATGTTGGCAATATTGGCGTCGATGTTTTAAAAAATGCATTACGCAACTATCATCTCGATTAAAAAATAAGGTTGTATGTATTTGTTTCATAAAATAATACAGTTTGAATAAAACTAGTCTTGTTACCTGACATTGCTGCATTGAAATGGGAAAAAGTTATTTTTTTTTAGGAGTAAAATATAAGCAAATTTTAACGTGTCGGCGTTATTTTCAAAAGTGCCTTAAGAAAAATTCCATGGTTGTACCGACAATTAAATCATGGTCAAGGTGACTATTGCAATAGCATACAATTACCATGAAAATAGTCGGAGACACCACGTTCATCACATCCTTGACTATGCTCATGGTTACAAGAACTATTCTGACATTATAGTAAATGTTGAATCATCTATTTTGAATGGTCATTTCAACCATAATTAAAGTTTATAGTCGCTATTCTGCCAATAGTGGCAGAATTTACCTTTAAACTTTTCTCTGAGTGAACAAACAATACTCATAAAAAGAGTATATTACAGGGTGGCCACACAATCTTAATTTAAAACTTCCCACATTTTCCCCGCATTACTAAACTAAATATAAGTCATTGATGATTCAAGTTTCTAGAAGCATAAACATCGATCCAAAAAGTAAGGCATGCATGATGCAGACTATACTCGGTGTGAAATTCAAATCAAGACGCAGATACAGGGTGCAAAACTTTCGATTCATGCATCTACAATGACGAGCTCCATCAAGTTTACAATCGAGCGGATGGTTAAGCAATTAAAACACAGCAGACTTTTATAGAATTTCCAGTAAGTCTAAGCACGATTTGTAAATAACAACATGAGCTTTGTTTTTAAGTAAATTGAGTTGTTATTGCACTTCCATGTTCTCTACAATATTTTTCTTCAACGTGACATTTTCGAGATATATTTAATCGTACGAAAAAGAGCGAACTTTTGATCTTTGACACTGCTCATTGCACAGACTGTTTGCCAATGATTTTTGATCTTTTTTTCCAAACTTTTAAAAGTTTTGATGGAATCCGCTGCCTTAACATGTTTGCGCAAATATGCCTTTGTCAGAGCCTAAAACGTTTCAGTTGTCTAGCCTGGGGACAGTTTGGAAGATTTATCTCCTTGGGTGCGAATTTGACTGACGTTGGCTTTGTACAAGGCTACCGTTTCCGGATCATGGAGAGCTGGCGCCGCTCCAAGCATCCCCAAAAGAAAACACCAGCAGTCATCGTACCTGTTGTTACAAATGGATTTAATGCATTCCACACTCACATTTCCACAAATTGTTTGTTTTACCGAATTTTTCGGTAAAAATTTACATATCGGCATCGTCAATAGTAGAACTGGTCACCGCGTCTTATAATCAAATTTGACGTAGGATTCATCCATCCATCCATAATCATACCGATTTTCTACAGGGTTTATCGTATTATTTACGAGCCCTTGGTTTGACAGACGCTGCTTGTTTTTCACCTCGTTTTGGCTACTACTGCTTTTTGAAAGTCCTTAGTCAATTTCGTGGCTTTGTTCGGTCGACGTTACTTTCCGAAGTTCCCAGCATGTTGGCCACATCTCGAACGGAAGTACCCATTTGTGAAAGCTTGCGTGATTTTCCGGTCCAGCTTTTGGTCCATGGGCCCGGTTTAGGTCCAGATTTTATCTTGTCCTGAAAGGAAGACTCCTCACCATACTTCCAAATCGCGTTACGAACTGTTCCGATGCTCACACCTTCCATTTTCGCAACTGACTCATCAAAACGTTGGGAAAAGTGTACCATTTGTGCACGATCTGTTTGCGCGTTGCCGGGGAAATGTACCGACACTTGAGACTCACAAAGTTATAGATTGAAATGTAAACAGTTATACACAATAATGATCTGCTATTCAAACGTCATGTGGAAGCAACAGTGGCGCATCAAAATCGTGCTTAGACATTCTGGGACACCCTATATGGGCAGGTTATTTAGTGCAAATGGAACAAGAAAAACTGAAACAATTATATTCAGAGGATGGCAGCTGGTTTGGTGCATTCATTGATTGTTCATTGTGGAAGCGAACATAAATTCCTCAACAAGCAGTATAAATAGAAGTTAACGCCGTCTGCCACCTATGTAAATTTTTATTCTTGATCAATTTTTAACAAAATCTTAAATAAGTCAAATTCAAACACAAATACTTATACTTCAAAAGCCGTTGGTATCTACTCTCTATTTTGAAGCATTTTATTTACTCGTCAATGCACGCTGCATCTCTCTGGGCATTGCCCAAAAGCGTCATTTTCTTTGCTGCAAGCTCCTTTGCTGTTCTTTCTGCTTTTCTCTACTTTTTTTTGAAATTCTCTTTCACTTTTTTGTGCTGTCAGCGACTCGCCGTATTTGGCACTTCGTGATTTCAACGTCGTTGACAGTTCTAGCGTTATGGCTTCGTAAACAATTCTCTGAGCACCCAAACCCATTTCAGTTTGGTTCACCACCAGACACTTTTCATTTATTGAAAATGCACGCTCCATCGCCGTATTTTCGTGCGACAACTAATTTTGTCAAATTTGGCAGCTCCTTCTTGGAATGACCAATCAGTTCTAGCCAAAATTTGTCCAAATGCTGTTCTTTTCTCTGGAATCCGGCCTGCAATGTCTTTGAAGATGGCATCGAGCACAGCCGCCCAAATTCGTTTTCCACTTTGTCAGCAACAGCAGCGCTCAGATGGTCTTTATCTACGAACGTTTCCAGACACAGCTACAGACGTTTTAGGGCTATGTCCGTAAAGTGAGGGATAACATCAGGGTTAATGCAGGTGACGTAACGCTTTAAGGGTATGATAACGGAGATTTGTTGAGTAGCTTCCTAAAAATAATCACAGTAAAAATAATGCGGAATGCCAAAACGTCTTTTTTGGCAATTTGTTCGAATTCTCTCACTTCACAAATTCACAATTTTTGATGAATACACAAAATTTTAAAAACTGTATTTTAACCATTGCATGGAAAGGTAACACATTCAAACTAAATCCAAGCAATTTAAAATGAATAGATGATGATCAAATCCATGTTCAAATCATCAATTTGAAAAAGGTGTGAGCATGGTTCCTGTCATAAGACAAAAATTCCCGAAGGATTTTTAAATTCCCGACTTTTTCCCGCATATTTCCCGATGATTTTGGATTCCCGCATTTTTTCCACATTTTCCGAGTATGTGGCCACCCTGATATTAGTTTTATCGTGGATAAACGGTAAAATGAAGAAAAGCAACGCATCAAAAAATAATGAAAATTACATGCGAAACGTTCAAATGGTTAAAATACATCAATGTAATCCAGCGCTCAGTTGAATTTTAAATTAAAATTTATGTACATATTTGGAGCATTAATAAACTTTGAAAAATACGTGTATTTCCATCGGATCATACATTAGTAAACGTTGCAAGGATAATAAATCTCACTGAACACGTTTTCCAATGCATATTCATTTTAATTTACATGATCGTGTAAATATAAACCTTCTTACATTGATTTTTTTTCCGAATGAGCTGCCGTGCTGCTATTCTCGTTTATCTGTCATTCGGCGTTCAAGAGCGGAGGACAAAAAAGGACCTTTTTGACATCATTTCAAGCAGTTTACTCTCGTTACTAATAGTAAATAATATAACTCCCAACGAACAACCCCTCAAATATTCTGTCTAAATAACACAGCGAATCAAAACAAAAACAAACAATCTAGTACCGGAAAATTGAAGGAATGGGGTGTCCTATGGTGTTCTAGGAAATAATGGGGTTATAAAGCAGTGAGCCAATTTTAAATTGCTAGTATCGTATTGGTTGCTATTAGAAGCAATGGATCATGAAAACCATGCAGACATTTTTTACACAGATTTTGGCAAAACATTTGACCGTGTTTACATATCCTAGCTTTTTTTAATGTGCTGAAACTAGGAGTCCAGCCGAAGCTCCTCAAACGGTTCGAATCATCTTTAACCATCACCGATCAAATAATTAAATATAAGGGGGACCTAAATCTCATTTAGGACATCATACTTTTTATTATACTTATTAATGACTTTCCTGCTCAAGCGACTCAAAGTCTTGTTTTACGCAGACGATATGAAACCATTTTTAGAAATAAAAAATTCAGATGTCATAACGTTTTTTTAAAAGCGAGGCACTGATTTTTCACACATGGAGTTAAAAAAAAAGTTTACTACAATTTAATGTAAAAAAATAAACTCAATTGTCATTAGTAGAAAACGAAACATACCATAGAATGGGGCGAATAGAAACACATTCCACATATTTGTACGTGTAAAAAAAAGGCGTCGAACTCTGAAGAAAATTTAGGTATTCTCAAACTTGGGTTTCAACTTCCTCAAGTATTTCTAGTACTGCTATTTTGAAGCAACGACTAAGTGCTAATTTTTTACATTAAATGTTGCATGTTTCTATTTGCCCCAAAACGGGGTGAATAGAAACACTTATTAGTAAACCTTTTTTTTTTTCTAGGTTTTAAGAAGAAATTCAGTACTATTTCTCGAAAACTAAACAGTTATACAAGGTTTATTAATAGTAAAAGACAAACAAAATAATAATAATCGAAAAAAACATCAAACATTAACAAAGCGCAAAACAATGTGGTCCGGTTTCAATTTTTCTTGTTGGTAAACTTAATAAAAGGACATGGTCTAGTGTTATCCTTAACAACATCCATATTGGGCGTAATCAATGCGTCTGGTTTGACAGACGCTGCTTGTTTTTCACCTCGTTTTGGCTACTACTGCTTTTTGAAAGTCCTTAGTCAATTTCGTGGCTTTGTTCGGTCGACGTTACTTTCCGAAGTTCCCAGCATGTTGGCCACATCTCGAACGGAAGTACCCATTTGTGAAAGCTTGCGTGATTTTCCGGTCCAGCTTTTGGTCCATGGGCCCGGTTTAGGTCCAGATTTTATCTTGTCCTGAAAGGAAGACTCCTCACCATACTTCCAAATCGCGTTACGAACTGTTCCGATGCTCACACCTTCCATTTTCGCAACTGACTCATCAAAACGTTGGGAAAAGTGTACCATTTGTGCACGATCTGTTTGCGCGTTGCCGGGGAAATGTACCGACACTTGAGACTCACAAAGTTATAGATTGAAATGTAAACAGTTATACACAATAATGATCTGCTATTCAAACGTCATGTGGAAGCAACAGTGGCGCATCAAAATCGTGCTTAGACATTCTGGGACACCCTATATGGGCAGGTTATTTAGTGCAAATGGAACAAGAAAAACTGAAACAATTATATTCAGAGGACGGCAGCTGGTTTAGTGTATTCATTGATTGTTCATTGTGGAAGCGAACATAAATTCCTCAACAAGCAGTATAAATAGAAGTTGACGCCGTCTGCCACCTATGTAAATTTTTATTCTTGATCAATTTTTAACAAAATCTTAAATAAGTCAAATTCAAACACAAATACTTATACTTCAAAAGCCGTTGGTATCTACTCTCTATTTTGAAGCATTTTATTTACTCGTCAATGCACGCTGCATCTCTCTGGGCATTGCCCAAAAGCATCATTTTCTTTGCTGCAAGCTCCTTTGCTGTTCTTTCTGCTTTTCTCTACTTTTTTTTTTTTTGAAATTCTCTTTCACTTTTTTGTGCTGTCAGCGACTCGCCGTATTTGGCACTTCGTGATTTCAACGTCGTTGACAGTTCTAGCGTTATGGCTTCGTAAACAATTCTCTGAGCACCCAAACCCATTTCAGTTTGGTTCACCACCAGACACTTTTCATTTATTGAAAATGCACGCTCCATCGCCGTATTTTCGTGCGACTAACTAATTTTGTCAAATTTGGCAGCTCCTTCTTGGAATGACCAATCAGTTCTAGCCAAAATTTGTCCAAATGCTGTTCTTTTCTCTGGAATCCGGCCAGCAATGTCTTTGAAGATGGGATCGAGCACAGCCGCCCAAATTCGTTTTCCACTTTGTCAGCAACAGCAGCGCTCAGATGGTCTTTATCTACGAACGTTTCCAGACACAGCTACAGACGTTTTTAGGGCTATGTCCGTAAAGTGAGTGGATAACATCAGGGTTAATGCAGGTGACGTAACGCTTTAAGGGTATGATAACGGAGATTTGTTGAGTAGCTTCCTAAAAATAATCACAATAAAGACGGCATACATGCGGAATGCCAAAACGTCTTTTTTGGCAATTTGTTCGAATTCTCTCACTTCACAAATTCACAATTTTCGCATGAATACACAAAATTTTAAAAACTGTATTTTAACCATTGCATGGAAAGGTAACACATTCAAACTAAATCCAAGCAATTTAAAATGAATATGCATGTGAATTTATCAACTCTATTTAGTCTTTTTTTTTTACACAGTTGCATAGTAAAAGTGGAAAACTATCCCTAGTTTTTTTTTTTGTAAAAAAACCTAGGTACTATTAATGTTAAATTCTTACAAAAATGTTCCAAAAATTGCATTACAATATTATCCAAATTGTTTGGTACTTGAATTTAAAAAAAAAATGTTAGTGCTCTATACACACCATGGGTAAGAATGGGTTAATGCTGCGGAAGTACCAACTTAAATTGATCTGTTTATTAACGAAGACGAAATCGTTACCGCAATCGAGCGTTGCAGGTACACCTGTTGAATCACACTTGATTTTATGGCTAAAATTACCATCGTTGGTTGGTGTCTTCGAGGTGGAAAAAATACTGATTTGGAACTGACGAAGGCAACTCGGCCCATATAATTAATTTTGAAACTACGTTTGCACCACTTGCAATGTGCTAAATCGGAATCCTGTGGATCTGCGCTAGACCATGGATACTGCTCTTCGTAACTTGTAGAATAAGTTGGCGATCGCGCACTTGTCGTTACCAAAAGTTAATAGATGGTGATCAAATCCATGTTCAAATCATCAATTTGAAAAAAGGTGTGAGCATGGTTCCATATTTCCCGATGATTTTGGATTCCCGCATTTTTCCCGCATTTCCCGATTTTCCCGAGTCTGTTGCCACCCTGTTATCCTTTTGTTTCCGTGCTAGTTGTACCTGCCCAGCAAGCTGTGGTCACCCATCTGCGTATTAGTTCCTGAAAGGGACTACAGGGACTGAGGATTTGGTAGATGTCGCAACAATGAGCAGCAACTAATACCTGAAATAAGTTACCTGCCTAGCTCCTTCCAAACAATAATGTGACCCATTAACCTCGAGCTAGCCACGAGTAACTGGCACCCCACTTTACTAAAATAAAAAAATAAAACATTGTTAATTACAATATTGAATATCGGCTCCGTAAAGTGTTACACACGTCTGAGCCTAACAAATAAACGAACTGATTAAAAAAAAATTGATGATGATGATGATAACCAAATAATTTTGTTTTCAATATTGAAAACAAATTAATCATATTTACAAACAAAAACAAAACCGATCTGATGCCATTTACAGCTATAAACTCCTGGATCACTTTTCATCACGTTACAGCAAAGTTATAAATTAAAAAATACCGTTGATGTCATCTTGAAATTTTCGGCATGGCACTGGGCATAGCCCAGTGATCAAAAAGGCCGACAAAATCCAGAACATTGCCAAATATTAAAATCTGGCATTGTTCAAAAACTACGGGCAACAACCGCATTTTCAAGACATTTCTGACATTCAACTAGATGGCTCACTACTGGTCCAAAGAATCCCTCAAACAGCATAAGCTTTCAATTTGGTTTAACCCTCATGTGTTCGACAAAAAAAAGCACCTTTAAGTGATCGACAGGCTACCCGGGTACACACCAAATTCAAATTATTATAACTCTGGCTATTATTGACTGAATTTTATTCTTTTGGCACCGTTAGATTCCAAAACTCATGAGCTTTAAGAGCATTATCAGCAAAAACCATTTGAATTCATCTGGTTCCCGTAAATTCGGATTTCCGGGGCAGTGGTCCGGTACGAAGACACTATTTGGAAACAACATCTATTGAATTTTGGAATAATTCAGCAGGCTCCCGTGGGGCATAGAGTGACCATGAACATAATTAGAAGAAACTAGAAAATGAGAAGAATGATTAATAATTTCCATTTAATTTCAACTACCTTTATTGCTTATCTTGACAGATACGCGTATTTCGTCTACAATGTGCAGACTTCTTCAGTGTCGTGTATTAATACTCGACTGGCACGACACTGAAGAAGTCTGCACATTGTAGACGAAATACGCGTATCTGCCAAGATAAGCAATAAAGCAATGGAAATTACTGATCATTCTTCTCATTTTCTAGTTACAGGTATTCCACTAAACAGCTACCACTCTCCAGGACTCATAATTAGAAGGAAACCCTGGCAATATGGGTATCAAAATTCATGAAATTTCGCCAGTAAGATATTTCTCATCGTTTTGTGGCCAACAGGTTTCCGTTTGGCCTCAACTGGGCTGCAAAATGGTGAGTAGACAACTGGGATGGAACGTGCGTGCGTCCCCGCAACATAGCTATGGTCCTCACAAGTTCCTACCTCATGCTTCCACGGGTCAAGAGATGACAAAGACCGCCAGCTAAGGGTTTTGCGTACTTAGCTGGTAGTGCAGCCTGGGCACTGTTGTCCTTCTGACTTCAGCTAGATTGAGGAGGTGCGTGCCGAGCGTCTGTCCACCAGATTATGCATGGAATTCCCAAGTATTGTATAGTAATTTTAAATTCTTTTCTTCCCTCGTGGCTATAATAATGCAAGTCAATCTACAATTGCAGCAGGATCAGCCGACAGGCAGATATTACAAATATAATTGTTATTATAATTTTATATTATAACATCCCTTCACAATATTTTTTATGATATTTTCAGCTTCGCATTTGCATCGAGTCATAGATATTTTGTGTATGCATATATTGTATTCAATGACTATTATTGTGAATACAAAAACCAATCATAATAACTTTTTATGGTCTCAATACTACAATAGATAAAACAGCTAAAGTTTGTCGATGAGAGGGTGGTCAACTATGTTACGGATATCATCATCATTTTGTTGTTATCATTATTTTGTAAATATTATTTCAGTAGTTTTACTCCATAGATGATTTATATGTTTGCTTATTATTATGTCCTATCATCCTTTTATCCTTTGCCCACATGAGACTTCAACTGAATCGTCAGCAGACATTCGTACTCATTAGGTCTTTGTTGTTTTGGTGATGTTTTATTACATCTGTTTAAGGTATGTATCCGCAATAATCTGGACACCTGAAAACGTGAATAAAACATAAATTTCGCATTATATTTCCGTCGTAGTTGTTTATTTCAGATTCATGGGATGTGCTTTAACAATTCGTGAAGACAAAACATAGTTATTCGGTATTTGCATAAAATTTTCGAACTTTGCGCTTAACTCCGTCCATTAGGGTTTGTACAGACTCTTCAGAAATCGTAGAAGCCGCGTTTGTCCAATTTTGCCCGAAGTGTTTGATGTCTTTGATTCCTTGCTTCTTTCCAGAAAGCTTTCGCTTCATCAGAGCCCAATATCTCTCGATTGGTCGTAGCTCTGGGCAATTTGGCGGGTTTGAGGTTTTTGGTACAATGTTCACTTGATTTACTTGGTACCACTCCATCACAGTTTTAGCATAGTGGCATGATGCCTAATCGGGCCAGAACAAAGATTTTTCTTTGTGACTTTTGATGAAGGGTAGCAATCGCTTCTGCAGACACTTTTTCTGATAGATCTCCTTGTTGATTGTGCCTGTGGTGACGAAAGATTTACTCTTTTTGCCACACGTGCAAATTGCTTGCCACACAAGGTATTTTTTGGGAAATTTCGAGGTTTTTTTCGTTCTGAAATGCTCAGCTGTAGCATTTCTGGCCATAGCAGAATAAAAAGCCAGCCCTGGAAGCTGCTTGAAACTTCCAGAACATAAGTTTCATCGTCCATAACAACGCATGAAAACTTCGTCCAATATTCGCAGTACAAACGTCGAGCCCGTGATTTTGCTGCCAAGTTCTGTTTGTCGTTGCGATTTGGGACTATTTTTACTGTATAAGCCTTAAGTCCCAAACGTTGTTTTGATTTTTGGACAAAACCAGGCGACATCCCTATTTTACGAGCCACCGTTCGAATGGAGAGATTTGGGTTTTTCGTTAATATCCTTTTCACCTTTCGGTCCATGACAGGATCAGCGCGTACAATGTTTTTGTCACTTCTCGGTTTCCTCTCCACCGTCAAAAGTTCCGAAAATGATTTGAGCACATCGTGAACAGTGGATTTAGGCAAATCCAATGTTTTTGCAAGGTCCCGTATTGACAAGTCAGGATTTGCCGTACGCCCGTACAAAATTCGCTCGCGCACTTGTTTTTCTTTCGTCGCCATCTTGAATACTAAACATGAAATGTAAACATCAATCATAGTCTTTTTCATCATAGACTCTCAGCTATACCACAGTGAAATTTTTCATTCCTACGTGCAATATTTCAAAAGTTACAATGATTTGAAGGTGTCCGGATTAATGTGGATACAGACCTTATATGAGTATTCAGTTTGACCCAAACCGAGATTATCGATTAACATAAAAAAGCCGAGATCGAAACCGAGAGGTCGGCTTTGCGGATCTCGGTTTCAAAAAGCCGAGACTCGGCATATAATTCTAAGTGTGTATATGTGTTGCTAACAGCATGCACACACTTGCATGACGCCGTTTATAGCATAAAGCGCTTTGTGGATCATGATGGGCGAAATTGCCTTTTCTGAATCATGTAGATTTCTCAAGATATGATTGTAAAAACTGCAATTGCACTTTTTACCATTATCTACCATTGGTGTAGGTACAGTTCAACACGAATGATAGATAGGGTTAGGTAGGTTATAAAATTATATAAATTCAAACAAACTAACCCCCACCAGGGATGAAATGTACACTAGAATATTAAATTAACGAATCACACCACAAATCAATTGTATAACGGAAACGAACAAAGATGTAAAGCCCCTCTAGCTAACCAATTAAAATCTAATAATTAAATGTAAAACAAGAAAAAAAATAAAAGATAAAGACACGAATGATAGAAAAAAAGGGATAAATGTCTCCCTATACCAAAAATTTCAACCAGTTGAGAAATTGCGGGTGACTGTATTTGATAGTTTGATAAAAAAAATCCACTTATTTGATTATCTTTGATTATAAGTTATTGGTATCCATTCATATAATTTGATTCCATAAAATAAACATCCAATGTACAGGGTGCGGCAGAAAATAATGCGTAAATTTGTTTTTTTTTTCTTTCAAATCCCATTTTCAACTAATTCAAGCAATAATATCAACATTTTCGAGTGCAGTTATCTTTATAAAGTCCTTTTGAATAAATTTATTCAATGTGTCCTCCATTTTTATTAATAACATCCTCGAGCCGACGCCGGAAGCCAAAGCATGCCTTTCGGACAAAGTCCTCCGACATTGACTGCCATGTGCGTGTTGTGGTTGACTTCAGGGTTTTCACACTAGGGTGTGATGTTTTGCAGGCTCGTGCTTCAACATATGCCCAAATCGAATAATCCACCGGATTAAGATCTGGACTGCTAGGGGGCCACAAATCCTTCGGCCAAAACTTCATGTTATCGTTCAACCATTGTTGGGTTCGATTGGACGTGTGACACGGCGCTCCATCCTGCTGTAGGACAACGGTTTGGTCCTCGGAGAAGTTGGCCTTCACCCAGGGAAGCACTTGGTCCTTTAAAATACCGATATACACTTCGGTTTTGATTTTAACTCCACCATCAATGAAAACAGGCGGCATTTTCAAACCGTTGGACGCCACCAAGCCAAACATCATGACACCAGCCGGATGTTTGGTTTGAAATTTGAATTTCACTTTTTCCGGAACGTTCTCCATTTTCTGCGGTGAAATGAACCGGTCCGTGCGGGTGTTGGCCACAGCATCGATGCTGAAAAGCTTTTCGTCGGAGAACAGGATTATCATTTTTTCCTTCTTCAACAAGGAAAGCCATCTCTTGGAACGAATCACTCGTAGTTCCTTGACCCGGTCCGTAATCAAGTGGCGTTTCACTCTGGCTCTGGAAGATGCATGCCGGACTTCTTTGATGATTCTCCGCATGGATTTCTCCCAAATGTTGGCTTCCTTTGCAAGTTTTCTTATGGAACGCACCGAGTTGCGAGTATTTTTTGCACGGACCGATTTGATCACGTTCGGCGTGCGTGCAAAGCGCGGATGTCCGCTTCCCGGCTTCCACTGCTTAGGACCATCCTGCAGGGACTTTTTTATTCGGTAAACTGTTGCCAAATGGCACCCTACCACCTTGGCAATCTCTTTCGGCTTCTTCTGGGCGAGCAACAAACTGGTGATCACTTCTTTCGCGAACATTTTGACGAATTTGCAATAAAACAAATAGAATGTTTGGATGCAGCACTTGAAAGTAAACATAAACAAATACACTATCGACAGAAATTAGTCACTAGCTACACGAATTAACCCAATACTCAAGTTTGAACATTTTCGCATTATTTTCTGCCGCACCCTGTATATTGAAAATGCTAGAGTACAAGAATGGCATAACATTTGCTCCCATTATGGTTCACTTTTGCTGGTTTTCAATTCGGTCGCTACCCAACAAACATCGGTGTTGAATTAGAGCTTGTTCAAACAAATTTGGAGAAGCTATTCAGCTATTCTAGAAGAAACAGCTGAATAGTTTCTCCAAATTTGATTGAACAAGCTCTAATTCAACACCGATGTTTGTTGGGTATGCAAAATGTCAAATTTTATGGAAACAATAAACAAACAAAATACAGTACATTTACTACCACTGACTCTGAGCACAGATAATGTTTGCGAAAAACTTTAAAATGGCATCTACCCAGGTAACCAATAAGCATTAGCATATGCAGTAAATCAACCCTAAATCTGCATTTCAGATGCTACAAGCATTATATGAGCATTATATCAGCATCTTGAATGCTATCTGTTGTAAAGTTGGATTTCAAATGCTATTCAAATTCTTGTAGCCTATAATAAGCATTTCGAATGCAAAATAGCATTGATGGAGCATTATCATAGCATTGCTGTAAAGCAGCCGTATATTGGGCCAAAAGTGGCATTTTTGTTAGGTGGCTTAACTGCTTGATAAGCTGCCGTAAAGACACTTTGGAACTGCTAATTGGTTACCTGGGTAAGCCATCCTAACTAGCATGTTAATATTCTATCCAGCTTGTAAAACGCCTACACAGAAAAAAATCTTGTTGTAAAAACTACTATTTTACCCATCACCCCACCGGTTGGTGAAGTCATTCAAGGAGACCTTTTGATCCCCGATATGGCAAAGAGGGCGGAGGTTTCCATGTGATTTGTCGTAATCCAATCAAGAAGGCACCAAGCCGGACGCTATTTTGGACGGATTAGGCATCCTGCCACTACGCGCTGCCGCTGTTAGACTGGTAAAGAGAAAATAATGTTGTTTTCATGCCACCGAATTCTCCGGAACTTCATCCGATTGAGAAGTTTTGGGGCATCATAGAGGCCAAACTTCGTAAAACACCTTCTTCGAGAACGAGTTGGCTTTGAAGAAACAGTGGATAAAAGTGTCAAAATAAGTTGGCTCGACTATTGCCCCAAATCTTATGAGTGGTGTCAAGGGCAAAGTGCGGGCGTTCGGTCTTGTAGATGAGATGCAATAAACCATTGACGTAGAAACCTAACCATAATGGTTTAGTTTATTTCGTGAAAGTTTGAAGCAAATCCGGCTAGAAATTGTTTTTTGGCGACAATTTAATTTTTCAAGTAATACGCTTGTTAAAGTGTTAAGAAGTGACTTTTTCAGCAAATTGACGATTTTACATAAGAATATACTCACGTCGAAAATCTTTATTTTTACATTTTCTAGCCGAATTTTGTTCTTATTTGTAGCTATCTCATAATTTGTAAGATTATTTTATTAAATTGGGATTGTGTTCACCGGGATTTCACCCGAAATCACTTATAATCTGAATAACTTATAATCGAGAAAACGTAAGCAACTTCACACGAAAACACTGTACATCGGTTGTATTTCCTTTCAACTAGGGAGACTAAAATCAACATCAACCATCCTGATTTGTTGATGACATATTTATCTTTAAATTTAACAATGTTTCAGTCGTGCTTTTCATTTTCCATTTCCATTCAAACTCCTGATAAACATACTCCTTTACCCACATTATTATCGATGTAAACATTATTATTCAACAATCAGCAATCCTACTCCTCCCGACGAGACATAAGAAGGAAGACAGGGCTGGGTGATGGCAGCGAAACGGCGATAATGATGACACCCGTCAAGCATACAAACATTCGCATAAAATCAACCGTCCAGTAATAACAGGATGACATTTATTTTTCACTTCCACGCTTTGATCCCTCTACCAGTGAAGTCCCCCTCCCGGATTTCCTAGCCCCGCCCAAGATCTTTTGAGTGTATAACACGTGTATACAGGCTGCGCACAACAAAAAATGACTCCGTGCGTGTTACGAATTTTATGCTTTATAGTTACAGGCGAGCATGAGCATGATTGACCGCCCAAGTTTGCTACTCCAAATCAGCTGCACACTTGGAAATTATGAATATTACACTGGACGTAATTCGTCTTTGACATACATCGAGGAACGTAAACAACGATTTCATGCAACTCGACGAAAAGTGTGTGTGATGGACTTGATTTTCTCGTCTGTATTAACTTAACCTTATGTTCTAAGGGACGCTTGCATGTGTCGGTCTCAGGGCACCGAAATGTATTTTGGTAGTGTCTGTACATGCACAGAGAATCAACAGATAATGCTTGAGTCTAACATACATCTACATGTGTATACCCGAGTAACACATCCTCATGATTTAATGTTGAGTAAACTTCTATACAACCAAATCTAGTCGTATAAAAATATGTTCTACCGTTATAAAACTTGTGTGTTGCTTGGGTAAGCATTCATCCGTGATAAAAACCTTTAAGGAGCGTTTGACTGTCAAACGAAAGGTAGGAAGAGGGTACAGAAGTGGCCCGGTTGGTTCAAATATTCAAGCGCCGGCCAAACATGTTGATCCGGGATGTCGCTAGAAATCGAAGGTATCGATCTGTTTTGTCCATAAAACCAAGAAACGGTCTGGACTAATGGCCTAAAAAGTGCAGAAGGCCTCAAACAGGAATTAAAAGCAATATGTCGCTGCAAAAATCCCTGCTCGGAAGCTCTTCACGCAGTTGCTCACCAATACGCATTGCATCGTGAAGGGCGACGAAACCTACGAGTTCTGTCAAATACCCGAACAGGAATATTTCGTCGACAAGTCGACAAGCTTGACATTCCAGCGGATGTTCGAAAGTAGAAAATGTCAAAACTTGTCAACAAATTCCTAATCTGGCCGGCGATTTACGGTTGTGGCAAAATGAGCCTCTGTTCATCACTAGAACTATAAATAATGGAATATATAAACAAGAGTGTCTGCAAATAACACTCTTGCCATTTCTGAAAAATCATAATGGTTCTACCATGGACTCGATTGTCAAGAAGAAAATGGATATAGTTTTTGACATATTGGTCCCAAGCGCGATACCAAGGTTAATGAACCCATAAAACATAACTCAGAACGAAAAATAAAAACAAAAACAAACATCCTAGTACCGAAAAGCGCATGCATGTATCTCGAGATCCTGGCCATCTAGGAAGATGCCGTCTTGGACAAAGTTGTATAGGTGGCCACCTAGAGGCCGTAAGGCCGTGGTGGCTGTCGGTTATAGAAACACTGGGAATAACTATCAAAAACCTGGCAAAATGGATATTTTTGGATCGAAAACGGCGTAGAATGGCTGGAAATCGATGTCTGGAGCCATTTTAGAATCCAAGGTAGCGGTTTCTGATTTCGAGAAAAATGGGAGATACTGTCAAATACACTATAATATGGATATATTCCGAACGCTTGCATTTCCGAGTCCGATTGCATTTAGAAATCCGAAAAGGCGGCTTCTGTTCCGTAAACAGTTCGAAATACTGTCGAAAAGCCTGCAGTATGAATACTTTTGGATCAAGAAGAAATACTGTCAAATATGCTACAATTTGCATACGGGAATAGCATGTATTAAAGACTGTACATAAGCCGCCATTTAAGATTACAAAATGGTGTCAAACATCGATGTACAGTCGCCGCCATTTCACATTCCTAAATGCAGTCGGATATCGATTTCCGGCATCAACACCGTCTGCGTTCCAAAAATATTGATATTACAGGGTATTTGAGAGCATTCCTCATTTTTCCGAAACAAAAGCCGCCTTTTATAGTGCCAAACATCGATATACAGTCTTTATACGCCGTTTTTGAACCAAAAGTATTAATTTTCCAGGCTATTGACAGTTTTTCTCACTATTTACGGAGCTGAAGCCACCAATTTGGATTCGAACATCAATCGTCATTCATCGATTTTCAGCCATTCTACGCCGTTTTCGATCTCAGAATATCGATATTTCAGGATATTTAACAGTATTTCTTACTTTTTACGCAACATAAACCGTCATCTTGTAGTCCAAAAAGGGCGTCAAGCATCGATTTTCCGCCTTAATACGCCGGTCCTTGGATTCCAAAATGGCGTCAGACATCCCCTTACGGCCTCCAAGTGTACCTGTAAAATTATGTCTAAGACGGAATCTTCTTAGATGACCAGGATCTCGAGATACAGCTTGTGCAAGATATTCATATGTACACACTTAGAAAATAAAACCGAACTCGGTTGAATTTCAACCGAGTTTTTATCTGCTGAACGCTCGGTAGTCTGTTCGATTCAAATTGGAACAACCGAGTTCACGTTTAATTTTTACTTTCTAGCAATCTGTCAAATTTACCGAAAAACTCAGTTGACAAAAAAAAACCAATCAACAATAACCGAACATCGGTTTACTCAAATATTACCGAACGCTGTCAAACAAACCGACTTTTTTTATTAGAAAATGAGAAGAATGATTAGTAATTTCCATTTAATTCCAACTACCTTTATTGCTTATCTTGACAGATACGCGTATTTCGTCAACAGTGTGCAGACTTCTTCAGTGTCGTGTACTAATACGACTTTTTTGTTACAATTACGGAATTCGGTTCTTTATGGCAGAGCTGGAATTTTGGTTGAAATAGTTTCGAATGTAATAGTAATAAAACCAGTCTTGTCAGTTACATTGTTTATTGATGCAAACAATCCTCACACATTACTAAACGTGTATCCTCCTGTTGTAGTCTCTCGGTACTTACCTTACCAATCAGACTAAAGGCTGGATCACAAAAGCGCGCTGCGCATCGCGTAGCGCTGACAGCGCGTTGACGCGTTGCTTTGGAAATGTTGTTCACCATATGAACCATCACAAAGACGCGTCGCGCTCTTCGCGTCATTGTACTAATGTCTTGAAAATGTTCTAAATTGACCGCGTCACGCGCATCAGGTGCTTTGTTTTTGAAAAAAATCATAATGGACGCGTTGGTTTCCGGTCTGTTTATGAATAATTATTGAGATAACTGGAAATAAAACAATGAATTTTGAAAGTACGTGTAATTTAATAAAAAAAAAATATTTTTTTTTTTTTTATTCTTTATTATAGTGGCTTTCAGCCTCCTGGGCTGGTTCGCCACTTAGGGAAGGTTCATTAATTATGTCACGCAGTAGGGGGGGAGGGGGGGTTCGAGAAAACGTGACGATCCATACAAAAAAAATTGAAGGTCCATACAAAAAACGTGACATGGGGGGGGGGGGGGTTACAAAAAGTCAATTTTTGCGTGACGTAATTAATGAACGTTCCCTTAGGAAAAAAAAAAAAAAAAAAAAAAAAAAAATAAGCAGCATAATTGCTCGTAGTTAAGATTAGCGTAATCTATTAAAAAAAAAGAGATGATCTGGGCGGAAATAGCATTTGAATTAAAAAAAAAAAGTGCGATAGGTACTTATCATATGCTAATCATAAAATTTACTATTTATTGAAATGTATAAAATATATTTCCTTATTATTAGTTGATACCATTAAAAATCGTTGGAAAACCTTGAGAGACAGATTTGTCCTCGAGCTGGGCCAGATAAACGTAGCGTCGTCTTCTGAATCTGCAGCAAGCGACAATCCATCATGGCAATGCTACAACGGATTGCGATAGAAAGAAGGGGCTAAAGAAATACTACTCATTAACCCCGGGTGGCCATGTCTCTAGAAATCTATGATGTTTATTTCTGTCTGAAAGACTTTTCTCTTTATGTCACACAGAGAACCAGTAGGCTATAATGCTTCGGCAAATGCCTATGAAACAGTATTGCCCATTGCGCCGAAAATTTTACTGTAATTTCTGCGCCATCCTTCGCGCCACTTCGATTGTTTGTTAAATATTGTTAATGTCTAAGGCGTGCACATCTTTATGATCCAAAGAATAGTACGCGGAAAACGCGAACCAGATTAAACAAACCACCGAAGTGGCGCGAAGGATACCGCTAAAATAACAGTAAAATTTTCAGCACAAAGGGCAATAGCTTTATTGAAATATTCTGCATCGTAAATTCTCATGTGAGGATTATGGTGTATTTATATAGCAAAAGAATTGGGCTATCTTCGGTTTTGGGTCCGTGTCGGAAAAGGGATTCCTGTTGAGTATACCTGTAGTTAATGGACAACAAAAAGCTTCAATATGTCTCTAAATTTAAATTTTATAAAACCTATAAAAAAAAAATTCCCAATAGTAATCGGTTATTCGGAGGTCATAGACGGTTCCCTGCAGAAATTACTGCGGTACTTCAGAAACACTTTTTGGAGGAGTTCTAGAAATTATGAAGTGTATGAACTCCTTCTGAAGAAACACCAGGAATTTCTATCCAAGAATCTTAAGGAATTCATCATGGAGAAACTCCAGGAATTTCATCTGAAGAAACTCCAGGAAATCTTCCTCCAAGTCTCTAGAAATTATTCCTTAAGGAACTCCGGGAATTTATAATGAAGAAAATTAATGAATTCCTTCAGAAAGAACTCCACGAAATCCTCCTCCAAAAATTCTTTGTTGAAGGATTTTAGGAACTCCACTGAAGGAAATTGGGGTTTTTTAAAGAGGAATATCTGGAGTTCCTGCAAGGAGAAATTTTGAAGGAGCTCCAGCGAAAACATGGAGGAACTCCAGGAACAATTTCCGGAAGAATTCCAGGAAAAAAATCGGGGAAAATTTAGGGGGTTTTTTTTGGTGGTTTTATAGGGGAGATAGGGGAAAAAAATGGGAAAAAACGAACGAACGCTTAAGGGAAAGACGGGAGGGTTTTTTGTGGGAAGGGGGTTTTTTGGGGGTTTTTTTAAAAATTTTTTTGATAAAAAAATAATTTTTATGTAAAATAAAAAAAAACGAAAAACCCAACAAAATTATTATAATTAAAAAAAAAAAAAACGAATTAGCTGAAAGGGAGTGGTGGGGGGGGAGGGAGGCGGGAGAAGGACGGAGGAGTAGTAAAAATGAGACAAAAAGAAGGAGAACGGGACTGTGTAAGGCCGGTGTGGCCTCTGCTGTACACAGAAGTTGTTTCCATTGTAATCGGTCCATGGCTGTTCCTCGCCAGCCTCGCTGTCTGCGGAGGATCCGCAGGTCGCCTTCTACTTGATCGATCAACCTTGCTCGTTGCGCGCCTCTTCTTCTTGTACCTGTCGGTTCGTTTTCGAGAACCATTTTCACAGGGCTGTCGTCCGACATTCTTACGACATGCCCAGCCCATCGTAGTCGACCGATTTTTGCGATGTGTACGATGGGAGGTTCTCCCAGCAACTGGTGCAATTCGTGGTTCATTCGCCTCCTCCACGTTCCGTCTTCCATCTGCACCCCACCGTAGATCGTACGCAGCACCTTCCGTTCAAAGACTCCAAGGGCGCGTTGGTCCTCCACTAGCAATGTGCATGTTTCGTGGCCGTAGAGAACTACCGGTCTAATTAATGTCTTGTAGATGGTCAACTTTGTGGTTCGGCGAACTTTGTACGATCTTAGCGTCCTTCGAAGTCCAAAGTAGGCACGATTGCCAGCCATAATGCGCCTTTGTATTTCTCTGCTGGTGTCGTTATCGGCGGTCACCAATGAGCCCAGATACACAAATTCGTCTACTACCTCGATTTCATCACCGTCGATCTGAACTCGTGCTAGGAGGCTAACATTGTCTTCTCGTGAGCCTCTTCCCTTCATGTATTTTGTTTTTAACGCATTAATCACAAGCCCAATCCTACCAGCTTCAGCCTTAAGTCTGATGTACGTTTCCACCATCGTCTCAAAGTTACGTGCTACGATATCAACGTCGTCGGCGATGCCAAATAGTTGGACAGACTTCCTGAAGATCGTGCCACTCGTGTCTATCCCAGCTCTTCGAATCACACCCTCCAATGCAATGTTAAACAACAAACACGACAATCCATCACCTTGCCGTAACCCTCTCCGAGATTCGAAGGGACTCGAGAGCGTCCCTGATACTCGGACGACACACATCACTCGATCCATCGTTGCTTTGATCAACCGCGTCAGTTTTTCCGGAAATCCATATTCGTGCATGATTTGCCATAGCTGGTCCCGATCGATTGTATCATACGCTGATTTGAAGTCGATGAAAAGATGATGTGTGGGCACGTTGTATTCGCGACATTTCTGCAGTACTTGCCGAATCGCGAAAATCTGGTCCGTAGTAGCGCGGGCACCCATGAATCCCGCTTGGTATTGCCCCACGAACTCCTTTGCAATTGGTGACAGGCGGCGGCATAACATTTGGGAGAGCAACTTGTAGGCGGCGCTCAGTAGCGTGATCGCACGATAATTGCAGCAATCCAGCTTGTCGCCCTTTTTATAGATGGGACACACTATTCCTTCCATCCAATCCTCCGGTAAACATTCCTCCTCCCAAATTTTGGAAATACCCCGGGGCGGCGCTCGGGCCTGTGCTCCACCCCTGTTTATAATGGGGGTTGGGGGTTGGGGAAACCCTGTTGGTTGTGTTTTTTGTCATTTCCCTTACTTCTTGTGGGCTGGGGGTGTGGGTGTGTTTGTGTGTGTTTTTTGTTCTTTGCTCGTTCTTTTTTGGTTGTCGGTGTGTGTTGGTGGGTTCTTTTTTCTCCCTCTACCTTATCTGTTATCTTGTTTTTTTTTTTTTTTTTTTACATAGCCGTCGCGGAATTGACTCTAAGATAAGTGTTTGACGTTTAAGAGTATTTAGCGAATGCTCGGTTCAGTTTACCGAGTTTTCTCGGTTTTCGTGTACCGAATTCTTCAATATCCCTGCTTTATCGTACTATTTGGTTGATCTTTCATCTTTATCTGTCAAATATATCATGTAGTAACCGAGACTCGTGTTTGATTCTAAAAATACACCCGAAAACAGTAAATATAAACGATTTATTCGGTTTCTTGTTGGTAACCGATGTGGTTCGGTAGAAAATTGAAACGAGTTCGGTGTTATTTTCTAAGTGTGTACAATATCGCCGCGTAGGTACACAGAAAAAAATCTTGTAATAAAAACTACTATTTTACCCGACTATGCCTATCTTTAAAACTACCATGAAATTTCAGTCAAATTTACTACGTTTATGGTCAAACCTTCAACATTTGTGGTATATTTGACAGACCTCATGTTGATATCAACCGCACCATGGTCGATCTAATCGCAGGCATGGTAAAATCAAACGCATTTATAGTCAGGTAAAAATTGTTGGTGTTTGCGCTTAATTTAACCCTCGAAATGGTAGTTTTTACTGTGGTTTTTTTTGCGTGTAGCTAATTCTGGACTATTATCCATCAACCAAAAGGCCTTGACCTACTGGTCAACTCTGCTCAAGACAATAACTTTCCATTTGTTTGGGATCTCGAGATATTCCTTGTCGGAACCAATTAATACAAACGTTTTGAATGCTAGTTAGCGCCACCTACTGAGCCATTCCTAAATCAATAAGAACCCACAGGCAGCTCTTGCCCTTTCCAATCAATTTTCCAAAGTCACCATGCAACTATTAGGTGAAAATCACAAGAATGTTAGACGTTTAAATTTAAATAACTTCATCAGTTACGTGCGCCTCCATCCCGATGGATGAAATTATTGTAGCCGGGTGCCACCATCCACTTTCAGACAGTGGTGCCACTTTGAAAGGTGTGAAATCATTCTACAGAAGTGAGCAGCACTTCAAAATTGAATAACTATCTTATTCAAATTGAAATTAAGTTTGTTTCAAATGATTCTCAAAAGAGTGCCCACTTGTTTTCAAGGTGCCGCCGAGTTTTTAGCTCAACTTTAAAGTAGGGTAACGGGATGTAACATTAGCCTAGCTCCTTCATTCGGCCTATGTACCAAATATGTCAATTTTTCAGCTATAATCAACAAAATCATGTTGCTATCATCCCGAGCCCGAGTAAAGAGTGTGCTAGGGAGTATAGTCTGAGATCAAATAGAAAACTAAATATGATGTGATGTTTCCGGTAATGATTACTCAGGTTGCTGTCGTTCTAGTTGTTTTTGTTGGGTAGCAACCGACCGTTAACATTAAATAACATTAAAAAGCCTTGCCTATTAGGCTCTAATTTTTTTACTTCACTTCCACTCAAACCAATCGTAGCCAAGTCGGCCGGAACAGTACGGGTGGACATGCTCATCGATGGCAGGAAGTATCCGTCTGTGGTGAAAGAAGTGCTGTTTGTACCAGAGCTGCAGTGCAACTTATTTTCGGTTCGTCGACTGGAAGACATTGGAATGACGGTGAAAATTGCCAATAGGAAGGTATCCATCGAGAAGGACAATCGGGTCGTGTGTGTTGGTCAGAGGAAGGGCCAACTATATGCGCTGGACATCTATCTTCGGAATGCGACTGCATCAGTGGAAGCGAGTGCCATGTCTTCGAAGCAGGACGGTTTCGAATTGTGGCATCGTCGATACGGTCATCTGGGAGAGGCGAACATGAGAAACCTCTGGAAGTACGGGATGGTGGACACTTCTGCGACTATCCCGGACTGGCCCGATAAGTGCATTTGCGGTGTATGTCTGGCAGGTAAGCAAACTAGGCAGCCGTTCGAACAGACGAAAGAGGGGCGTTCAACTCGGCCATTGGATTTGGTCCACTCGGATGTGTGCGGGCCATTCACACCAACAACGTGGAATCGGAAGCGCTATTACGTCACGTTCATTGACGACTACAGCCACTTTAAGGTGGTCTATCTCCTGGAGTCGAAGGATGAAGTAGAGGAAAAATTCGACCAGTATCGGGCGCAGGTAACAGCATTCTTTGGGACGAAAATTGCTAGACTAAGGTGCGACAACGGCGGGGAATATATGAGCAAATCATTTCGAAAACTCTGCCGCACCGAAGGAATCCGCATGGAGGCTACTGTTCCATATAGTCCGCAGCAGAATGAAATAGCGGAACGGATGAACCGGACTCTTCTGGATAAGTCCCGGTCAATGTTGGAGGATGCTGGTCTCCCGAAGAGCTTGTGGGGCGAGGCAGTGCTTACTGCTGCATACTTGTTGAATCGAAGTCCGACGTCAGCCCTAGAAGAAAAGAAGACACCGTTTGAGAAGTGGTACAATAAGAAGCCAAATACTGACAAACTGCGAGTTTTTGGTTCTGTTGCCTACACCTGGATTCCGAAGGAGAAGCGTAGCAAGCTGGATCCGAAATCCGAGAAGAATGTGATGATCGGTTACACAACGAATGGCTATCGTGTTTGGGAATCCCAGAAAGAAGGCGCTGTTCACGTCACGAGATGTCGTGTTTGGTGAGAGACGGAGTATCGACGCCGAGCCATATGTTGAGCCCGTGAAGCTGGTGAGGTTGGAGCCAGAAGAAGAAGATGAAGAAGAGGACGCCCGTTCGACAGAAGATGATCGTCCGGAAGAATCCGCTGATGAAGAGTACGTGACTGAAGATGAAAATGAAGAAGACGAACCCACCGGAGCGCTCCCTTCACAATCCGAACGTGACAACTGCCCAGCAGAGGTGTCCACGAGGCAAAGCGGACGGGAGCGCAGAATCCCCGGTAAGTTCTTTGATTTTATCACTGGTCTTGGAGCATCTACTGCCGCTGAATGTTTCGCAGGTTCTACTGAAACGACTGATGACACGGTGATGGCGTATGCACTGAACGCAGAGGCATTCGTTGAAAATCTGCCTTCCACGATCGATGGCCTGAAGAAACGGAGCGATTGGCCTCATTGGAAGGACGCGGTTAGCAGCGAGCTGGAATCGCTGCACAAGAATGAAACGTGGGAGCTCGCTCCGAAGCCAGCGGGGAAGAACATTGTGGACTGCAAGTGGGTCTTCAAAGTGAAGCGCGATGAAGCTGGCAACATCGACCGATACAAGGCTCGGCTTGTAGCAAAGAGCTACTCGCAGCGACATGGCTTCGACTATGATGAGACGTACGCGCCGGTGGCGAAGATCTCCACAGTACGTGTGCTGCTCGCTGTCGCAAATCACGAGCAGTACCACATTCACCAAATGGACGTGAAGACAGCTTTCCTGAACGGCGTATCAAAGGAAGAAATCTACATGCGACAACCTGAGGGATCCGAGCGGAGTGATCCAAATCTCGTCTGCCGTCTCAAGAAGTCGCTGTACGGCCTGAAGCAAGCACCACGAAGCTGGAACGACGAGTTCAACTCTTTTGTCCTAACGCTTGGCTTTAAACGGTCAGATTCGAACAAGCTGCTGACATCTTTACAAAGGGCTTACCAAGAGGACCTTTCGAAAAACTACGAGCGAAGCTAGGATTATTCGGTTGAGCTGGGGTGTTGGGTAGCAACCGACCGTTAACATTAAATAACAAGTATCGAGTTAGCCTTGCCTATTAGGCTCTAGTTTTTTACTTCACTTCCACTCAAACCTTTACTGAATAAAGACGTGTTACCATTAACCTCTGCCTATTCATTAGGTTATGGGCCCAGCTGCGAGAACGGAAGTAGTTCGAAAAATCTAGAAGATTCTTTGTTGAAACCACCACTCTCAAAATGAGCGAAGAAAAGCTTTGGCTGTTCAACGGAAACAACTTCGGAAATTGGAAATTTCGCATCGAAGTACTGATGGAGGACAAGGGACTGCTGGACTGTCTGGAGAAGGCGATAGAAGATGAAGAGTACACGAAGGATCTACCGGCGGACACTGCTGCTGTGAAAGCGGAGAAGAAGAAGCTACTCGAGGAACGGATTGCCAGAGACCGGAAGTGCAAGAACCTACTCATCCATCGGATCGCGGAAGACCAGTTGGAGTACGTGAAAGACAAAGTCACGGCGAAGGACGTTTGGGACGGTTTGAAGAAAGCGTTCGAACGGGTAGGAATCGCCGGGAAGCTGTTCCTGAGGAAGCAATTCCAGGAGCTGAAGTTGAGAGACGGTGAGCAGTTTTAACGGTTAAAAGATCACAATTAATAGCAAAACTATCGAATGGGACGAAGTTGCATCCATGAATAGACCCAATTTGGTGTTTATAGACCGAAATTAAGGCCATATCCCTCGAAAATTTCTGACATTATTAAAAGAGTTGTGTAACTTTTCGTGATATATACTATCGAACATCTTATTAACTTATCTAAGCAAATGTATAGCAAGATAAATATCACTTACAGCTAATTACTTCATGAGTTATAATAAAATATGTAATCGATCGTTGCATATTAGGCTGAGTCAAGGGACACATAGCTAGCTTTTTTGAATAAAAACTGAAAACACTACTTTCCCTATACTGAAAAAGTAAAAATGCCGTATGAAACTTTTAGTCGATATTGACGGGTAATTAATTTAATAAAAATCTTAAACTATTCAGGGATGTTTTTTGAAATATTTCCATCCAAAATTTACTATGCAAATTTGTAAATTCGATATTTTTGAAATTCGACACAGCCTACTATGCTAGAAACGTACTGTAGTGGTACGAGGCCAAATATATATGTTTTTGTGCTAAATGTGGATACTTTGGATTGACAAAGAAAGCCCTTTATTAAAACCTGTGAATGAGTTGTGTAGGGCGTAGAAAGCAAAGTAAAAGAAGAAGATCCATATCTGGTAGAAAAACTGAAATTAGCATTTTCAAAATAACAAGAAGCTGGCTGAAGTAGTGAATTCCTTCCCTTATTCCCTTAGTCTGCAACAAAAAATCTTCTTCTTGAACTGCTGAATTATTGTATTGCTAAAATCCCGAATGTTGTCCAGATGAATTTGATTTTGACGGATTTACTAAGGACGACTTACCTTCTAGTGTTATTGTTAATTGTATGACATAAAATTTCCTTAAAAGGTAATCGGTTATTGAAACTCCATCCTTTTATGATACTATGTAGTATTCCACGCATAAGATTTTCCGTTTAAGTCATCGGACATTATTAAGATTCTCAAATCCAGAACGATAAGCCAGAATGGCCGCTACAAAAAAAAACGAAGAAATCCATCAATATTTTGATACGATTGGACATCAGGAAACCTAAATGAAATTAAGAAAAAATAGTGCAATTAGATTTTGCAGTTAATCAAATAATTAGCATAAAACGAATTTCTGTATCTGGCATATCTGAGGTTTACTCAATTTTATCGTGACCAGCCTTTATCGAGTGAATAAAGTGAAGCACTCCCCTTTCGTCTGCCCATCTTTCACGACGGGTGACAAAAGTGGGACAGGATGCACCGCCACGTTGACTCGCGTCCGGCGTATAATTTACCCATTTCAACACTTTCCGCTCTGAAAATTTGATATTTAGTTGTACATTAGAAACACCTATTCGTCCCTCGGGTTCCAGTGAAAAGTATTGCAGTTTTTGCTAAAATGATCATTCGATAAATATTTGTAATTACTCAACTCACTGACAGTGCTTTGTACGCCCGAATGTACCCTCATCATTATCTGACAAAGCGGCTAATTTATCACCTTATTCAGTGCATTCTCGGCGACCATTACCTCATCGTAAAATTGACTAATGCACGGAATTCAACGAACTAATAAAAATTCTACACCGTGATGTTTCATGATGGCCATTACTGGTTTAAGAATGAGTTTTTAGGTGGGTTAGCAGATGGACGTTTAAGTGGAAAAGGTGAATAGCCAAACGAGTGCAATTTGAAATATGTTACTTTATGGGTTCCAATAAGTATGAAAGTCGATTGCTATAGTTCCATTCATAGGAAGATTGTAGTTTAAAAAAAAAGTTGCGGTTTGAAGCTTCTGGCAATGATGGATGATCGGTGACTTAATTAGAATCCATGCAGTATTGATATCGAATGACCCTCGATTCGCTCATTTAACTTTCCCTGTGTTGGCGCTTGTGCAAAGATAGAAGTCTTTTCAGTTCATCAAAAGGGAATTACAAAGCGATAAATTGCCACTATCATATCCTGGCTCTGCTCCCATGGCGCAAAGACTCGTTCTCCGAACTAAGGCGTGTCCTCCAACCAATCGATAGATAGACCCCACGCGGATAAAACGATGAGCAAAACTAATTTGATCGTGCGATGACATAAAACAAACTTCCCCTTTCTACATTCCGGTCTCTCGAGCGGATACCGAGCCAGCAGCTAGCTTTTCCTACTTCCCAAATAGACCGCCTCCATCATTGGTGCCTTAATTGGCTACACCTTATCCTGCTGCGAAGAAAAATATGCCATCGAATCCTTGTGTCCCCTCCTCCACCGAGCCAATATAATTAAATTAAGCCCAACGTTCGAATCGAATGTGATAGCAAAAATTACAGCGATAAGACGGGACTAATTTTACCGGAGTGGCGACAGGATAAGAAACTAATTTGGCTAAGCACTGGTTGTCGACGGTGATCTGAAGTTTCTTCAAGTCCCTTAGGTGACTTCAAACAAATATCTAATTTCTAATTTTCCTTCCTTCCACTTTCAGGGTAACGGAGGCCTCGAATACCTGATCAAGCTTGGTTACACCTTGGTGTTCGTGACAGTGGCACTTATGATCTGGGCTTCGCTAGCCAGGGCACGAGAGATAGATGTTTCACAACATCCACCCTGTTCGTTCAACGCACTTTGCACGTGCTCGAAAAGCGCTCCGGATCTGGGCGTCGTGGACTGTCGCCATGTGCACTTTCCTGCGATACCCAAGATCATCAATAGTTCCAAGCTGTTCATGCTGCACATGGACGACACGGGACTACGCGAGTTGGAACCCTACTTCTTCCAAGCCACTGGTCTGTACAAATTGGACGTGTCGAACAATCCGATCACGGAGATACCCGATGAAGCTTTCTATGGCTTGGAACGATCCCTCTGGGAGCTGGTCCTGGAAAATAATGAGCTCATAGAAGTGCCATCGCGAGCTATTCGAGACATGAAGAAATTACGTTTGTTGGATTTACGAGGCAACGACATTTCCACCGTCGAGTCCGGAGCTTTTCGAGGCCTGGAGAAATCCCTTCAGACGTTGATACTGGCTGACAATTCCATATCACAATTTCTACCGGGCAGTGTTAGCGGTCTACCCAACTTGGACAGCATCGACCTCAGTGGGAACAACTTGGCTCACATAGACCCAGCCGCATTCAAAGACGGCCTTGGCAAACTTTCCAAAGTCTTCCTGAGTAACAATCTCCTAACAGACATTCCGTACGGTGCCCTTCAGCCGCTACGGTTACTCCGCGTTCTGGATCTCTCCCACAATTTGATCCGGACTCTCAGCCCCGACGAAGACGACGTAAAAGTGAACTATAAACTAACCCTGGACGTCCTACAGCTACAGTACAACTCAATCGAGGAAATACCGTCCGAATCGTTCAGCTTCTTTGATACCATCAACTCGACCTTCCTGGACGGCAATCCGATCAACCACATCGAGGACAACGCCTTCCGGCAGGCCAAGATCCGTGAGCTTTACATCCGCCACTGCGGGTTGGACTTCATTTCACCGGAAGCGTTTGCCGGGTTAGAATCGTCCCTTCAGGTGCTGGACCTTTCCGGGAACAACCTGACCCACCTGGCTGATGATCTGTTCCACGATTTCGTTTATCTAAGGTAGGTGATGAAAAGCTCTCGTTTGTGGGATCACTCTTTTTAACCCTTAAATGGGCACAATGTTAAAGGATCATCATAAAAAATCAATTTCTTATAAAACACGTTCACTGCTATTAAACTAAATATTGTGCATAAAAAATACAGGGTGCGGCAGAAAATAATGCGAAAATTTGTTCTGTTTCTTTCAAATCCCATTTTCAACTAATTCAAGCAATAATATCAACATCTTCGAGTGTAGTTATCTTTATAAAGTCCTTTTAAACAAATTTATTCAATGTGTCCTCCATTTTTATTAATAACATCCTCGAGCCGACGCCGGAAGCCAGAGCATGCCTTTCGAACGTAGTCCTCCGACATTCACTGCCATATGCGTGTTATGGTTGACTTCAGGGTTTTCACACTAGGGTGTGATGTTTTGCAGGCTCGTGCTTCAACATATGCCCAAATCGAATAATCCAACGGATTAAGATCTGGACTGCTAGGGGGCCACAAATCCTTCGGCCAAAACTTCATGTTATCGTTCAACCATTGTTGTTTAAAATACCGATATACACTTCGGTCTTGATTTTAACTCCAGCATCAAAGAAAACAGGCGGCATTTTCAAACCGTTGGACGCCACCAATCCAAACATCATGACACCAGCCGGATGTTTGGTTTGAAATTTGAATTTCACTTTTTCCGGAAGATTCTCCATTTTCTGCGGTGAAATGAACCGGTCCGTGCGGCTGCTGGCCACAGCATCGATGCTGAAAAGCTTTTCGTCGGAGAACAGGATTATCATTTTTTCCTTCCTCTACAAGGAAAGCAATCTCTTGGAACGAGTCACTCGTAGTTCCTTGACCCGGTCCGTAATCAAATGGCGTTTCACTCTGGCTCTGGAAGAAGCATGCATGCCTCTTTGATGATTCTCCGCATGGATTTCTCCGAAATATTGGCTTCCTTTGCATGTTTTCTTATGGAACGCACCGGGTTGCGAGCAATTTTTGCACGAACCGATTTGATCACGTTCGGCGTGCGTGCAAAGCGCGGACGTCCGCTTCCCGGCTTCCGCTGCTTAGGACCATCCTGCAGGAACTTTTTTATGCGGTAAACTGTTGCCAAATGGCACCCTACCACCTTGGCAATCTCTTTCGGCTTCTTCTGGGCGAGCAACAAACTGGTGATTACTTCTTTCGCGAACATTTTGACTAATTTGCAATAAAACAAATATAATGTTTGGATGCAGCACTTGAGAGCAAACATAAACAAATACACTTTCGACCGAAATTAGTTACTAGCTACACGAATTAACCCAATACTCAAGTTTGAACATTTTCGCATTATTTTCTGTCGCACCCTGTACGAACGTTATGTCTAGCAGGTGATGAAATAGACGCCTTGTCCTCTTACGAATCTTGTCTGTTATGCCAATGAAGCAATCCATGAGGTCCACTCCACTCATGTGCGCGTTGTATTCCCTTACTGCTTTCGGACATCCTATATATTCTCTTTTATGCGCTTTCTTGTCATAACGGCTGATTGTGCTGATTGGTTCTGCCCCAACATATGTGGACAGCAAGTTGACGGGTTTGTTGTCCTTCCAAACGTATGCGCTTACGTTGACATCATCCACAGTTATTAGGCACTCCGTGTAATACCCTCTAGGATTCTTCTTCTTTGTTGTCTCCTTCTTATCTGTTTAACATTTTTCAATCTGTTTACACACTAGGTTTTTTTTTAACATAAATCTGTAAAAGTTTACCGAATTCTCAACAGCTTCGGTAATCCAATTTAACGGATTTTGGTAAAATTTTACCGAAATCCGGTAATTTTTTTGCAGATAACTGTAAAATTTCACCGAAATCCGTAAAATCGGATTACCAAACGTTCAGCTGTTGAGAATTCGGTAAACTTTTACAGATTTCTGTAAAAAATCTAAATGAGTACACACTTAGAAAATTTTACAGTATTCGGTAATTTTTTACCGAACTTTCAACAGCTGAACGTTCGGTAATCCGGTAAAATTTGACCGAAATACGGTAAATTGGATTACCGAACATTCAGCTGTTGAAAGTTCGGTAAAAAATTACCGGCAAATTAATTTTGCCTCATACTGCACTTTCGTGATCTTCATTTTTCTGGGCCATGCTATTCAACGCTAGTATATAGCTCGTGAGACGAACGGAAATGATTTCATAAGGAACGAATTGTGGTATCACCCTGAAAAGCGATTTTGTTTTGATCAGAGGCCATGTTCCCGTTCCTCCAGACAGGTTTGGCAGTAGTTCTGGGAGGTTTGATCAATGGTCCAGCTCGTTCATTCGCGGGGAATTCTTCATCTGAAAGCTCTTCCGGAACAGACACTGCATCATCGTCATCATCAGATACTTGATCGGAGTCCTCGAGACCCCTTATCAGCTGGTGTACAGAATTCGTGATCATCCTCAAGATTTGAATCCGACTGATCGAAACCATCTTCTGAGTCATGAAGATTCTCTAAATATCGTAGAATCTGTTTTTCAATAGAGCTTGCCATGTTTATCTGTGGAAATAAAAAAAGATGCTGTGAAGGCGCAAAGTTGCTTTAAAAAAACAAACACTATTTTAGAGAAAAACCTTAATTGTTCCATTTTTTTCAACATTTATAACTACTTCAAGATGAAGTAATTTTCTATAGATTAGAGTTCGAGTTCGTTGTCGAATCGAAGTGCCTCATCAAAGAGTTCCTTGTCGAAGACCTTCGTCTTGCACTTTCGCTCACAACTATGTGTCCTTCGTATTGCGAAGGGTTTTCACTGACCGATGCTATAGCGGATTGGGTATACTCCTCGCACACTCTCCAGTTTATATTTGTCATCAGCGACGGACTACAGAAGGTCGATCGATGACGGATTTGCGACCGTCCCTGCGAAAAGTGCTGGTGGAACCTACTTTTGATAGTATAACTTCCAGCTTTGCCAGAGCTTCTAGCAGGCTGCACCCTCTAGCGTTGGTACATCTGCTGCCCCACTCCACGGCCCAAGCATTAAAGTCTCCTCCGATGACGACCGGTCTTCTTCCGATGAGCTTTTCAGTCAGTCATCCAGCATCTGGTGGAACTGCTCCATGGTTCACCTAGGGGGTACATAGCAGCTGCATACAAAGATCCCGTTGATTTTGGCGATCACGAACCCTTTATACGAACTGGACACTACTTCCTGGATGTGGAATCTGCCCATCACTTGTATCGCAGCCATCACCGCTCTATCTGCTACCCAGTTTCCGTTATCGGGAGGAACACGATACTCCCCGCATTTCCTGCACAGATCAGATCTTTCAGGATCTTTGCAGTTCCTCGCCTGGTGACCAAAACCCATGCACTTAAAGCATCTCTCCAATTCCTTTGGAACTCGATGGACGACTCTCAGTGAGCAAACCGACCACCCAACTTTTACTCGACCCGACTCCAACAGCTTATTGGCTGCAGCTGCCTGTAGACGTATCGCCGCCGTCTTTGTGTTACCGTACGGCTTTCTCAACCGGATTGTCATTGGTGCATTTCCAAGATCGCAGTGCCCCTTCAGCGCCCTCCTCAGCTCGTCTTCTGTTGTGATCTCGTCAAGATCCTTGCACTCGATTAAGTCTCCTGTGAGAGAGCTCTAACTATCGCCTGCTCACCAAGAGACTTTTCGACGAGCGTCTTGAAGGCTGTGCTCTTGATGGCAGGATCCTTCTTCAGCTCGAAGATCATCTCTCCTTTCTGTGTACGCCTGGTTTTTACCACCTTCTCTCCAAGTTCCTTCAACTCCGGATCAGCTCTCACTTTTCGGAGGAGTTCAGCGTACGTCGTTCCACTTTTTACCTCAATAATTAGAGCGTCACCCTTACTTCGCTCCCGACGAGGCCTAGGCATCTGCTTCTTCTTCTTCTTTCCTAACCCTTTGACTTACTGCTGATTTTTCTTCTTTTTGTCTTTCTGGTTGCCAACAGTGCGCCATTCACTGCCATCACCTTTCTCCTAATCGTTTTTGAGCTTTTTCAGCTCCTCCTCATCCCCTGGTGTCTCCCTTTTCCTTTTCTCCGAGCGTGGAGTCTGAGGTTCCTTCGGCGTCTGCAGTGCATCAACCGTTGCCTTTTGGCTGTCCTCAAGAACCTTTTCGGCAGTCTCGGTTCTCTCATCTTTAGTGCATCCTATCCGCGTTCGCCTGCAATCACGGGCGATTTGACACACGTCGCCATCTCTTTAATTTCCTTGTGTGACGTTGTGCCTGTCCTTTACATAGTCATAGAGTTCGTTGCTGCGTTGCGGGATGAACAGCTGGATCAGAAACCCCTGTGACTTGCTACTGCTGGTACTTGCAGTGGCCTCCGAACTCGGCACTGGTGACCTTTCCGCTTCTTGCGAACACTATCGCACTTCCGTCTTCGTTGATTGGCGTTTTGCCATTGCCGTAATTATTATTATTATTATTTTTTCTTTATTATGGTTCGTCTCTTTAGCAAACTCAAAGTTTTAAATTGCTTGTCTTTTGAAGTTTCACTGTAGGTTTTAAATTTGGTTTTATTTATTTTAGATTTGTTTGAGCTTTAGTAAATAAAAAATAAAAAACAAACCTACACACTTAGAAACTTTTACAGTATTCGGTAATTTTTTACCGAACTTTCAGCAGCTGAACGTTCGGTAATCCGATTTAACGGATCTAGGTAAAATTTGACAAGTTCCGGTAATTTTTTTACCGGAATACTGTAAAATTTCACCGAAATCCGGTAAATCGTATTACCGAACGTTCAGCTTTTGAAAGTTCGGTAAAAAATTACCGAATACTGTAAAATTTTCTAAGTCTGTACAACGCTATCTTGATGGCGTTTTTCTTGTTGATACATTTTATAACATGTATCATGTTATAACTCTATCTTCTGAACAAAGCATAACACGGTTGAAATACGTAACACATCGTAACTATATGATTCGGGATGTCAAAACTGCGCTATTCGGGAACATGCTGAATTACTAATTATCCCTAGGCAGCGCTGCTTTTATCTAACTAGATCGTTTCATTCATTATCATATGAACATCCGTCCTGGTTTTGTGATTGGTTTTGGAACAAGTCAGCGCCAACATTTGATTAGGGCGAATCTGCTTTTGTAAACAAACACTTTGTCTGCTAATTTATCGGAAGTGGAATACAATTCCTTCAAATTGAATATACTGCCGTGAAACGCATATCAGTCCCATCTTTGCTTGATTTCCAATTCATATGGGACTGATATGCGTTTCACGGCAGTATATCAGTGGATAGAGATAAAGCTCCTCTTCCTAAAACAGTGCTTAATTTGTATTTGTGACCTTTTGTTCAAGAGAAAATTACGAAAGCCATTGTTCACAAAAGCAGATTCGCCCTAATCTAATGTTGGCGCTAAAGTATACTTTGTTCTTCATTTGAATTGATGATCCAACACGGAAAATGTGTTTTCATCATCAATTCTAACGATTCATTTGAAGAGAAAGTCAAAAGAACTATCCTCTTTTTCAAAGTACCATTTGAGTGATCTTCAGCGAGTATTTTCTGCAATCTAGTAGATGCTAAAGTATTTCCAATGTATTTACACGTATGAATCCTCTTTGATCTCCGAATTCGATTATAGTCGGTGAGGGATTTCTGTTGACCGTTTGGACCTATCAAAAATCTTCCGGCTTCTCTTACGAAGTTTCTGTTATTTGTTATCCACCATGGTATATCGCTATTTATCGATCGTTTCCTAGGGATACAACTTTCATCACATGCATATTGATTCAATATTATTGAATTAAATTTGCAAAAGTTAGAACTTGCCCCGAGTTAATCATAACTGAACAGAACATTATGTATAAATACAATTGATTGCGTTTTAGCATGGGTCATGTTACTCAAATATGTATCATTAATTTTCCATCCTTCTCCCTTGCCCAGATTTCTGAACCTCAAGGACAATGCAATCAAGCTGATCGATCAGCGTCACACCTCGCCCTTTGCCGGTCTCAACCTCTACAAGCTGGACACGACGGGTAACCAAAATCAACCCTTCACCTTCAAGGAACTAGCCACCATGAAGAACCTTCGCTCTCTCGCAACGTCACACCACCATTCCCTGTCACTGAGTGCCGAAGACTTCACCGATTTCAGTCCCGAACTGCAGGAGCTCAAGGTCACCCGTGCCGGACTTAAATCCATCAAAAACCAAGCCTTCACCAACCTCCGTGGCCTGAAGCGGCTGGACCTCAGCGAAAACCGAATCGACAGCATCGAACCAAATGCCTTCAACGAAATCGGCCACGGTCTGGTTTCGCTTCGCATTTCACACGGTTTGGGCATGCAACTGTTCCAAATTCCACACGAATCATTCCGCCAACTGACGGCCCTGGAAACGCTAGACCTGAGCAACAATAAGCTGAAAACGCTCAACGATAACAGTTTTCACTTTATGAAAAATCTCATCAGCTTAGAACTGCATGACAACCAGATCGATAGCCTGCAAAAGGGTACATTCCAATCAGACATCCACACCAAGTTAACGATGGTTTCGCTGCGATACAACAATCTGAAGCAGCTGCAGACTCACTCCTTTGTCGATCTGGAAGAACTTAACGCCATCTATTTGGACGATAACCGGATCGAAACGATCGAAAAGAGGGCGTTTATGAACCTAGACAACCTAAAGCTGCTGAATCTGAGGGGCAACAAACTGAACAAGATTGCGGACGAGGCATTCCAGGTGAGTTCTCAAATTATCAAATTCAATATCATGGTTAATCTTAGACAAAAGATAAATGTATTTAATCAAATTAAATCATCCCGTTTACTTACCTCTATTTTTTACTTGCGCACGTCTGCTCTTACCCATCCGCTTTTTACCTGAGGCGGCGCCTCCTCCACCACCACCAGCCTTCTTCTTAGGCCCGTCACCGAAGAACGACTTCTTGTCGTTTCGTTTCGATCCCTTCTTACGTCCACCGAAACCGAACTTGGAATTCTTGGCCGCTCGCTTAGGATTGACTTGCTTTTTGCCGGAAGCTCCTCGGCTCGTACCCTTCTTTTTATTTTTCTTGCCTTCTTCGTCGTCATCCAAGAAGTCCAAGTTGGACAGCTTGCCCTTACGGAACTTTTTGATATCGTCTAACATCTTTCGGCGTTCTTCGTCTCGCTTCTCCGTCGCCTGTCGTTGGATTAATTTACCGATACGTCTCTGCTCGCGCAGTTGCCGTGCTCGTTCGGATTTGGCCATACCCTCCTGTTTGGCTATCAACACCTTCCGGATGCGCTGCATGTGTTCGTCGGTCTTTGCCATCTCTGCAAAGTAATCATCCGGTCGTTTCGTTACGATTCCCATATCGTGCAGCCGCTTCATTCCCTCCACCGCGGCAGCCTGGGCCTGTCGGTGGAACAGAATTTCCCGCTTGAAATCATTGAGAACCGGATCCTGCTCCGGTGCAACGTAGGGAATCTTCTTGTTTCCCTTGAACTGGTTTTCGCGTTTCTGTTCGTGCTTCTCTATTTGAATGGCCAGCTCCGGGGTGATGGGAGCCAAATCGTTAACCAGATCCAAGCGTTCAACCCACGGTGCCTTCAGGATCATCGCTTCTAAGGCCCCTTTCAATTTGGCGGGATTATTTACCGGTTCCTTTCTATCCTTTGCTATGACGTTGAGACCTGGTTTAAGCAATCCCTTGGCCAAGGCATCCCGTAACTGCAAACGAAATGAAAGGATGTAAATAAGTTGAAGCACTTTCGGTGGTTGGTTTACCTACTTCATCATCCTCGTCGTAAGATACGTAGCTGGAGTCTGAATCCTCGCTTCGGACATCGAAATCGGTCATTGTGTGGCTTTTATTCGACGGATAGTATGGGACACAACACTAGTTTATTGCAAAAGATACCAACGATTTTAGACAAACCCGGTGCAGCACTAATAAACACATGTGCTTCGGAGCTCGTTTGTTTTGAAAATGTGCTGTTTGTCAAAAGCGCGAAGCGAACCAGGGGGTGAGCAAACTGCTGGGAGAAGAAATATAGCAGTGACGCACAGCTCTATGCGTACGAACATCGAATAGAGGTGCATTTGTAAGGTTTCTTAGGACGGCGAGGCAATCAGTAGACGTTTTTTTCTTTTGAAAAATTCTTTTGCCCACTAAACAAAATTTATTGTTATTTGTGATTTATGATTTTATAGATGGCGATGTCCTGAAAGTTTAATCTCTTTGTATCATAATAGATCCTTCATCGAATCGAACAACAATCAATTTTCGTTTGAACATGCAATATCCATCAGTTTATTTGATGTGCAAATTACGTATAGAATGTACTTTAGAAGTATCAATTAAATCTAACAGAATATTCTCTGATTGGGTATGACGCCCGTAGGAAACGTTAAAATGTCAAAAACAGTATAATAACAGACGCATTAAACATGAAATACAATTTTTTAATTTTCATTAGGTAGATAATTTGTATGGAATTTATAAATGGAAAACTAAGACAAACTTCTCTTGATCACTTTTAAAAAATACAAAAATAAAAAACTAAAACATTTTTCAAACTATTATTGTTTTTATTTTAGAGTGATCAAGTGAAGTGTTCGTTTAAATTTTCCATGTTTTCCAATTGCAAGCGTTCTACTAATACGCTCGTAAAAATGTTTGTATACAATTGAAGAATTCTATTTATATATAGATTCTAAATAGATTATCGCTTTTCCTTTTTCAAAATGATCACCTCTTATTAGAGGTATTGTTAATCCTCAATGTAAAACTTCGTCAATAAGAACCGTTTGCAATCTGTTAAGAATAATCTCTGAGCAAGAAATGTGGCAATGCGAGAAAACATGTGAGTTCGATAGACAACCTACCAGAGTTGTGTCGTTTGGTTTGGTCTTAAAGTTTGTGTCCACTTGTCTCCGATATAACCTATATGTAACACATCCGTTATGATGATCAACGCTTCTAGTTCCTAATAATGCAAACAAGAACCTTCCAAAATCCGATTTCCTAGAAAATCGATTAGAAAATCTAATTTTATTCCATTTATTCTCATTCTAGAACCTCCCGGAGCTGGAAAAACTTGATCTGGCTTACAACTCCCTGCTCTCCTTCGACTTTGACTATTTCGACCAGGTAAAAGCTTGCATAACCAGAGTTCTCCCCTCATGAGGTAATCTGAACACATTTAAATATAACATTTCGTTACAGGTTGGTTCGTTGACATCGCTAGAGGTGGACGTCAGCCATAATCGCATTAACGCGCTCGGTGAGTCGGTTGATCAACACGCCAACGAATCCTCTCCAATGCAGTCGGCGCATGTCAACAACGGCCGAGAGCACGTGGTCTCTCATACTAACATCAAAACGTTGGATCTATCGAACAACAATGTTAGCAGAATCGTCGGAGGTTATTTCAAGCCTGTGGAGCTTTCGTTGATGAAACTTTCACTTGCTGGTAATCGGATTACCAATGTCAGCCGAGAAGTGTTTGGAAATATGCAACATTTACAGTGGTTGAATTTGGAGAGCAATATGATCAATGATGTCGATTATGATACGTTTAAGAATACGAAAAAATTGCAGGTATTGAAATTGTCTAAAAACATGATAACTGATATTCCTACGGAACTTTTTCGCAATGTTTATGGCCTTCGGGTGCTTGAAATGGCGTATAATAACTTGAAATATTTGCCCGATGGTTTGATTCTGGAAGAAGGATTGGAGAAATTGGATCTGTCACATAACCAGTTTACGAAGATTCCGGTGACTTCTTTGTCCAACTTGGCTGCACTGGCACTCTGCGAGTTAGATCTAAGCCACAATCATATTGGAGCTATTCACAGTATCGATTTATCCAATAAATTCAGGGTAATTAGTATCACTAACTATATTCAAGAAAACAAACTGACTAATCGCTCCCATTTCAGTCCCTCTCCGTTCTGGACTTGTCTAACAACCGATTGGTCCGTTTGGAGGATGCTGCATTTGCTACGCTGCCACGCCTATCATTGCTCGATCTATCTCACAACGATGAACTTGAAGTAATGGGAAAAGCCTTCATAGGTCTGGAAAACAGTCTCATCGAGCTGCGCCTAAATAACGTTTCGCTAAGTGCTGTCCCAGAGCTATCCAATCCATCGCTTCGGGTTCTTAAAATATCGCACAATGATCTGCCGTCCATCCCACCGGAGCTTGCAGCCAATATGACATCTCTGCGGGAGCTTGATCTATCCGAGAATGATCTGACTCACGTCCCACTGATCACTCATTCTTTGCCTAATTTGAAGTACGAAACCTACCTTTACAGCCTATGTATCAGTTAACATGTTTTTCTACAACTGGATGTTTCAGATCGCTATCTTTGGCTGGAAACCCCATCACTACTATGACGAACACCAGTCTCCTCGGAGCTGCTGATACCCTGGAATATCTAGACATAGCCAATCTGAACCTGAACGGAATTGAGGTAGTAGTATTTCGCATGCCATGAACGTCAAACTAGTCTCCATCTTTGTTTCAGAATGGCATTGTGAACAAACTGCACTTTTTGAGATCCCTGCGGATATCAACCTACCCGAACGTTCAACATTTTAATATTCCACGAATTCTGGAGAATACCCACAATCTACGGGAACTTTGGATCGAAGCTGCAAAACCACCATCGCATGACCGATCGGGCTCATCAGCTGCTGCTCCAAAACCTCCAAAACCAGTGTCGATTCCGTCCAGCGATTTGCGCAGAGAAATGGAAGGCATTTTACCACCTAAGTTGAAAAGTATCACCTTCAGTGGCTCCGGATTCAATCGTTTAGCGGACAATGTTCTCAAGGGAGTTCAAACAGCTAGTCTACATGTATCCTTGTACAATACTTCCATCGCTGACTTGCCCAACAACTTCTTCAAAAATATCGGAAAAAGAGTTCGTAACATTTCTCTAGATTTGGAGTACAGCAACAACCTGCTAAAAGCTATTCCAAATCCAAACTCCGCTCATTATTTACACCTGCCAGAGCACGTGTTTCTAACCGATCTACGAATCTCCGGAAATTCGTTGTCATGTGACTGTGAAATAGGGTAACCTTGTCTACCATCTACCAATCTGCCTTTTTCTAATGAATCTAAAATATTGCAGTTGGATTGAATTCTGGCAACGAAAGCGCCGTCAGTACATGTGCCCTGCACAGCCGTGGACGGAGAACAGCAGCTTCAACAGCTACTACAAGCATCAAATGAGTGCGCTGATGGTGCACGCTAGCGACGATTGCGAGGATTCAGCCGACAATCTTCGGGAAGCCACGTGTAGCAACAAGAAGGACGAAAGTTTGCTGGAGGTGCTGAAAAAAGACCTAGAATGTGGATGGGGAAGTGCAGCCCCAAAGCTTGGAATCATACCAGCGATAGCCTTTGTCTCGGTGTTTGTCGTTCTGCTGATCTGACTTATCCGGTATTTGTTCAAAATGTACAGCGAGTTCTACGATTATCTGGAGCAACTCTATGGCGATAGAACTGCTATGAATGGGTCCGCTGCAGCCGTTTCCTACGTAGACAATGCGTGTGATTTTGGGAGTGAATTCGATCTTGAACTGGAGGAACTTTAGAACTCGGAAAGTCATTGTTTTGCAATTCATCATTTTAGTCATTTTCTGTTTCGTTGAATCTAATTTTCAGTTGATTGCAAACGAACAACAAAGCATGCATTTGTTTTAGCTTTTAGCTTTTTATGGTGTTTTTATGAATGTTTTAGCATTCCAACGTTGAATTCAATGTGCCAAATTGTTTATAGAATAAAGCAATGGTTTAGTAAAAAAAATTGATGTGGCTTTTCAGTAACAATTCCGAAATTCATCAGATAGTGGGGCTGATTGTACCAGTAACTAAACTTCATTGAACTTACAATTAATCCATTGAAAATCTTAAGTTAAAAAGTGCGAAGCCTATTGACGGCGCCGGTGGAGTAGTGATTAACGTGTTTATAATTTTTATCGACCTAAAAAGTAGAGAGGTTACGGAATTTTGTTCAATATTACCAAGCGGAATTTTGACAATTGATCTGCATGGAACGAAATGTCACCTTCACTTACGGAATAATTGAGCGGGATATTTTTCCGAAAGTAAAAGTGACAGCACCCATTAGTTTGCCTGGAAACCTTACAAATTCCAATTTACTTTTTAGTTCTTCTCAGGTGGATACTGCTGCAGAAGTTTCTTTTCGATTCTTTACTTTTCCGTTTCAGTAAACGGAATTTAACATGGGATTGAGATAGAAAAAGAAATTTCTTTCGAACACGATACCGACCTTTACGGAATAATCGAGCGGAATATTTTTCCTAAAGTAAAAGTGACAGCTCCCATTACCCAAGTAACACTACTTGTCATATTAATGTTAATAAAACACCAAGCTCATGTTTTTTTTTCTAACCAAGCTCATGTTTTTTTTTCTAACTTCAATAACTCAATTCCATACACGCATATAACCGAAAAAGCTCAATAAATGTGGCGTTTTTGAACATCTTTTAGGTCATACCAGATGTTTTGTAGAACATCCATTAAACAAATATTATGTTCTATGGATGCTTCCAATAACATGCTTATAACATAATGATATCCCGCATAACGAAAAACAATTTGCTATATAGTCAAAACTGTACTTCGAATGTAAGATATATTATCACATTTTATGTTATTGTTATCAAATAGTTTAATCTCATTTTCACCATACAACCTCTACATTAACACACTCTGAATAAATTATTAAATTTTAGTGAGATTTCTTTATGGAATCCACAAAAACCAACATGGCGAGTTTCCAAGTCTACAGTGATACAGTGCAAGTCTACAGTACGGGTGAAAACATTAGTAACACATTTGATTTTCAAATGTTCGTTTTTTTTCTACGTTTTTTGTTGTGAAATTGAACAGAGTAATATCAGTATGAAGGAAAATACAAATATTATGTTTCTATCATGTTGTGCGTAGCTACATCTAAAAAAACTCCCCTGCAAATTAAGCGTAACAATTTATAAAAAATAATAAAAAATCTCCCAAACTTTTGCTTTATGCTACATTTGAATGAACCCCTACGCCCAATTTGGCTTCTATTTGAAGCAATGAGTGGCATCACAATCTTACATTAGGTAGTGTTTTTTTTTATTATTCCAGTATTTCAAATACATATATTTTCAGCCGTCACTGTATTGGATTCACAATCTATTCTGAATAATTTCACTATTGCATGAGGATGTTAAAAACATGTTTAAAATTCATCTTGAATGCAACCTATCAACATATTTACAAACATCTAGCATACACGCTATTTCCAAACAATCCAAAATTAAGAACGTTTGACTCAAATCAGTCAAAAGTATGGCTACTCAAAGGTGAGTAAAGATAGTTTATTGTGGTAAGATGACAAACAGTCACCGATGTTTTTAAGAAGTAAAATTTAAGTTGATCGAACAAAAATAGAACAAAAATGTGTTCGCTGTTCTGGTACCACTTTTGAACCAAATACGTGTGGAAAAACATCCTCAAAACTTTTTCAAGACTAGACATGTTTGGTATTTCATCCTCACGACTTTTTTACAACAAATTTCTTATATTCTTGTCAAAGAAGATGTTTCTGGTGTTAAGGTCGGTATCGTGTTCGAAAGAAATTTCTTTTTCTATCTCAATCCCATGTTATATTCCGTTTACTGAAACGGAAAAGTAAAGAATCGAAAAGAAATTTCTGCAACAGTATCCACCTGAGAAGAACTAAAAATAAAATTAGAATTTATAAGGTTTCCACGAAAACTAATGGGAGCTGTCACTTTTACTTTCGGAAAAATATCTCGCTCAATTATTCCGTAAGCGAAGGTGACATTTCGTTCCATGCAGATCAATTGTCAAAATTCCGCTTGGTAATATTGAACAAAATTCCGTAACCTCTTTACTTTTTAAGTCCATACTGGCCTTAAGTCGATACTGGCCTTTACTTGGGTAGTTTGCGTGGAAACCTTAAAAATTCCAATTTTATTTTCCCTGCATTTTAGGTGGATACTGCTGCAGAAATTTCTTTTCGACTCTTTACTTTTCCATTTCAGTAAACGGAATATAACAAAGGATTGAGATAGAAAAAGAAATTTCTTTCGAACACAATATCGACCTGTACACAGAAGAATATCTAAAGTTAAAGTTCACACTAAAGGCCAGTATCGACTTAAAAAGTATAAAGGTTACGAAATTTGGTTCAATATTACCAAGTGGAATTTTTATAATTGATCTGCATGGAATGAAATGTCACCTTCACTAATGGAATAATCGAGCGGAATATTTTTCCGAAAGTAAAATTGACAGCTCCCATTAGTTTGCGCGGAAACCTTACAAATTCAAATTTAATTTTTCGTTCTTTTCTGGTGGATACTGCTCCAGAAATTTCTTTTCGATTCTTTACTTTTCCGTTTCAGTAAACCGAATTTAACATGGGTTTGGTATAGAAAAAGGAACTTCTTTTGAACACGATACCGACCTTAAATCTATATTCGTCTGGTTGACGTACTGCTTCGTATAGACCAGTATCGACTTAAGGTCGGTATCGTATTCAGGCCAGTATCGACTTAAAAAGTAGAGAGGTTACGGAATTTTGTTCAATATTACCAAGCGGAATTTTTACAATTGATCTGCATGGAACGAAATGTCACTTTCACTAACGGAATAATTGAGCGGAATATTTTTCCGAAAGTAAAAGTGACAGCTCCCATTAGTTTGCGTTGAAACCTTACAAATTCCAATTTTATTTTTCGTTCTTTTCAGGTGGATACTGCTGCAGAAATTTCTTTTAGATTCTTTACTTTTCCGTTTCAGTAAACGGAATATAAAGGCCAGTATCGACCTAAAAAGTAGAGAGGTTACGGAATTTTGTTCAATATTATCAAGCGGAATTTTGACAATTGATCTGCATGGAATGAAATGTCACCTTCACTTACGGAATAATCAAGCGGAATATTTTTCCGAAAGTAAAAGTGACAGCTCCCATTAGTTTGCGTGGAAACCCTAAAAATTCCAATTTTATTTTGCGTTCTTTTCAGGTGGATACTACTGCAGAAATTTCTTTTCGATTCTTTACTTCTTCGTTTCAGTAAACGGAATTTAACATGGGATTGAGATAGAAGTATAAATTTCTTCCGAGCTCGATACCGACCTTTTCAGGTGGATACTGCTGCAGAAATTTATTTTCGATTATTTACTTTTCCGTTTCAGTAAACGGAATTTAACATGGGATTAGGATAGAAACAGAAATTTCTTTCGAACTCGATACCGACCTTAACAAGGGATTGAGATACACAGAGAGGAATTTGATGGTCAATTTTACCATTATTGGGGGTTAGGATGACTATTGCTATATAGTGATTTTGAACCGACTATGATCATGGTCAAAAGTACCATTAAAAATAGTTGATGCAACATTTTCCATAATGTCGGAATAGTCCTTGTTACCATGATCATAGTCAAAAATGCTATGAACGTGGTGAATTCGACAATTTTCATGGTTATTGAAACCATTATATGCGATAGTCATCCTGACCATGATTTAATTGTCAGTACAACGATGAAATTTTTCTCAGAGTAGAAGAAATTTCTTTCGAACACGATACCGACCTTTAACCTGTGAACCACCCTGCTGAAATCTTCGCACACCAGTAGTTGGATTCTGAAAATATTATCACAACTCACGTAATTCAATTTTCAAGTGTACAACCGCAGCTGTCAACAAACGTCAAAACCGTCCTAAAAATTCAAACAGCATCAGCAGCAGCCATCATCATCCAGCAGCGTACGGAACCTCCGAATCGAAAAACAAAACCGTAGTGGCAGCGCGACTTTCTCACTTCGGGCCGAAGATATTACGAGTCCTGCGATTATTATCATTTCTGAGAAACAAAGGATTCCCAGTGGTGGTAAGTGGTAGAAGTCCGTCCGCAGAAAAAATTGGTCTGGTGGCTTCCGAGATATTTTCGCAAACAAGATGGATGCGATGAGCCTCAGCTTGGATGACATTATTAAAAAGAAATCCATTGGTAAGCGGCCAAAACCGAGCGGCGGTGCCGGGAAAAAAGTGACCAAAGCGGGCAGGAATGGTTCGAGTGTCGGTGGTGATCGTCCGCGACCGGGTAGAAAGCTACTGGGTAGTCCGAATGGGCGTCGCAAGGGAGTACCAGCAACGGTAGTAGGAGGAGGTATCAAGTCACGGATGGGCATCGCTAAGCAGCCAAGGATGATTGTTGATGCTCGGATGAAAATTATCCAGAAAAAGCGGGCACAAATACGGGATGCTCGCGATAAGCTGGTGGAAATTGCAAGAAACAGTGGGGATGCCCGTTTGAGGCTGCTCAAGCGCAAGGGAAAGGTTCCACCGGGGAATGGAATTCTGAAAAAGCGCGGTGGTAGTACACCTGTTACCAGTGGTGAGTAGATGTTTTTACCCTTATGTGACAGATAGGTTTAGGTTAATAATTGGGTTTGTTTTGTTGTAGGTAGTAAATCTTACGTAGACGAGATGGAGGTCGATTACGATGTTGAAGTTAATATTCGTCGTCCGATTGGACCGCTAAAGCGAACGGTTCGGAACGAAATGTTCACCGTGCCCAGTACAATGCCACCGTTGCCAACATTCAGCCGTAATGTTCGCAATTCACCACCTCCAACCTCCTCGTCGTGGAATAGTGATCCGTTTGATTGCTACGAAGTGCACCCAACAAGACCGGCCATGTCGAAAGCACCCCCTCCACCGGCACCGACTCCACGGTACGACGATATTCCACCGAGGCGAGGAATTGCCCGTGCTCGTTCACCACCACCTCATCCAATGTATGCTGAAGATCGGCCACACCTTTCGTCCACTATGCGAGCTAGATTGGAGCGTGCTCCCAATCCTAATGAATCCATGGGAATTTTCGCAAAGATGCCACCAGAAGACCATCATCATAGCAGCAGCAGTAGTAGCAGTCGCCATCACCACCACCACCATCATCAACAACCATTGTCTCCATCCCCGTCGCCACCGATTACCGGTTATAGGATTGTGGTCAGCAACTTACATTCCAGTGTGACGCAGAATGATATCAAGGTTTGTGTGTCCACTTAATGAATCTTATAAGCATTATATTTCTATCCCTCCTTACTCCCTTCAGGAACTGTTTGAAGACATTGGCGATCTGCTTGAGTCGCGTCTCGTACGTCCAGGAGTGGCGGAAGTCATCTACCGGACTCACAAGGATGCCGAAGAAGCCGTCGATACCTACCACAACCGACAGCTAGACGGTCAACCGATGAAATGCTTGCTGGTGAAACCACGGGCCTCGAATAAACCAACCGCACCGGCCATCAGCTACTCGAGGTGACTAATTAATCTCGATGTACACCTCCATCAATCCAACCAATAAATGACACGCAAATTCGATATTTTCTCTTTCCATCGCCAACAGCTCGTCAAGATCCCTCAAGCCCACTTCACTCTCGTCGTCTGGGGCAAAGAAATCCCATGTTGAGATTGATATCGACGCCCTACATACGGTTCTGTTCAGAAGAGACCACTAGACAATTTAGTCCTTCCCAATCAATCCCGCACACAGAGATGAACGAACACTGGCTCCCATATCTACAAGAAAAATACAGACACCCAGTAAAATAGTCAAAAAAAAAATGGCATCAGTATCCGCGGTGCCGTATGTGTTGAATATCTTTAATTTGCTTAGTGGCTTTTCGTTGCAAATACAATGTCATGAACAATTGTGTTCTATAACTTCCGTTCGAGTGGCCAATCTTTTCCGTTGCAAACCTGAGTTTCGAGTTCATAATTTGCTAAATTTGAAGCTATTAATAGATGACGACGTCTCCCTCGACAGCACATATAGCTATAAAGTAATTATAATTTAATGGATAAGAGTAATTCAACAATCTAAGGCGTTTTAAATCTTTTAATTATAAGGTCACGCAGCATGGAAAGCAAGAAAGACCTTGCATTACAACAATGGAATAAAGTCGTTCTTATTGAAAACTGATGATGAGTACTGATGATAATAGAATGTAGGTTATTTTTTTCGTTATCACAGATTAACACTGACAAACTGACGATGCTGCCTATTCATGTTTCGAAAAAATTGTAAAGTGATGTACTTCGCTTATTCGATTGTGGTTCGTCACATTTCGCTACTTCCTGTGTAAATAATTTTGTAGAAGTACACGGTAAATCTGATTAACTCATTTTATGACTATATTTTGCACATTTTCAAGATTAGTGACTAATTTTTATACACGTATGAAGAGTGCTTTTTACGCCTTTTCAAGTATGTCAACGGCGACATAAAAATGCGTAAAAAGTAGGCACCGCTGAGAAAAGAAAATTAACTCTGCCCGTGACTTGATGCTGACGCCATTTTCAAATAAGCATTTATTTGATAAGCGCAGTGTTTAAGTTCCGGAATTGTTTTAGGCTGTCGCAGTATGAAAAATGGAGGAATTATCCAATACTTCGGATACATATGCATTCGCTAAATTGACAGGTGAACATCTGACATATTGTTAAAACTATATAGGACATTTTTAGTTTATAGTTGTCAACTATAAGAGTAAATGTCGTAACAATAGCGAAAACGGTCGTCAACAATAAGGAAAATGGTCCAGGAATGGTTTGTGATTATGCGGGGCTGCATTCGGCCTCAGGGCATGGGAGACCTGTTTTGTTTCAAACAGTATTAAGCATTTGTAATTACTGACAATGGCAAATATTTAACTTTAACTATCTTACGCCTCCACGAAATTGATCGAGTTAGTGACATGTTTGACCGTTGTTGCGTTCATCGATTTCACAATAAACTTTAACTTCGACGCATGTATGTATGTATGTAGGAAGCCACCATCCTAGCGTGGGCGGTTAGTCACTCTTCCACGTTGAGTTTGCGATGATAGTGTTTCGGGGTGTCGGAAGGTGTTTTTGTGTTTCGTCAAAACTACAATCAAAAATTAATGCTTATTAGCATCCATTGACCTTTTTGACGTTTAATTCGCGCACTGTTATCATCCTCTGAATCACATCAGTGCAAGCGAGAGGGAAACAAAACAGTGGGAAAACAAACAATCGATTCGTGTAAGTGGTGCTAGAAATAAATTTATCTTTCATGTGGTGGCGAGGTGTTTGAAGTGTGGCGGAATGTGTGTTTTTGAGTGTTAACACATGGGGGCCTAGTGACTTACCCCTATAGTCACTAGATTCATAGTCTGGGGGATACAACGACGGGAGCCAATTTGAACTGTCACTTGGCGGAGCCAATCGAGCATTATTGCTTTTATTACAATGAATTAGTGGAGAATATTGTGTTTATAAATATATAAATAATATATAACAGTAAAACTCGATTGGCTCCGCCAAGTGACGGTTCAGATTGGCTCCCGTCGTTGTATCCGCCAGACTATGAATCTAGACTATACCTTCCCCCTGCGTGGGCCTTGCCCTGCATGCGGTTTCACTTAACAAAAAGATTATGCTTTGTTACCGTCCTAAATTCAACATATTGCTGTATGAGGGGCCAAAAAGGGATGGGCAGACACTTACACGAATCCTGCGGGAATAAGAGAATCTTCTTCCAGCAGTAAACACTGGACTCGGAAAAAATGAGACACACAATAATGATCACCAAAAATTCATTTTAAATCGGATACTTCTCAAATTTTCAGGGATTAAATAACTATATATTAGCTATGTTTGGCATGATTTATTTATTGAGTTCACCCCCCCCCCCCCCCCCCAAGCTGAATGCTCGTACATTTCTCTTCTCTTAACACTGCTCATGAGATCTTGGGCTTTGTCCATCTTCCTTACACAATTTCTCCCAGTTTTTCAAGCTTCATCGGTTTTGAATGTTTTCCCGCTTTTCTTCAACTTCTTTTTCATAATCGCCCAAAACTTTTGGATCGGACGAAGTTCTGGTGTATTTGGCGGGACATTAACGCCCTTCGCTTCGTACCAATCCATTACAGGCTTGGCGTAATGGCACGAAGCGAGATCCGTCCAGAACAGCGTGGGACCACGGTGAGAGCGGAGGAAGGGCAGCAAGCGCATCTGCAAGCATTCCTCTCGATAAATCTGCCCGTTTTTGGTGCCGGTTGTAACGAACGGCTTGCTGTACCGTCCGCACTCGCAGATCGCCTGCCACAACAGGTACTTCTTCGCGAATTTGTCCTTCTTTCTCTTCCGGAACTTTTCCGGAACCTCCATGCGGGACGTACCGACAAAAAACTCGAGGCCGGGGATTTTTTTGGTGTCCGCCTTGATATATGTCTCGTCGTCCATGACGAGACAGCCTGGCTTGACCAGCCACTCACGGTACAGCTTCCGCGCACGCAATTTGGCCACCGTGTTTTGCTTGTCAGTCCGGTTTGGCGCCTTCCTTACCTTAAAAGCACGTAGCCCAGCCCGCTTCATGGTCTACTGGACGAACCACTTCGACGAATTGACCTTTTTGGCCACGTCTCGGGTGGAAAGGTTCGGGTTATTCTTAAAGTACTGCCTTATCTTCCGCGCCTTCTCTGGTTATTCCGTTTTCGGTTATCGGCCGCTTTCGCGCCGCTCGATGGTCTTCGTCTCCTGGAACATCTTCACAACGCGGGACACGGTGGAATGGTGGATTCCAAGCCTTTTGCCGATCCATCTGTGCGACTGACCAGGATTATCGATCACCGCGCCCACACACATCAAGTGGAAAGCAATCTACAGACCCTCCGCAAACTTCGAGGCTAGTGAAGCACAGCTACCGTCACCGTGCTTAAACGTTACCGGGAAACACTAACGTTGGATCGAGCAAAAAAAAAAACCAGCGTAGAAGTAGAACATACGACCGGAAACTAAGAGCGAAGATAATCAGGACAGTCCAAAAGAATTCTGGGATCTCCGGGCGTGATATGCGAAAAAAAAGTTCACTGCGTCGCACTGTACTGTTCGGCGAATCTGTAGACGAGAAGGATTTCGGTCGTACCATGCCAGCAAACACCCCGACAGGAGGCTGAAACTAGACCTGCTTGCCACAACCCGTACAAGGAAGTTGCTCGACCAAGTACTGACCAAGTACAACGGATGTAATTTGATGGACGATGGAACTTACAAGAAAATGGGCTTTGGGCAGATCCCGTGTAAATTTTTTTTTTTGAGAACCGTAGACCTCAAATTCTCTGAACAGCAATCCCACAGCCCAAGTTGCAGTCCCCTGGATTCCAGTGATGGATCTAATCCAATATTGAAGGGAACGGAATTGATCATACTGATGTTCTTATCCAACGGGACAAATTTCAGAACATCTGTATCAACGTCTAATGCGAGATTGACCATGCTACAGACTGTATCATTGGCAATATCTGGGCTTATCCTCGACAGGTACAACCAAAATTTCTGATCCCTTGTATCATAACAGATGGGGACAAAAACGACGTCGCTTAGACCCAATTCGGCATTTTTCTGGTACCATATGGAAATCGCGGGGGCGCTTATTAGCTCGGCGTGGGTCGAGTTAGGGTCAATAGTTTTTTGCAAGTATCAACGCAGATGCAGGTGTTGTTGTTGTTGGTTTTGCATGTATTTGTTTGATTTCGGTACTAAGTTCATAAGAAGACAATGTTAGGCAACACTTGCCGACTTCAGATCGCGATGGTGAATTCGAGGTGGTAGACAGATTCGAGTATTTGGGTTCATTGATGACCGTCGACAACGACACCAGCAGAGAAAAAACAACGTTGCACCGTCGGCTAGAAATCGTACCTGCTTTTGACGGCGAACAGAGATCGCCGCACAACAAAGTTGACCATCAACAAAACATTGATTCGACCGGTAGTTAGCGGAAAAGCCAAATAAATGTAGTTTTTGCTGATCGAGTTGTTGTCTCCAAAACTATATAGAAACCTCGTTATAAGTAAACATTAACTACAACGGTCACCAACAGAAGGTGGTTTGATCATGTGATATTACCCCTGCAAATATGTAATCGTGCATCGTATTCAGTATGTTTCTATGTTCGTTCCTTTGGTACCCAAGGCCGGGTAAGGCTGATCGATGGAATGGAGTTACCTACCATGGACCGTGTGAATTGGAAACGACATCTGTATACAGCCCATTTGCTCATTCTGACAGTGGAGAATCTCGTGGTAGAGCATTTGCAGTGGAAGCGGAGAGACTATCAGTGAGCTATCAATGGACACGGCATACAGGGGGTTTCGTAGGGCGGAAGAGTTTGCCCAAAAGCGCACACCTGAGTTATCTTCTCAGGCGTCGTTAATGAGGGTTACAACCAGATACCAGTTTTCCTCCTTTTTTAAAAAATAAGATGCTCTAGCATGCTTGAACAACACTGACTCCGCCGTTAAGTAAGCCAAATCGAATCAAGCTTCTCCAATCTGCAAAAATTGGCTTGGCTGTAGTTTTTCAGCAACAACATTGCCATGTTTGATTGACGTGGCTGGTCGGGAGCTCAATCCTAGGCCCGCCCCCTTTCTTGCCATTTGTCACTTGCCTCTTTCTATCACCACTAGATTTAAAATAAAAAGCAGTCTACTGCGCTTTCAATGATCGCATCACTTGCCACAGTCAATCCATGATCTAAAAATAACTTGCCTCACTGTATGTATGTATGTAAAAGATACCACTCATCGTTGCAGGCACAGCCATAAGACAGTGGATCGTCCTCTACGAATGATTTGATCAAGTTCGACATCTGTCTGTATTCAATTTAACACTGTCTGAAGGGCCAAAAACGGATGGGCGGACTCGTAAGCAGAGACACTTACGCGTAATCCGCGGGATAATGAGAATCTCCTTCCAATGCTAGAATCCTACAACCTAATGTCGAACAAGCCATCAAACGTGAGGACTTCCCAATGAGTGGGTAGAAGAGCTCGCCATCAATTCACGAATTGTTAATGACAGGGGGTTGGCAATTCTACTCTCCCCATCCAAATCGCTTCAATCCGGTGCTCTGGTGGTCCCTTCCCAACCCTTTTTATTTGATGTATAATATAGTGATGTTCATATAATAATGTAGAGTATTTTTCTTTATAATAATAATCTTACCTTCCCTGGTCTACCTGGTTGTAAATAATATAATATGATGAAATAGCTGAAACAATGATAGACATATGAAAATTATATGCTGCTTGGTGCCTCATTACAGCTCAATCATCGGTAGTTGAATGTAACTCCGGAATGTAAAACCTTTTTTGCCAAACCATTTCGTAATTAAATGAAGTATAAACATGCATTATGGCATTTAAGTTTATACTAAATAATAAAAAAAATATGTACGTATTTATAATATATGGGTCCATAATCAGCAGAATTGAAAAGCATTTATTAATTTTAATAATATCCAATGATCTAATTTAATAGAAAAGAACCTTGAGCTACAATGACAAAAAAATAGATATACTATCTGGCTATACCTTGTACCCTGTACCCTTATACCTTGTAATAGCTATACCTTGTACCCTTGAAGCAGATAAAATTTAATTATTATTTTTATTATTTATAATAATAATTTCAATATGTTTTCAATAATATACAATGATGAAAATAATACGATGTTGCAAAAAAATACTAAATAATGTATATATAAATATAAAATGCAGCCATTTGCCTCTTCGGCAGCGGTGTTAGTTGCTTTAAACTCTGAAATAACGGAAATTTTCAATGTGATATAATTAAACATAGTTGATCTCCTGGCAGCCGTTTTGCTAGGAAAATGTAAGCAAACAATTAGGCGAAATGAATTCCCTATGAATATGATTATTGCCTAAAAACGGAAGCTTAATAAATCTGAAATAAAAGAAATAAAAATAAAAACAAGAGGAAATTTGATTTATCCGCTAACTTTTGTTTCCCACTGGGTCCATAAATGATTCTTTATGCCTGTCTAATAGAAGATGTAGGATCAATGTTAGGTTTTGTATTTTTAATTGTCTTATGATAAAGAAGGGAAAAAATTGCATTAAAAACCATCGAATCTTTTCATATACATAGCGTGAGTTAGGTTGGCTTAGACTCACAACGATGCATAAATGCGAAGCTGAAAATAGCATTAAAAATATTGTGAAGGTTTTGTGATATTATAAAATTATAATAACCATTATTATGTCTGCAGATTGTGGTCCTGCTACAATTGTAAACGGACTTGCATTATCATAGCCACGAGGGAAAAAATATTTTAAATTTTTATCCCTAAATTCCCCTAAATATTTTTCTAAGCACCGTCGGACCGTATTTAGAATACTTCCATTTTTCGTGGCAGGGTAAGATTTCAGCATACTACCTTACCGGGTCGCGCTGCCGATGCCAGGACAGACCGCACCTCCTTGGTGGACACAGACGCTCGGCACGCACCTCCTCAATCTAGCTGAAGTCAGAAGGACAACAGTGCCCAGGCTGCACTACCAGCTAAGTACGCAACGCTTAGCTGGCGGTCTTTGTCATCTCCTGACCCGTGGAAGCATGAGGTAGGAACTTGTGAGGAACAGGGCTATGTTGCGGGGACGCACGCTCCCTGCCCATTGTCGACTCACCAATTTGCAGCCCCTAAAAATAACTTGCCTCACTGACACAAAAACTATCCTTCCCTTGACAATTGCGGAGACGCAGATGTAAACACGGTTTTTCACCAACGAGTGTCGAACTAATCATCCTTCCCCCCCTCCCCGAAGACCATGACGATGTGGCCGGCGCCGGTACTTATCTATAAATAGAATGAACTAGTGAACTTATTGTAAATTGAAGATGTAAAGCTACTTCCCAAGCTCCATCTATGTGGTTCTCTCTGTGCAATAACACTAGTTCTGTTCAGTAACGGAGTAGCAACTACAGAACGCACGGTCTTTTGAAAAAAATGACATTGCCATGTTTGATCGTGTGGATGCCAAATATTGCATATAGTCTAATTAGTCTGTTAGTTAGGCGTATGTAGGTCCTACATCCTGTTCCAAGATACAGCATCCTCAGATTGCTTGGGTGTAAGGGAACCTGAGATGGTTCTGAGATGAAAAAAATGGTGCCAAAGCTGCTCTTGTCATCATTTTAAAAGCAACGGCGATGTCAGTGCCGTCTTATTCCGCCTCTATCTAGATGTCAGTATCCTCTATTGTCCGACAAACAGCTAATGTTGGCAGAACCAATATTGAGATTTCAGTTAGATCCCTATTTATTTTTGAGTTACTACACTGGTTCAGGTTAACAAAAATAGCTCACGGATGCTACTCATGTTAGGGAAATGTTATTCCATGTGTTGGTGGCCCTAGTTTGCATGAAAGTGCTAAGGGTTTCAAGAATTCAACGTTTGAATCTCACTTCCCCTCTGTATTTACATAATCAGATACGTCTGTTTGAAAAAGTACTCAAGCAATAATAAAAACAGCGCTGATGACGTCATCAAGTGAACGACACCCGAAGTTATGGAGTGCAAATTATAGACACTGTATATAGACCGGACAAGAATTGTCTTATGCAGCCAAACGACATGTCAAAAAATGCAGCCAAACGGACTGTCAACTTTTGATTCACTTTAAAGGAGCAAGTATTGTGATCAAGTATTGTTTTGACAAAAGCCAATTATGAACAAATAAGGGATTTTCTACTTCCATATTCAGTAAATGTAAGTATTTTCGGTGTATTATTTATTGCCGTTTGGATTACTAAAAATGAACAAAATTCTTTCTCTACACAGTGCCGAGCATAGGACCACAATTTCAACGTGTATTTCACAGCACTATCAATTATCGTTTTTACAAATGATACATTAAGTCCCGAAATTCTAGTACAAACCATTTTAGCTGTTGTTGAGGCTATAGCTACATTATTTGAGGTTATGACGAGTACCAGAAAATGGCCAGCGCAAATACTTGAAGTTTATACCGGAAAACCTCTTGCAGCCTGCTGGCCTTCAGAATCGGATGATACTTGAACGCAATCTACGATGAACTGCATCAGGACCCGACTTACAAATGCGACGTGTTCTAGCCATAGCGCATGCACAATTTGATCAAAGCTAGTGAAGAACATCAATCAAACAAAATTCATACAACAGAATCTATGAAAAATTTTGGATATGCTATGAGCTTGATAATGAGGTAATTTTTTTTGAGCTATTAATCACTGCATTCGAGCACTTTAAATGACGTTATTCTACCACTCGAATTTTGAAATGAATATCTTCAAACGGAATCAAAACAAACTACCAACATCGAAACTGAATCTTTTTTAGCCTATTGCGCTTTTACTTCATTTTGTACAAATACAAGTGGTGCCAGATAATTCTCAAAATCATTACATTTTTCAGGGTTGGCAGATTGTATGATTTTGCGTTGTCCGGTCTATATACAGTGTCTATAGTGCAAATAGTGGTCACCCTAACAAGGCTTTCTCAATACAAAAATTATCCGTGCTACTCTTAACTGCGGAACATAGAATAGAATAAATAATGACTCTTTAATACTCACTTAATCTTTTCCAATAATCCTAGTACGAACAACACCATCGATCACTATACTAGTGTGAATCCATCGATGATTGATGAGCATTCTTGCCCTCTTCCTCTAATTCTAAAGCACCAACAATTGACTCCCTTCCAGGTACCACCGATGACCTAGAAGCTCCACCTGCCTCCGCACCTACACCATTATCGGATTGGGATGCATTTTCTGTTTCCGGAACAATTAACGTCGTAAATCTACCTACACCAGCAGACCCCGCTGCCGGTACCCCTTCCCTAGCACCAATTGAATTAGCATTGATATTTTGCCTAATTTGATTTTTGTTGTACCGATTAGCAGAATCTCTTCCACAGGAAGAAACAACCGGCGGAGTAATGGGTTCGGACGCGGAGCACGAGGGCCGCACAATGTCACTGGCCCGTCGGGCAATGTCGTTTACTTGCACCTGATGGTAATCGGTTTTGCCGTGGAAGCTCTTCGTTACCCTGGTGATACGCGGCGGTTCGATGAAGCCCTCCCGTATCATCAGTGCCCCCGGCGTGGTCACGTTGTTGTTCAAACGTGCCGACATGGTTTTACTGGTTTTGGAACACTTTTCCTGTTCCAGTTCTAGTTTACTGGCAAGGTTTTTCTCCATATTGGGAATGTCTTTTTGCAGTTCATCGAACGACATGTGTAGCCGACCGCCAGGTGACGATAGGTGGTCACCGCTATTACAGGATGTTGCTCGCTTAAGCGCCAATGATGCCCGATCGCCGAATTTCTCCACCTCGTGCACTAGGTTTTTCGGTTCCGTTCGCGAATCCTTTTCATACAAACTAATCTGCTTCTGGATGCGATTGGTGCGAAAACGGTTTTCGATCTTGGGAGTTGCTCCTCCGGAGCAAGAACCCGTAGCAGAAATTGGGGGCGCCGATGCCGGCGGAGGAGGCAAATCAGTGCGCAGATTGGACAGTTCATAGCGTACGTTTTTTATATCGAAAAGAAGCTCTTTTTGCACGTGTTTGCCACTGCTGGTGCAGCCTGCCACAAGGTTAGGGTTTTGGTTTGCAAGCGGATCCTCACTTGTACCAACGATTGCCAGATCTCCGGTGCTCAAGCATGTGTCCGTCGATATCGTGGCGTCTTCGTCGTCTTCCTCGACGGTCTGCGAAAAAAAAGCACAATACATCGTTATTCGAGATCATTTCAGAGGGATTAATAAGTGTTACCTACCAGATCGTTATTGGTATTCGTGGATCCCTTCGTGGCGTCGTTAGTGTTGAACTCCCAATCCGAGCAGGTACTGATGGGAGTAAGATCGCCACTGATGTCCAGAGTAGCATCCTTGCTGATGGGCGGTATCTTCGCCGGGCTTTCCAGATTGATGCTGGCGGCCAGTTGATCGTAGTTGAAATGCGATCCCAGTACGTTCAAATCATTATCGATAATGGGGAAGATTTGCGGTAATTCATCACGATTTCCTCCACCCGCAGCCAGTGCGATGCTTCTAAGATATTGAAAATTTCAACAGTTCGTAAGATCGCAGACCTTGAGCTGTTCTTACCCATCATTGCTGGTGATGCTAGCTGACATATCGCTGCTAGGACATCCTCGGGAAAACATGTCACTGTAGTTGGGCGACGAAGGGCCACCACTCGACATGGCGCTGATGCTGCTGGTCATACTGGAATGACCACTCCAGCCTTTGCGTTTGATTCGTGAAAAGTGAAGTACGTATTAGGTGAAAGCAACGATGAATTGTTTAACAACAGCGGGAATAACGAATAACCACAGTATAAGCTAATAGGAAAATCTGAGGTGTTGCATAATTTATCCGATGAAAATAACCTTGCAACCTTATTTTAAGTGCAAAACAAAATTGTTTTGGAACATCCGTTGAAAAATTATCCTCAACCGAAATAAAGAACAAAGTTTCAACAATTGTTACAGAACTAATACGAACTTATCAGGGACAATCTTCAAATTCAACTGCAAAAATAATAAAAACACATGATCCTCTAGAAAAATCAATTGATTTAATTGTTTCTACTACAAATTGAAAGAAATTACAAGCCTCTATAAAACGTAAAACAGAATGTCGATTAAAGCTTTTGTTGTCCATCAAAATAAACAAAAATATGCATCACTATCACAATGAGCACCAGCTAGAACCCTCTATCAGTCGTTCTAAACAAAAGCAAATTAATTCCTCAGTGCCCTCTGTCCGAAACAATCGAATAGGAACATGTAACATTAATAGGTAAATACTCATAAAATTGAACAGAACAGGGACATCGATTGTTAGGCTTACAAGACAGTTTCAAGATAACTTACTCGCCTGCGGCAGGACCGCAGAGTCCGGGATGGCGGCCGGGCTTGGCACCGGAGTAGGCAGCGGCGTCGACGGGTACTTGGGCGGGGACGAGGCGGGCGTTTTGAACAGCGGCCCGGTCGTCATTTTCTCCAGGAAGTTGTCCAACTGACGCAGCGACAGGGCATTGTGCAGGGTTTCCAACGGGCGGATCGGAGGCACCCCACCGAATCCTTCAAGTGCTTGAACCGAACACAACAGAACAGGTTGGAGAGATGGTGTGATGGTGATGGCGGTGTTTTGGGTTTTTTTTTTGGCACGGTTTATTTGTTTTATTAATAGGATTTTTTTTTGAAAATTGGTAATGAAACGGGATGCGCGGATGGCATTTAGTGATTTTTGTTTGCAAAAGTGTTTATCCAGGAGCGGGTTGGAATATGAAGGGCAAGGCAGAACCAAGAAAGGAAATCAAAAACTTTGTCAATAATGGTTAACTAAGAAAGTTGATGGCGTTAAAATAAATAAAACGAGGAAGAAACTGCAGCGAAGGGCTGTTGAATGGGATTATGCTATGTATTGAACTGGTCATCATTGGATACACATTCGTGCTATTCTCGGATGGTCGCTAGAATTTCAAAAATGGCCGATTTGCACGCCTCTAAATGTTTTAAAGGGACTACGAAATTTCGGAGGGGCGATGCAAATCGGCCATTTTTTTTTTTATTCTAGCGACCTTCATCTTAACTGCTGTGGGAATTTTGAATATTATTTGATATGCGATGCGACCATTAAGCCTAGCTTCAGTTTGGTTGCTAGGCAATATCCAAGAATGTCCCTTAACATTTCGAGAAGAACAGGTTAGTATGGAAACTGAACAATTTACCAGGTTGTATGGTAGAGATGGTTGTCAATGGCTCTGTCAAGAATTCGCAAGCGTTTATGATGCATTGATAGAGCAAGTAACCTAACAAGTTCCGTGTTGTTTCCGTACATTAATATGAACAACAGACGTGTGCTGCTTTCCGCCTTTTTCCCGGAAATTTATCCCGAAGATGATAGCCAGAGATTTGATCTGGTCGATGGTGAGATGCGTAAAGTTTGCTCAAGAGTAATTATTGCTATGCGTAAAGTTAGCTAAAGAGTAATTTTTGCTAACTAAAAAAAACCTGCGATTACTGGTCGAATGAGAAAGTTTGTGAACTTATTTTTTTTCCATGTCGGGTATCTTCATCACTGCGACCAATTTTTGGATCTATTGTGATATATCCCCAGGGACCTGGCAACCCTATCCAATTTAATAGCGTTTGACAATATGCAACATATCACGGGCCATTTTGGAATAAGGGACTACGGGACTACGGAAAGGAACGCCAGCAATGTTTACAAACAATGAATCTTTTGACGTTTGGTTGTTAGAGATGTTGGCTACAGGAAAATCGCTGACCGCCAGGTCCCTGTATATCCCCCTTTTATTGCTTTAGATATTGTCAGCATAACGCATCACTATTGCTAGAAGTGATCGTAAATGTTTGACTTGAAGGCTGGTCTACAGTTCGGGAAAAGCGTCACGGGATATTGGCGCCTGTGTGTGTTAAATGGAGCCCGGGATTTGAATTCCCGTGGCGGGAGTTACGTCTACACAAAAATTACAGTTTTCCTGAAGTGTAAATCCAACCACGGGATTGGATTAACTCCGGGAAATAAAATTCATCTCTACACACTTCTTCTTCGGCGGGAACAAATCATTCCGATTTGTTTCCCAGCGGATTTTGCATGTTTGAATTCGAACAGAAAAAAAATAATTAAAATGTCTGAAGGAGAACCGAGTTCTGATACAGTTTTTTTTTTTTTCGATATTTATGCACTCGAAGATTTTGATAGTTTTGGCATTCAGGATAATGAACAACTAACCCAGGAAGAAATATTCGACGTAAAAAATATAGCGCTCCTGCAAAAAAAAAAAACAATGCGCGTAGCCAAAACGGAAAAAGGAGATTGACATTAAACTTACTCTTGGCGAAGAAATTTCGAAACAGGCTTCCATGTACCAAATAATAAGCAACGAGTATTCCAACAAGATAGCTAAAGGTGCTATCTGGTAACAAATCAGTTGTATTATTTCATCGTCCCTGACGAAATCTGTCAGTATCCAGTAGTACCGGAGGTACTGGGATGCTTCAAGGGTATCGACCAAGTAAAAACATAACATCGTTAAAGTAAACTTAAATAAATAATTCGTAAATTTCTAGAATTTATTTGATAAAGCATTTGATTAATCGGGTGCACCAGATGATATGTTGGAGCTTTATCAACCGGATGGGTCTCAGCGACTGGGTATTTATCATGAACTATGCCATGCTCATAGCTATGAGCTTCTTTCTGCCATCCTGTGCCCGGAATGCTAGCACGGACTCCGTTAGAGTTCGTTCGTCAACGACAGCTCTTGAAAAACCTGCAGACCTCGAGGAACAATGGCTATCAGAAGAAAACAAGGTTTACTTTTGTAACGAATTTGAAATTATTGAAATTTTAGAACACTACAAATTGCTTTTCAGAGCTTCACAGTTTATGCGACACCATCGAGCCGCAATAAAGGCCGTACCCAAAAGAACGGCAACTCGGACGAGCTTTTGGACGAAACATTATCTTCAGTGGCGTCATCATTATCAAAACTCGTGGATTCTAGGAATTCAACTGAGGAAGTGACTCATCTGAAATTTAAAGAGTTTCACGTTAAGTTGGACCAAAGATTGCGCCAAATGACGTTCATGCAAGGTACGCAGTTTTGCATGGACCGTAATGATCAAGCAATTAGGACATTGAAAAATCTAGTAGAAACATTAAAATTGATAAAGGTATTGAATCTCTGTACTACAAAACCATGCTTATACCATTCGTTTTTAAAATATCAATCCAATAATTACTATCGAAGCAGTCACTAGCAACACATTTTCCTTCAAAAATGTCCATTTCATAATGCTTTCTGAAAGAAAAAACTTACACAAATGCAAATAATATGCAAAATCTGAGACGCAAAACAAGCTTGCGTCATTGAGTGTGGAGAAATGTGGAGAAACGTCAAATGGAAAATTTCCCGAGCCAAATCCCGAGTCAAATCCCGTTTCAAAATCCCGTCATGCTTTTTCCCGAACTGTAAACCAGCCTTAAAGCGTTGTCCCAGGGTGGTATAACACACCGAAGTAAGTGTACTACCGTACTGGGGTTTGTTTTCCAGATCTCAGAGGGTTCTAATAGCCCTTTGCTGAAGAACTCAAATCTTTTGTTGGAGATTGCCGGGCAGTGGCATAGCAAGTGTTTCGAGTCTTCTTCATCCATGTCATAAAATCGACATGAATCATCTCGAAGTTTTCCTATCAGCTTCTAGTGATATCAACCTAGTTATAAGGTCTGTATATAAGTTTAAATCTTTTTTTTTTTGTAAGATCAAGTAATTTGCGGGTCATTGAAATGTTTAAAGTGATGAACCGCTTTGATTGCCTAGCTATGAAAGTGTTGTACCAGTTTGCCTCCACTTTTAAGCATTCCCAGGCAGTCATCTCCATTCTAAGTGAAGAAGCAGATAAACCACTAAAGGGCTTCAGGTCCTACGAACTGATGAGACGATCCGAGTCTTGCTAGTTCATCAGCTCTCTCGTTTCCATCAATTCCACAATGGCCAGGAACCCAGTACAAATTTACTTGATTACTACAAGACAACTTTTGGAGTGATTGTACACATTCCCAAACATGCTTGGAATTGCATGTTGCTGACTTTTAAGCATTTAGAGCTGCTTGACTGTCCGACAAAGTGCATATATTTGAAAATCTATAGTTTCTGCGTAAGCATATAACAGAACATTCCAGAATTGCTTGAATTTCAGCTTGGAATACAGTTGGCCACTTACCCATTAAAATTGATTTGTTAATTCCTGGGCCAGTTGCACCTGCTCTCACTTGTTTGTTCATTTTTGAACCGTCTGCATATAATACAATCGATCCTTGAAGGAGGTTTGGACTACCTCTTTTCCACGAATCACGTCCAGGATCAATAACTTGATACGAACAGCCAAAGTTGTGTATTTTCTCCATCCAATTTTCGTTGTTCATAACGAAAGGATTAAATCTAACAATTTTTAGAATGCTACGATGTCCTACACAAAAAAATAATTAATTTTAACAAGCGCGTAAAATTTCCCCTCGTTTAATTCCAAGCCAAAGGACGCGTAAACAACGAAATTGATTGCAATATATCATACGCCATATAACAATGTTAGCAATCTTTCATACAACAGGCTAGATTCAGGCGTTATCTCACTTAAATTTACATGAAATATCCCATTATTTTCTGCCGAGTCTAGCATTCCTTTTATGTGCATTAGATAACGCAGAACATTCAATGTTTGTTTTTACCTGTGTATTAGATCACCTTCAAAAAGGTTCACAAACCTTCTGATCCTTAGTGCGCTCTTTTCAGCTTCTAATTGTATGTATTGATGAAATGGTAGCATGAAAACCAATGCATCCAGTGCCATTGAAGTTTTTCTAACCTTCTCTGTACAACAGTTCCTTTAGCCACCAGACCAATGCAGCATAGGTTATCTTGGGTTTCACAATTTCCGAATAAATCCAATGGATCATTTTTGGCTTTTGTCCCCATTGCTTACCAAATGTTTTTTTTAGCTATCCATAGAGCATTTGTCGCTCTGTTGATTGTCTGCTCTAACTGAAAGTTCTAGTTTAGTTTACTGCCAAGGAATACTGCAAGGTATTTGACTGTATTTGAAAGTTCCAAGTGCGTACCTTCAATCTTAAGTTTTCAACAAATATTTTCTCCTTCGTGTAAATGGTACAATAGTAGTTTTAGAACGATTTATGTTCAACCCTTCCCTATCACACCACGATGAGACGTAATTTAGAGCACTTTACATTCTGTTAGATATGGTACAGTCATATTTACCGCGTACTATTATGACTATATCATCTGCGAAGCCAATTACTTCAAACCCAATGGTTTTCAGACTTTTGAGGAGATCATCAACTATTAAAGACCACAATTGAGGTGACAATACGCCTCCTTGTGGACACCCTTTTACAGCTCTAAGCTGATGGATGAGCTTCCGAGATTTGCTGATATTCGTCTTTTTAATAGCACCTCGGTGATCCAATCGACAATACACTTATCAAAGCCAAGCTTCGTCATTGCTTTTATCATTGAGCTATGCTCCTTCGATGTCTAGGAACGCAGCCAGAGAAATTTCTTTCACTTGAATAGATTTTTCGAGTTTTGTGACAACCGCATGCAATGCTCTTACCGATGATTTACCTTCCTGGTAAGCAAACTGATACTTACTTAGAGGAGTTTTAACTAAGTGTGATGACTTTATGTATTGATAAATCATTGTTTCCATTGTTTTAAGTAGAATTGACGATAAGGTGAACTTTTATCCTTCTTATTAGATTTGGGAATAAAAGTTACTCGAACTTGTCGCCACGCTGCCGGAAGGTAGCTTAATGACAAACTTGCCTGAAATAGTTTTGTTAGAATGGGTGGTAAATTAGCCTTACTCTTCTGCAGTAGTACAGGATAAATTCCATCCCTACCAGGAGATTTGAAGGGTTCAAATGAGTCAATTGCCCATTTAACTTTTCTTTCGGTAAAAATTGCCCCGACCAAAGAACAAGCATCACCCCTGCCTCTATTTAATCCAGTCGTTATATTCATTGTTAATTCAACATCCGTCCTGGTTTCATCAATACCAACTTTTAATGCAAGTATATTTTGGTCTTCACTTGAACTGATGATAGAACATGGAAAATGTGTTTTCATCATCAATTCTAAAGTTTCACTTGCTGATGAAGTAAAAGAACCATCATCGATTTTAAGAGTGCCCAGCCCATTTGAATGATCTTTAGAAAGGATTTTCTGTAATCTGGCAGTTTCTGGAGTATTTTTAATGTTTTCACATGTATGCCTCCAGTGTATCCTTTTAGATCTCCGTATTTCCTTATTATAGCTGGTGAGGGATTCTTTGCATTGTTCCCACTGTTGTGTTCGTTTGGCCCCGTCAAAGAGCTTCCGGGTTTTCTTACGAAGTTTCTGTGGTTTGTTTTTCCCCCTTGGTGGTTTCTTTTTTTTGGTTTTGGCCCCCGGTTTTTTTTGGTGTGTTTTTTTTTTTTTTTATATTTTTTATTTTTTTTAAACCCCGTTTTTTTAAAAAAAAAAAAAATTTTATTTTTAATTTTTTTTTTTTTTTTTTTTTTAAAAAAAAAAAAAAAAAAAAATTTTTTTAAAAAAAAAAAAAAAAAGGGGGAAAATTTTTTAATTCAAGAATTTTTTTTTGGGGTTTGGGGTCAGTGTCGAATCGAGCATCGCCAGTCAAGGTGGCGGATCCGTCCCTGCCTTGACCTACCCCGCAGTGGGATGTTTGGCAAAGATGCCTATGTTTGCTTCGAAATACTGCCAAAACAAAGCCCTACACTCAATTTCCAAACTACTTCTATTAAATTTCATACCCTGCCGAGCTCTATCGGACCTATCAATACTTTCTCTTCACTTCTTTGGCTCTAGCAGAAACTGCTGTTCACTACTGGGATCCCATGGTGTTGAGAAGATATTTCCAATTTTCAAAATATTATAATTTAAATTGGCGCACTGTACGCAATAAAAAAAAAACATAATCAATTAGAAGTGGACTTTTCTTATGTTTGTTAGCATTTTATTCAAATAAATGAAATTACAGAAGAAATGTTGGTGATTTTAAATTAGAATGCTTGTTGTTTCAACCGTTTTCGTTTGTTTGTATCAAACAGCAATTCAGTTTAAATTATTCTAAAATGTAATTGAAACAAACCATAAGAGGTGGTAGAATCAACAAACAAATCTGTTTGTTTTCGTAGCTGTCATAATGAAACAACCAAAATTATGGTATACAGGGTGCCCACAGTTAAATTGCATCACTTTCAATAAGTTGTAACATTTCGCCCTTTGGGTTGATTTAAACGAAATTTTGAGTGAAATGACCTCAGCGTGTATTGTTTACACTGAGTGAATTTCATTGTGGAATGTGTCGTAGTTTCGAAAATGGAGTCGAAGGAACAGCAAGTGCGCGAGAAAATTTTGCACACGCACCTAGACAACTTACTTCTTTCGTACCGAGCCATCGGAAAGATGTTGAAAGTTCACCAGTCTACAGTGTCTCGTTTCATAAAACGTTTCGGGGAACGTTTAACTGTCGATTGGAAGTGAGTGGTGAGTGGTAGAAAAAGTGTTCCGTACTGTGTGAAGGATCACAAGTGAGTGGTTGCTGCCTTTAAACACAAACCCAACTGTTCCGTTCGGGATGTCGCGAAAAAGCTGCACTTGACCAAAAGTTTCGTGCAGAAAGCCAAGAAACGAGCCGGGCTTCGTTCATTCAAAGTTCAGAAAGCTCCAAATCGCAATGAAAAATAGAATAGGACAGCTAAAACACGTGCGCGTAAGCTGTACACACAAATGTTGACGAAACCACACTGCTGCATCATGGACGATGAAACACACGTAAAAGCGGACTTTAAACAAATTCCTGGCAACCAGTATATGCCTGTGAAAGACAGGTTCGATGTTCCAGAGTCTCTCAGGAGACAGCAAGTGTCAAAGTTCCCCAAGAAAGTCATGATTTGGTAGGGGATTTGTTCGTGTGGTAAACGGAGCAAGCCTTTCGTGACCACTTCAACTGTAAATAGTCAAGTATACATGAATGAATGCCTGAAAAAACGACTGCTTCCGTTTCTCAAAACACACAACGTTCCTACAATTTTTTGGCCGGACCTAGCCTCTTGTCACTACTCCAAGGATGTTCTGGAGTGGTACAAGACGAATGGTGTCAATTTCGTGCCGAAGGATCTTAATCCCCCAAACTCTCCAGAGTTGCGGCCAATTGAAAAATATTGGGCTATGATGAAGCACGAGCTTCGGAAGCATCCTAAAGTTGTCACTACAGAACAGGAAATGTTCTGGTCATGGTTGAAAGCGGAAAAAAATGTCGGTTCAAGTGTTGTACAAAATCTTATGCGTGGTATTAAGAAGAAAGTTCGGGCTTGTGGATTTTGTAAAGAAATACAGTGAAATAAAAATACCTAAACCAAGATTATACATTGTATTTTATCCCCTGAATATTTCATGACAATCGGTTGAGAGACTTGTTTTTGAGGACGAGTTTAAAGTGATGCAATTTAACTGTGGACACTCTTTATTCACAACCTGTCGTATACTGACGGAACTATCAACACTTTCTCTTCATATCTTTCAGTTCTAGCAAACATTCCTGTCCACTCTTGGGGCCTCATGGTGATGAGCGAACATCTCCTTCTACATCATAATCGTTACTCCACGCACGGGGAATACAAACATAACAATTATAGTAACTAATTATTGTTAGAAGATCGGCTTTTTCATTCCCTTCTATACCACAGTGAACAGGTGCCCAGTATAGGTTGACTTTGTTAGTTGTGGCAAATTGTTTCAATGAGAAAATGAACTACCAAATTAGCTTTGACTGACATGTGTATGCTTTTAAAGCATTTAGAGCTGCTTGACTATCGGAAAAAATACATATATTAACATGTCTGTATTTTCTACTCAAACTGGAAAACTGTAGGCCACTGTCCCATTGGAATTGAAATGTCGATTCCTGGTCCAGTTATCCAGATTTACCCATTTTAGAGCCATCACTATAAAACAAGAGTGATCCTAGACGAGTTTTAGGATCTCCTTCTTCCCTTATGATGCGATTGGATTCAATCAATTCGAAAGGAACATTGAAGTTTGTCTTAGGTTTCTTCTAGTCTTCATTAAAGCTTACTAAAATGTTCAGTTAAATTTTTCTGGAGGATTCTTAAATGTCCGATGAGATCTCCGTCTCGAACTCTTTTAACGCGCTTTTCCGCTTCAAGTTGCGAGAATTGGAACATGTAAAAGAACATCGAAGGCTTTGGAGGGCGCGCTGGCTTTTGCTCCAGTTATTGATGAGCATGCCAGACGTTCGGAATTTACCAAGGTTGGTTGTTAAGAATCATTCTGGTTTACACAGAATAAATCATAAGATAATTGAGGAAAGATTACAGAGCAATTCAATAGGAAAAACTCATAAAGTATTTCTGTGGTTTTTTTTGCTAGATTTCTTGGTTCAGTGTTTAGATATAGCGACTACCCGGCCAACCATTCGAGAATTTTCTATAAAGTTCTTTATCCATAAATATAGACTATTATCGGTGAATTTTTATGTATAAGTTTATATGAATTCGATACGTAAAGTAAAGTAAGTAAATTGATTGATACCAACGTTTCTTTACCGGTCAAACGATAATTTTTTTTTTAAGGATAACCCACTAACTTCCGTTGAATTATGTTATATAGGAAAGGCTTTGATTGTCTTCAAAGATATTCATCAATAAATATTTAATATTCAATACCACCGTATCGTCAAGCTTCGATAACGAATTACAAAGATTGACGTCGATGTCCATTTCTATCGCTGCGTAAAGTTAGTTGGACATATACTAAATGACAGATATGGAAAGTGATTGCCAATCGTTGAGGGACTTGCCAAGTGCAGTCATAGGCCCGAGGATCAGCAACAACAACAAAGTCATGTCATGAGTTCGAAACCACCAAAGATCCAACTAAGAAATCATAGAAAAAATATTACCCTTGCAGATAAATTTGATGACGCCCTACACAATAAAAATTCATCCGATTTGTGAAAAGTTTCTTTTTTGTCCGAGCGAGCTGATTCCTGATAGATTTGCAAAACTAGTTTATATTTAAACTTTTGATTAAAACCAAAACAAACGCATGTTAAGATTGACAACAAACTGGCACTACATATCGATATCTTAACACCGATTCAGGATAAATCTTTGAGTTTATTTGAATTTCTTCATGGAATGGTGTCGATCGCTATCGATTTTCATTACCAACGCCTTTATATAAGACGGATATATCGAAATTTGAAGAAATTTTAAGAAATAATTGGTCGAGTACTGTACATTCCGTAGTTCATTTACACTGAGAATAATTCCATAGTTGAACCGACAATTAAATTATGGTAAAAATGACTATTGCATATAATGGCTACAATAACCATGAAAATGGTCGAATTCACCACGTTTATGGTATTCTTGACTACAGTTCTCATCACATTATTTAAATATCACAGAGTTTTTGAATTTGGTTCTAGAAGCTGACCAACTAGCTCCGCTGTGCTCTCTATCCGGAAAGCCCTTATTTAAGAACCTTTTCTAAAGTTGACTTATCCTTGAAAAAATAGCTCTATGGGAGTAAACGATGTGACCCATTTTGACCCCCCCCCCCCCCCCCACTCTCCCCCACGAAATGACATCCCATCCAATGATGACTTCAGTTAACTACGGCTTATCAGAAAACAGCAGCCATCCCTTGATTCAACAGCCCTGCATTTCCAAAACAAAAATTAAGCTCAGCATAAGGTAGGGAACTAATGAAAAATCAATAATATCTAGTGTATAGAGAGTAATTACCTGACGGTGAGGCCGTGTTCGGGATCATATCCCGCAGATTCGGCGCCGACGAGCTTCCACTGATGACCGCGGTGCTGAACAAGCTGTTGGTGCTGGTTGCCATCTTTTTCCCGAAGCCCCCTAGCATTTTAAAGTAGCTCATCTGGCCGGCAATGCTGTGTCTTTGACGTCTAACGGTTGCGCCGCCGCCGGTGGACGAATGGGAAGAACCATGGGAGGACGGACCGGGACCACCACCAACAACAACGGCAACACTGCCGCTTCCGGACGGATTCGTGCTGCTGTCTGTGGTGTACGATTTGACGAATTTCGAACAATGAGGTTTACGGTTAGGTGCAAGGTTACTGTTACTACTGATGTTAGTTGTTGTAGTTGTTGTAGTGGGGAAAGTGAGTGTGGTAGCGGGAACACTATCACTACTACTGCTACTAGCAACAGGGGCACACTTCACCGGAAAGATCGTATCGAGTAGGGATTGAAAGTCGCGATCTAGGGCTATTAGCTCACACGTGCCTTCATCGGGTGGGGGTGAGGTAAGAGAAACGAACGTTACTGTGTCCTGTTTGGGGTTAGTGTTAGTCAGTTCTGAGGGTCCCGAATCAGATTGATCCCTGGTGGGGGTCACAGAACTACGGATCGGAAATCCCGGATCACTAGCCACACGATACAATGCCAGATGATCGGGAGAGAAATTCGGTTTGGGCAAGACGATCGCAAGCGTTTGGGATTGATACTTAGGGCTTGGAACACTGGAACCATTATTGTAATGCTTCACGTTAAACAGCAAGGTGGTTGTGGAGCCGTTCTCGAGGATACCCGGCGTATCGACATCTGTCAAGTAATCCAAATCATCAAAGCTTTTGCTGACGAGAGGCGTCGACGAGTAAAACATCGACTTGTAGCTATAGCCGTTGAACGGCAGCAGTAGATTATCGCGTTCCGGGTCGTTTGAAAACGTATACGACAAGGCCCGGCTACATAGGGGATATCGGTAGTGAAAGGGATCCAAATCATGGCAGGCGCTGTAGTATCGGGACGTCTCGGAGTCTGTATCGGAAAACGAAGAGACGTACAGCTCTTGATCTTCTAGGTTGCGAGTGAATTCGCTGATGGAGTCACACGAGTAGGACTCGTGCATGAACAAACTCTGACAGGAGAGTGGTCGCTCGTTTGTGGCTGCTATCGACATCCGAGACCGATCGTCGCAGATGGCGGCGACCGAGTTCGTATTGTAGGCCCGATCTGCAAGGATGTTGCTCTCGGGTGATTTGGGAATTTGGGAAAAATCTATCGAATATAACGGTAGTTCGTTTGTGGCCGATTCGAAGATGGGATCCGTATTGAGCTTGACAGATGGCGTTAGGCCTGGTAATCATTGTTTTTATTGTTACAACACGAACACACACAAACACAAAGATACATTCAGGTTAGGTTGAACAAAAGGGTTATTAAACAATGTTACAGCGAATTATTAGAACATCAATCCGAACAAAAAAATATTGAACAGTTACCATCAGTTTGATTTTCAACATTGGTTTTATACAATACCCATTAGAGACATTTTGCAGAAACACAAAAGAACCATTAATTAAAACAACAAAATTGGTATGGGAAATAGAAAGAGAAAGAAAATAAAGAGAAAACACAATGAAACCAATACCAAATTGTACCGAGGAACCCAAGTGTGTGTTGGAGTGTTTGTGGGAATATTACAAGGTTAATGTGGGTGGGATGCTGTTCGGGATTGCTTGATATTGAGATCAGCCAGCAGTCTTTAGTTTTTATAGCAGAAAGATTCAAAGAAGAGACTAATTATTTTATAGGCAAAGCCAACCCAAATCTTCCCAGCGGTATGTGTTATGCAAAAATCAAAAACTGGGTTAGCACTGAAAACCAGATGAGAAAATTCTAAATTAATAAAATAAATAATATTTCGCATCCATTACCAATGAAGACCCAATTAACAAACTGTAACGCTGTAGCTATGTGTTCCTGCCCTGATTGCGAAAAAAAAAAAGTTCTGCTAATCGCGTAACGAGGTCAAGTGTTCCTACTTTGAAATCAAAATGCTTGTTTATTTTCGATTGGACAGTAAGGCTCTGTTTACAACTTCGGAAAGAGAATAGACAGCCACTATACGAATAGAGAACCGCCAGTCGGTGACTACCGAGGAAAGAACCATTGACAATCAAAGATCCGTCACATCCGTCAGACGGATGAACGAATCTTTGAATGACATTCTTACAATCATAGCAGCGTATCTTTCAACTCGGTAGTCGACCCACGGCGGGAGCAGAGTGGCCGTTCGCAAGAGAGCTCTTCGAAGGAACGAAGGAGACGAAACGCAACCAAAAAGTTACCAAAAACACGGAACAATTGCCGGCCAGACCAGGCTACACTGATTGTTGCGGTGTTGTATAGTCGGTTTGTATATACTTATGTAGTATGTATGCTTATATAGTGGGAAAGTAAATCAAAAGAATAATTATTTGTTTCTGGGAATGGTGAAGCCGCGGGTGGATGGAGCATCTCGACGTCGGTTTATGTCGGTTGATAATTGTAAGGGATAATGGAGTAAAACAGTAACTACGGTGTTGTTGGTGGAATTTGTGGAAATTTGGAAAAACTAATAGAAATTGAAGCATAAGAGAACAGAGTGAAACAGAGCAGAAGGTACGAAACGTGTTTGGAAGGGTAGCAACTGGCTAATAGAACAAAAGGGAATTTAGAAAAGGGCATAACGTCACATATTTTTTTTCTGTATGTACACGAGTGACAGTGTTATGAAAGGAACATTGAAGTGAAACATAAGAGTTATAAAACATGAAAAACGAGACGAAACATCGCGAGACGACATCGCGAAGCATCGGTTTGTAGATCAGCACAATACATCATCCTGCATATATCAGCAAAAGCATTATCAACACGGTTGTACAACATGGCTGGCAAAAAATAAAAATAAAACAGTCTAAAAAATCTTCGACATTTTCTGAATATTCAAGAGGTTTCTCTTGTAAAACAGCATTTTTACAGTTGATCAAAATCGGTTCAAGCTCGCAAGCGTTATAAAAAATTACCTCGTTTCCGTATGAAAAACCACCATCACACATTGCGAGTAATCCTAACAGCATTTTCACTGTTGGTTTGAATCGGTTGAAAAAGGTTATTCACCTTTGTTGTACTTTGTTTTCCTTTACCATTTTGATGCAGAAAAAAATTTCGATGTGAAACCAACATGTATTCCTCAAGAAACTTGTCCAGGACCAAACAGCGTATTCCTTGATTACAGAAATTCCTCAAATAGTGCGGTAGAATACGATATTGCGAGACGTGTCCGCGTAAATAAAATACGTAGTGTATCAAGTTTGATATAACTGGTTCCAACATGGTATATCTCGTAATCCTGATTATCTAGACGGCTTCTGTTTTCGACAAAGGGGTCCAGTAGATCAAGGTCTTGTCGTTGGTGACTGTTAGTTAATAATTTTATCACTACGTGGTGCTAGTATGTGAGCAAATCTCTCGAATTTGCTATATCTTGGGAACCTTGGGACGTTCCTGTGTTCGATATAGTTGTTCAGTGGGCCATGACCTTTCCATTGGTGATTAATAGGTAAGGATTTTCTCGCTACGTGGCGATAATGCACAAGAAAGTTTCCTGAACATAATGTAATTTTTAATCCTGTCCATATGGAAGGTTCCTGCCTTCGACAAAGTTGTTCAGTACTTTGTTAGTGAACCTAATAGCATCCTTGCTATTGGTTTAAATCGCTTCAAAAGGGATATTAGGGTAGTTGAAAAAAATATGTTTTCCCATTAGAGTAAACCACTATCTCACTTTATAAGAGGTCCCAACAGCATTCTTTCTGTTGGCGACCCAAGTCGGCTATCAAGCGCTATTTAAAATAACCATGTTTTTTTTTTCAATGAAAAAAAAACAACCCTGACACTCGATGAGTTTTCCTAGTTGGTATAAATCATTTCAAATCAGAAATAAATAATGTTAAAGTTACTAAATAATGTTTAAATTATTTACTAAACGTCGCGCAAATTCAGCACACTGTATAGCAAGACAACCAAAGAGCCCGGCACCGATATTGCCTCAGTTTTCACCAATTTTGACACATTGAGAATGTATGATAGTCCCAAGCACCAATTGGTTCTCTGTATAATTACAACTGATCTACCAATCACGGAGTATCAACCTCATGTGGTCATTAATTCTGATGCTCGTGCATTTTTCAAAGGCATTTTTCGTAGACCAAATAAGGCAAAAATACATTTACACCGTCTTCAACTGGAGGTTGCACAGACTGAACATTTACCATAGAGCAAATCACATCAAACAACTTAACCAAACACTCAATGAATAGGTACATTTTCGGTTTGTTAAAAGTCCAACAGATTGGAGCGCGAATCCAACCCTCGCTTCATGGCCATCGCCTGAATGACGAGTGACGTCACTAACCGCTTGGCCACAACTATTGAATGCACAAACTAACAACAGAAAACGGTCGACCTGGGTTGCAAGCAGAGCCACAAACCAGAGCGAACGTCGACGAAGAGAATCGATCAACAAAAATAGGCTCTTTTCAATTGTTACGCGAAAACTCTGGATATTGTCAACAAAAAGTAGCATCTGGAGCCTGGCCATTATTTTGTTCGCAATCTTTGTAATGCAAAGTTATTTCGTAATTTCGTGAATAGGGCCTATCCTTGCTGGCCGATTTTCTTCGAATTCGTCTTCTGTGGATAACTCGGCTCCTCCATTAGCTCAGTCGGTAAAGGCGCAGCTACAAACAATGCTGGAGGTGGCTGGGTTCGATTCCCGGTTTGGTCTAGGAATTTTTCGTAAAGAAAAATTTCTCGACCTCTTGGGCATAGGGTATGATTGTACTTGCCACACAATCATACTAATGCAAAAATGGTACCTGTCATCGAAAGCTCTCAATTAATAACTGTGGAAATGCATTTAGAACACTAAGTTGCTCAGAACAATGTAGATCAACAAAATGTAGCGTATATTGATGGTTTTGTGATCATAGGCCCGTTGATGTTGCAAAATGTAACTTAAAGAGCAAACAAACAAGGGTTGAAGTTAAAGTGGAAACCTCAAATAATGACAACTTTTAACTCTCAAAATATTTGATAAATTTATGTACGGAAATATATACACGTGAATTGATATAAGTGTATCATCTCTGGCGATCCATTATTTCTCAGTGCAAAGTAGTGAGGCATCATGAATCGGCTCATTCGCAACGCTGCCAAATGTCCACTCTATTTTGTGTCGCACCGATACAAATATGTTCTCGTTATTTTGTTGTACGTTTGAACAAAATCACTCAAGTTAGCAAACCCTGAGCAAACTTTGGTTAGGACTCTGAGCGAGTCCTGATCGAAATTCCCAACGAAACCTGCTCATGATACTGAGCGAGGCCTGTTCAGTATCCTGGGCAAAACCGGTAGAGAATGAACAAATAGTGCGTAGTACTTCCCCGGCCGGATGGTCAAGCGGAAAATATATATTGTTTGGCTTAGCAAGTACCAGCGCATCGATCCCAAGCTAAATGCCCCTCAAAACTTGACTCCCAAGGAACAACCCCTCAAAGATTCTGTCAACATTACACAGCGAATCAAAACAAAAATATAGTGCCGTAAAACGAAAGATTGAGGTGCTCTAAGATGTACTTGGGATCAATTGGTTCTAAAGCAGCGAGCCAATTTTGAATCGCTAGTTTCCTATTATTCGTTGGAACTTCAGAAAAAAATAGGCTCAGTACTACGAGTAATTCGAATATTGAAGCGACATGATAAGACATCCGAGTAGATCCTGCGAATATTCTCAGAATTTCAATCGAATTCTTCAAAGAATTCTGAGGTAAACTTTCTTAGGAACCTAAGAGAATCCCGCTCAAAACTATTAGCAAAGCTTGCTGATGATTCGGAAAGAAAATCTTGCTCAGTATTCTGCAAAGCTTTGTAATGACTCTGAGAGGATACACTGTGTCACCTTAATACCCCTTAATTTCGACACAAAACCAATCTTATCGCTTTATTTATCTCCATACCGATGACAAGAAATCAGTTAACAAAAACTTTGTTTTTGCAACACTTGCCAAAAACCTCGCTCGTGACAGCTCAACAACCGTAAACAACATTTACCGGTGTCAAATACTTCAAACACTGCTCACTTTGTGTTGAGTGCATATTCCTCCAAATAGCTCAGTTAAATCAAGGCTGAGCTGGATTTGAACGTATCCCCAGTTCAACAAGTATTGCTGTAATATCCGAACATTTGTCGTGCACAAATGATGTGGGCACAAAATCTGATCGAACGATTCTAAATAAATTTTGCTCAGGATTTCGAGGTGATTTTATTTGGAATGTTGGGTGCTCAGAATTGAATCAAGCCAAAATTTCAAAAACAATCGAAACTCAGACATTTTTATTGTAAATTTTACCAGTAACAACATTTTAACTACGCTTTCCATATAACAGGCCATAGTTGGGAATTTGAAAAAAAAATGTTCCTAACATTGGGTCTATGGTTTTCTTGTTAAATCATTGTTATTTTACCTATGTGACCTGTTGGTTTATAACGTGTGACTATTTTCTGTACATCTTGGCTGAATTATTCGGTTTATAGGTTCAATTTCTGCAAATTAAGATCATTCGAAGATCGTGTAGATAATCTGTTCAGCTTAACCAGTAAAGTCATATTGGCTAAAAAGTTGAGGAAATCGAAAATTACGCGGAAGTGAGCAACTATTAATTGATTAATAATGTCTCAACTACTTTGAAATAAATCGGTCATCCTGATAGGAATACAATTTTGTTGATTATCGGCGAACTAATGACATTTTTGGTACATAGGCCGAATTAAGGAGCTAGGCTGACATTACATCCCGTTACCCTACGTAGGTACCGAAGCAGCAGTTTCGTCGCAGCGTTAATGTACACTCAGGCAAATAAACTTAAGAATTTCATATGGTTCAACCTATGAACGATGCTTTTATTTCACAAGACGTTCATCTACGCCTTTAAGCTTTCCTATTTGAAAGTGTTGATATATACTAGTGGGCAAGTCACTGGACCCATAAGCTAAACGTTCAAGGTTCGAATCCAGGTTACTCCATATTTTTATTTTTTCAGCATTATTATATTTCATAAGGCAAATTTATGAAGTTCATACTGATCTTATAGCAAATAATCATAATGCAATTTTACGAATATCGAAAGTTTATTTCTTTGAGTGTAGTAAATGCATGCGAGTATAATATAGGGGCAAAACTCTAAATTTGGGTTTATTTGAAGAGATGGCATCCTGTAGTCTTTGAGGCAAGGTTGTAGATACTTGGCCATCTTGACAGCAAACATCCAGTAGAGTACCTAGCCTGAGATGAATCGGAACAACCCTAAAAGTGGTCAATTTATGAAATTAAGGTCAGAACACTGTGGTTTTTTTGGAAGTCCTTCTTAAAGCATAATTTCAATACCGTTGCAGTTTACCATACCGAATGATCCGGAGCAACCGTATATATGGTGAATTTGTGAAATTAGGCTTAGAACTCTGAGATTCTTTTTATATTTTATTTATTTTATTGATCTTTTAGTTCCGAGAACTTCTTTAATTATTTTTTCTTGCTTGCATTTTCACAGACACAGACACAGATCCGGGCCATCCGGGAGACCATCCGGTGGATCTGAGGATTGGTATTTGAATCACAATTATAAATGTATTCTAATGTTGCCTTTAGAAGAACATTAGGAAAAAAAAACGGAGAGTTCCATGTCCAAAATTCTGCTTTAGGACTAATTAATAAAAGCAGAGTTTTAAGACTTTATTCATAAATTGACCACCTCAAAGGATGTTCCGGATCTCCTGGGAGGCTACAAGTTGGCTGGGGGTTGTTGTACAATTCACAAGTACAAATGTGTTTAAATTATGCTTTTAGAAGTACTATAGAAAAAACTGAGATGTTCTTGAACTAATCCCATAAAGTGACAACATGGTTGTTCCAGATTAACCGGAAGGCCATCAGATGAATCTGAGAGGCATTTTCCAGATCACATGAGCAAATGTATTCGAATAAGAGGTTATCAATAAAGCATGTAGACTTTTCTGGGGGGATGGGGCGTGTCTGACCAAAGTCTACGCGCCATACAAAATTTCAAAAAAAAATTATGGATAAAACTCTACGAAGGGGGAGAGAGGGTTTGAGATTTTCAAAAATGAGTCTACGTGGTTTATGAACAGGCCCTAAGTACTTTAGAAGAAAAAAAAACGTGTGAAGTTCTACGATTGATTTCATAAATTGACCACTATTACGATTAATCATACGGAAGGCCGCCTGGAGACCCTGAGGGTTAATTTCCAGATCACAAGTGCATACCTATTGAATTGTTGCTGTTAAACGTACTTTGTAAAAATACTGCTGCGGAGTTCTTAATCTAATTTCATAAATTGACCACTTTTATGATTGTTCCGGATCATCCGGAAGGCCATCAGACGACCCTGAGGTACAATTTCCATGTCACAGGTATAAAATGGTGATGTCAGAAGTGCTTTGGAAAAAAAACGCAGAGTTCTGACACAAATTCCATAACTTGACTAAATTTACGGTTGTTGCGGATCCGGGAGACCATTTGATTCTGAAAGTAAATCTTCTGATCACAAGTGCAAATACATTCAAATGATGGTTTCAAAAGTTCTTATGAAAAAACCACCGAATTCTTAGACTAATAACATTAATAGAACTTTTTTACGATTGTTCAGATTATCCGAAAGGCCAACAGGTAGCTTCCAGCGTGATTTTCCACATCAAAAGTTAGTCTATTCAAATAACAATTCAGCAGAATTTGAAAAAAAAAAAAAAGTGTGTGTATGTGTGTATATATACAATCCAACGCCCACCGTCTGGCAGTATTTTTATGGAAGAAAAATGTTTGCAGTTAAACGAACTGTTGTCGACACGACCAACATTTTTAGCCCGGGAGTTGGAAGGTGATAGCTCTGTTGGGTTCCAGTGACCCATTTCAGAATGCCTGGTTACTCAGGTTCATTCCGAGGTTCACTTTCTCTTACAACAAGCCCCGCATAAAAACACAGTACAGACATTAAATGGATATTTGAATTGTGCATACACTTCCATCATCAAATCATACAGTTTTTAAGATGGCACGTATCGTTTAAATTTAGTTATAATCAGATTTGAAAAAAAAAACTGCTGGCTTTTAAGACTGATTTCATAAATTTATTAATTTTACGGTTGTTACTCCACTGTAGTTCCACTGGAAGCTCCACTGGAAGTTTCGGTTCAGAAAGGAGCATGGGCGCGTTCTATCAACTTGGTCGAGGCTGATTTCATGTGTGGACGGGCTGCCACATCAAGGATCAAAAGTGCCTGAACCAAATGGACAAATATTCCCAAATATGGCACGTAATAAAATGTCTCTTGTCTTCTATAAACAAACGTAATGGAATTGAGTAAATGCGTGGAAACTCATCGGGAGTGATCTCTCATATGCATCCGTCGAACCATTCTGAACGGTCATTGTGAGAATATCACCATGAATATCTTACATTCACATTGCATGTTACCAATTACTAATGCCTTCTCTCCTTTCTCCTGTTCTCTTCTGTATACCGCGAGCAATACCCCGTGTCCAGTACGTCGTGAGAACTAGATCTGCATCACGGATTTAATAGATCGTGAAGGAGTCTGGATATGAACCAGGTGGATCCCGCAAAAGACAGTTGAGAGGTGTTAAGTGCTCTCAAAGGCGCGGAGAAAAACCGGTAATTGTTATCTGTTTGGACCCTACATCAAAGTAAGATTTAATTTATAAATGAAGAACGGTATATAGCCCTAACCAATGTTACTTTCAGCAAAACTTTCTAACACAAGGTAAGCAATCAAACGACCAACAAAATGTAATAAATATCCATTACATAACATATAATGAGGAATGGGAGGGACCATCACGGCACTCAAGTGAAACGATTTGGATAGGTAGCATGGGACTGCTTCCTCCCTACATTTCGCGGAACGAGGGCGGCCTCTTCATCCCCATCTATTGGGTTTATTCTGTCAATCCAGGGCTCGATTCTAGTGCTGTGAATGTGAACTTGCTCTTGGAAGGAGATTTTCTTCCCTATATTCGCTGGTTTCGCGTAAGTACCTCTGCTGACGAGTCCGCACATATGTTTTTGGCCCTTCATACAGGAGCTTGATGATCACAAACAACAATAGAATCCTGATCAAATCGTTTTTCAGTTTATTCCACTGCTATGGAAAGTTACCTTGCTACAATAGATGGTAGTATTACATCATCATCATCATCATCACTAGACGAACTTAAGAATTTCATATGGTTCAACCTATGAACGATGCTTTTATTTCACAAGACGTTCATCTACGCCTTTAAGCTTTCCTATTTGAAAGTGTTGATATATACTAGTGGGCAAGTCACTGGACCCATAAGCTAAACGTTCAAGGTTCGAATCCAGGTTACTCCATATTTTTATTTTTTCAGCATTATTATATTTCATAAGGCAAATTTATGAAGTTCATACTGATCTTATAGCAAATAATCATAATGCAATTTTACGAATATCGAAAGTTTATTTCTTTGAGTGTAGTAAATGCATGCGAGTATAATATAGGGGCAAAACTCTAAATTTGGGTTTATTTGAAGAGATGGCATCCTGTAGTCTTTGAGGCAAGGTTGTAGATACTTGGCCATCTTGACAGCAAACATCCAGTAGAGTACCTAGCCTGAGATGAATCGGAACAACCCTAAAAGTGGTCAATTTATGAAATTAAGGTCAGAACACTGTGGTTTTTTTGGAAGTCCTTCTTAAAGCATAATTTCAATACCGTTGCAGTTTACCATACCGAATGATCCGGAGCAACCGTATATATGGTGAATTTGTGAAATTAGGCTTAGAACTCTGAGATTCTTTTTATATTTTATTTATTTTATTGATCTTTTAGTTCCGAGAACTTCTTTAATTATTTTTTCTTGCTTGCATTTTCACAGACACAGACACAGATCCGGGCCATCCGGGAGACCATCCGGTGGATCTGAGGATTGGTATTTGAATCACAATTATAAATGTATTCTAATGTTGCCTTTAGAAGAACATTAGGAAAAAAAAACGGAGAGTTCCATGTCCAAAATTCTGCTTTAGGACTAATTAATAAAAGCAGAGTTTTAAGACTTTATTCATAAATTGACCACCTCAAAGGATGTTCCGGATCTCCTGGGAGGCTACAAGTTGGCTGGGGGTTGTTGTACAATTCACAAGTACAAATGTGTTTAAATTATGCTTTTAGAAGTACTATAGAAAAAACTGAGATGTTCTTGAACTAATCCCATAAAGTGACAACATGGTTGTTCCAGATTAACCGGAAGGCCATCAGATGAATCTGAGAGGCATTTTCCAGATCACATGAGCAAATGTATTCGAATAAGAGGTTATCAATAAAGCATGTAGACTTTTCTGGGGGATGGGGCGTGTCTGACCAAAGTCTACGCGCCATACAAAATTTCAAAAAAAAATTATGGATAAAACTCTACGAAGGGGGAGAGAGGGTTTGAGATTTTCAAAAATGAGTCTACGTGGTTTATGAACAGGCCCTAAGTACTTTAGAAGAAAAAAAAACGTGTGAAGTTCTACGATTGATTTCATAAATTGACCACTATTACGATTAATCATACGGAAGGCCGCCTGGAGACCCTGAGGGTTAATTTCCAGATCACAAGTGCATACCTATTGAATTGTTGCTGTTAAACGTACTTTGTAAAAATACTGCTGCGGAGTTCTTAATCTAATTTCATAAATTGACCACTTTTATGATTGTTCCGGATCATCCGGAAGGCCATCAGACGACCCTGAGGTACAATTTCCATGTCACAGGTATAAAATGGTGATGTCAGAAGTGCTTTGGAAAAAAAACGCAGAGTTCTGACACAAATTCCATAACTTGACTAAATTTACGGTTGTTGCGGATCCGGGAGACCATTTGATTCTGAAAGTAAATCTTCTGATCACAAGTGCAAATACATTCAAATGATGGTTTCAAAAGTTCTTATGAAAAAACCACCGAATTCTTAGACTAATAACATTAATAGAACTTTTTTACGATTGTTCAGATTATCCGAAAGGCCAACAGGTAGCTTCCAGCGTGATTTTCCACATCAAAAGTTAGTCTATTCAAATAACAATTCAGCAGAATTTGAAAAAAAAAAAAAAGTGTGTGTATGTGTGTATATATACAATCCAACGCCCACCGTCTGGCAGTATTTTTATGGAAGAAAAATGTTTGCAGTTAAACGAACTGTTGTCGACACGACCAACATTTTTAGCCCGGGAGTTGGAAGGTGATAGCTCTGTTGGGTTCCAGTGACCCATTTCAGAATGCCTGGTTACTCAGGTTCATTCCGAGGTTCACTTTCTCTTACAACAAGCCCCGCATAAAAACACAGTACAGACATTAAATGGATATTTGAATTGTGCATACACTTCCATCATCAAATCATACAGTTTTTAAGATGGCACGTATCGTTTAAATTTAGTTATAATCAGATTTGAAAAAAAAAACTGCTGGCTTTTAAGACTGATTTCATAAATTTATTAATTTTACGGTTGTTACTCCACTGTAGCTCCACTGGAAGCTCCACTGGAAGTTTCGGTTCAGAAAGGAGCATGGGCGCGTTCTATCAACTTGGTCGAGGCTGATTTCATGTGTGGACGGGCTGCCACATCAAGGATCAAAAGTGCCTGAACCAAATGGACAAATATTCCCAAATATGGCACGTAATAAAATGTCTCTTGTCTTCTATAAACAAACGTAATGGAATTGAGTAAATGCGTGGAAACTCATCGGGAGTGATCTCTCATATGCATCCGTCGAACCATTCTGAACGGTCATTGTGAGAATATCACCATGAATATCTTACATTCACATTGCATGTTACCAATTACTAATGCCTTCTCTCCTTTCTCCTGTTCTCTTCTGTATACCGCGAGCAATACCCCGTGTCCAGTACGTCGTGAGAACTAGATCTGCATCACGGATTTAATAGATCGTGAAGGAGTCTGGATATGAACCAGGTGGATCCCGCAAAAGACAGTTGAGAGGTGTTAAGTGCTCTCAAAGGCGCGGAGAAAAACCGGTAATTGTTATCTGTTTGGACCCTACATCAAAGTAAGATTTAATTTATAAATGAAGAACGGTATATAGCCCTAACCAATGTTACTTTCAGCAAAACTTTCTAACACAAGGTAAGCAATCAAACGACCAACAAAATGTAATAAATATCCATTACATAACATATAATGAGGAATGGGAGGGACCATCACGGCACTCAAGTGAAACGATTTGGATAGGTAGCATGGGACTGCTTCCTCCCTACATTTCGCGGAACGAGGGCGGCCTCTTCATCCCCATCTATTGGGTTTATTCTGTCAATCCAGGGCTCGATTCTAGTGCTGTGAATGTGAACTTGCTCTTGGAAGGAGATTTTCTTCCCTATATTCGCTGGTTTCGCGTAAGTACCTCTGCTGACGAGTCCGCACATATGTTTTTGGCCCTTCATACAGGAGCTTGATGATCACAAACAACAATAGAATCCTGATCAAATCGTTTTTCAGTTTATTCCACTGCTATGGAAAGTTACCTTGCTACAATAGATGGTAGTATTACATCATCATCATCATCATCACTAGACGTTAACGGTTGTTCCAGAACTCGCTAAAAATTATCACATGATCATTTTGTCTATATTCTATATTAGTTCTAATATGGGATGAAGAAAAACCGCGCTTCTACCGCGGCAAAAACGGAGCAGGCAGCGAACCGAAAGTGAACGAAAAAAAAACGCAGCAAAATCATACGAACAGCGTTTTTTAAACCTTCGCTGCCGCGGCGGAAAATAAAGAGCCAGTCTGGAGACCCCTTTATATTAAAAGCGAATCCGTAACAAAAACAACCAAACAAACACTTCGAATTCCGGCAAATCCTGCGTTATGTTTTTAAACATGCTGTATTTTTAAATCCTTGCCTTATAAACATATTCTGTCTTCTTTGGAATTCTAAACTGTGTGAAAGTAGCACATATGGATCCTTATTCAAATATCCTTAGGAATATTGTGAGGCCTTAATGTACAGGTCACAGTTCATAATCTGCGATCAAAGGTGTGAAACAAGTAGATTTTCATTACCTTTTATCAAAGATGGTAAATGAACAAGATGTCCCAGATATTATTTTCTTGAATAATATAGAGGATACACTCTCTTTATATGATTGCAACGACGTCTGGTGACAGCAAATTGAAATATTCTATAATACGTTCACACCAATGACGTCTATATATATATATAGACGCCATTGCGTTCACACATCCTAGCACGGATCATAGTGTGCGTCGAGATGTTGAGGGTTCCAATTGAGGGTTTTTTTGATTCAAAGTTGAAGTGTTTTCAAGTGTTCCATCAGTAAACCATTGCTTGAAATCATTTAACCTCCAAAAACCGGAATCTCATAAGAGCAGCTGCTATGGAAAATCATTTTAAGTAGCAACGAAACGATTCGATGCTCGAGAGGAAATGGCAATATTGTGCTATTAACTTTGCTTTTTGCTGTACGTGTTCGGACATGCATATGTTTGTGTTTGTTTTGTCTATCAATGTGGTTCAACGTTATCTCGTTGACGATGAGAGTGGCGCTGCTATCTGTCTCTAAAATTTAGAGAGAGTGAAGGGGGTCTGTTTTTATGCAATGAGGTATTGAAAGTACCGCAAACATAAAATACCCTATTCCAAAAAACAGCTGAAATCCACGTCTAATGCCTGGGACAGACATACAACGTACAGCGCTGTACTCCTTTAGTCTAGTACGTGTTTTTTGGCAGTTCGTACAACGATCAGCGTCGTATGTCTGTCATAAGTATAATCCTTATGACAGACATACAACGCTGACCGTTGTACGAGCTGTCAAATACTTTAATCCAGTACAGAAAAACACGTACTAGACTAAAGGAGTACAACGCTGTACGTTGTATGTCTGTCCCAGGCATAATACCGCTGGCCGTTGTACGAACTGTCAAATACTTTAATCAAGTACAGAGAAACACGTACTAGACTAAAGGCATAATGCCTGGGACAGGCATACAACGTAGAGCGTTGTTTTCCTTTAGTCTAGTACCTGTTTTTAGTACTGGGTTAAAGTATTTGACAGTTCGTACAACGCTGTACCAACAATCAATATGCAACTAGCGATTTGAAATTGGTTCACTGTTGTAGAACCCCTTGGTCCGAAGTACACCTTGAAGCCAGCACCTAACTATACATATTTGCGCCTTTGTTTTGACTTTCTGTGTTATTTTGACAGAATATTGGAGAGTGTGTTAGTGTGAGTTCATTATTAGGGGTGCTTTATTAAGCTTGGGACCGAGCTTGGGACCGATGTGCTAGTACTGACTGAGCCAAGAAAAAAATCGTATTTGTTCGGGACCTACTGGTCTTAGAATTAGTCTATGGCTGTACGTTGTATGTCTGTCTTAGGCATAAAGTGCTATCCCACTATCCGAAAGATTGTGAGTATCATTGTATCTTTTCAAAAGATACTTGTGTCTTGTGAAGATATTGTATCTTTTCAAAAAACCAATTTGTTTTGACTTGATGCAAATCTCCAACACACACACACGCAATGTTTTTGTTTTCAATGTTCAAAGAACGTGTTGAGGGCGCTTCAAACTTGTTGACTGAGACAGAAGAGGAGGAGGAGAGAATGTCTAGTCAAAGTTCTTCTTCGGTAAAGCTGACCCTAACAAACACAAGTTTACTATCAAATGTAGAAATTGTTGCTGCTGTAGTTTATCTGAGGCTGAGGCTGGTTCATCACCCTCGAATGGATCCTCGAATCTAGAAGTTCCACAAGCGTTGAGAAGCTGATATATGCAGGAGAAATATAAGAACTGATCATATTTACCTAAACAAAACCTTAGCACATATTTTACACTCATTGGACGTTATCACATCTAGGAAACCCGATCATCCTTAGATTGAATTTGCGAAATGTTAGCGAGCAAGGAAAAAAAACTAGGATTAGATGCTTTTATCAGGTCAGGGACGATTCAAATAGTTATGGCATCCAATATTTTTTTTTTTAATCATGGAAGTACTGCGTTTGGCAAAATGCTGTTTGACATATTTGGGTTTGCTGAACAAGCTGGTACCAAAAAACTCTCTTTAAGATTATACACAGAGAGATAGCGTACAGTAATATTTAACTCGTTTGTTTGAACAGGTGAGGAAATTTAAGACAGCTCAAAATAAATTTGCGACCCGTCAAAAGCAATATTACATCCCACCCGGAAGCAAAATTCAAAATGCAAGAATCTCTTAGAATCTGTATCACAGAAATAAAAATTCGCAGAAATCGGTAATTGGTAGTTGTTCGTCATTTCGCGTCAAAATACAATGTTTGTAAGTCGTGCGCTGGTTCCATGGATGGAACAAAAACATTAAATTTGTTCTCAAACAGTGAGTTCGGAACCGATTTCTAACATTTTGGTCTCAAATGATAGATTTAGGTCTGCCAAATAGTATCTTTTTGCCTAAAAATAAAAAATAAAAACAAACCGCAATATACCTAGTTGATTTTTGTTAGACTTTAAGACATTTCCCCGAATGCCATTACCCCGAACGACGGTACCCAGAATCACATTAACCCGCATTCCATAAACCCGAATTAAATTTCAAACAGAAACCGTTTCAAAACAAAAATATGGTTCGTTAAAAAATTACGTTACGAATTGATTTTTTTTTCCAAAACCCTCCTTGCCACACACTTGTAGCGTTGCAAAATAAGTGAATATCAAATGTTCTGTTCGTTTCCGGAGTATCACAAAAGATCAAAAATTGCTTTTTTGTTTTTTTTTGTTTGAACGTGAGCAATTCTTTCAAATCATATTGTTATGCTGATTAGTGATACCTCAAAAAATTATATTCTTCTAAGAAATTTTTACATCAAGTTTTAAATGAGCTATTAATTCAATTTATATGTTTGCAATACTTCTTGGCGTCTAAGAAATGCATGTTTTCCGTTGAGATTTTTTCTTCTTTTATGAAAGCTTCAGTTTATATCTCTGATCATTTGCTGTTGCAGTTTGTTCTATTCACATCTAAAATTGTACTTCATGGGCGGAGGGACAATTTAGTGAAAAGTTGAGCAGCTCTATTGTAAAACATCCGCAAAAATCTACGTTCCCTATCCAGTTCGAGTGACGTTGGAGGTTGTGTCGAGCAAACCAAGGTGGGGCAGAGAGATAAGAATATTCAGGAACAAACTTAGCAATTCAGAGGTGTACATATTTGCATAAAAAATGAGTTATGAGTAAATCCTTTGTTTTAGAGCAGGATGAATTTAGATGTGAAGTAATGCATACTACTACTTACGTCTATTAAGATTATGGTCGACTTTAAAATACATAATACTGATAAATACGAATGAAGAATCATCTTGTGCTGTTCTCTCCCCCACAGATTTGATATTTATTCCCTATCTTCAAATTTACTTTTGTAGCCCGATAACCTATTTCAGTGTGAGCTAAGAAATTGAATTCGGGGTAATAGTCATTACGGGTAGTGGTAATTTGACTTTAGGGGCCATTGGGGGTAATGGAACTCGGGTTATATCGAAGAGTCATTTTTTCCTTGATAAATTCCTTAATCCTTGATCCAAAACCTTCTGGGACCAGTTGCACAGTCACACATCAACAAACTCTGAATTGATCCGCAAAATGGCAAATATGCCAAACGGAGTGCTCTCTTTTCCCATATCTATTACGCATACTTCCATATATATTAGAACACAGATCCCAATTTAATAGAGGACTACACATTTGAATCGCCCCTGACCAGCACCGGGCACTAATGCGACATAGTTTCTAGTTTCCCTAAAATAATACAAAACTGTACATGGGGTGACCAAACTAAAAGAAATCATCTAAACTAAGGTGGGACATTCGTAATAAAAAACAACATTACCTTGATTGTTAACGGCCTGCAGGCTGTGGCAGTATCGTGCATGATCTGTACGACGACGCGGGGTGGTCATCATGGCATGGTATGGAGGAAAGCAGCAAGCACACAGCCGCATACACACGAACGCACGCGTGCACACAGACACATACACACCACACACATGTATGTACAGCAATGGTTGTGTGTAATCACGGTCCACGGGATGTTTCACGGTTGGTTGATTGGAATGTGTGTTCGTGGTTGCGAAGGGGGATGAAAGGAATGTGAGCCACACGTCAATATGAAATTAAACGAAATTTGCAAGTGAGACATTGGATTGGTGTGTTTGTTGATCGCGTATGGCTAATACTACAACACGGAAACACATTTCAAACCGGAAGAGAAGGGAGTGGCTTCGCTATACAGATATCCATCAAGTGGGTTGAGTTAGATAAGTTTGGGAAGTTACTTTGCGAAAATATGGATGCAGCTAGAAGAAGGTCACTAGAGGTGGTTGAAGGCATTGAGCATGTGTACTCTCTTTGTACACTGTGTAATGTGTGTATAACTAAGTGTACATCCTCTCCGATTTTGGGTCTACTTACCTTTTATTCGGCCGTGTCTGCCACCATGTTCAAATGACCTAGAAGCGCGTGGTTCGTCTGGACTAAGGGGCCTTTGATTACCAGCCTGCTGCTGAGCGGCCAGCTCTTCACTTAGACGCTTCGCAAGATCCATGGCTTCATGTCCGGAGACAGTATGGCACGATCCGATCGGAATTGGCTCGGATGGTTTAACCTTTCTCAGTTTCTTTTCTTTGTTTTTGCTGATATCAGAGAAAGACTGAAAAAAGAAAACAAAGATATTGTTATTAAAGTACTAATAATAGGTAATTTTAAAAAAGATCGAAATAAGGAAAGTTTTCACAAAAACCTTCTTTTCTAATGGTTCACAAAAACCTTTACTTACATCCTCTTTGGACACCGTTCGGCTAGAACCGAGTGAATTTTCCTCCTCAGTATCATTCTCCTCATCGATTCGGGATGTGCTTTCTTCGTCCCCACTCTGTAATCCATTAAACAAAATATACAAACCGCTATTGTACACACTCAAAATTGACACCCACCGCATTCTTGGACGTTACGGAATCATTCCGACTGTGTGGTCTAAAGCCTGGCCCTGGTGGCAAGTTCTTCTGCACACAACAGTTCACGCCAGGACTAAAATGTAACTCCACGTGGAAACGCTCCTCCGAGAAAGGATCCTTTGTTGGATCTTCATACAGCATAATCACAATCTGCGACATGTAGTTCAATTCGGAGACCATTGAAACGTACTCCATGGCCCTTCGCCATTGTTCATCGGTCAAGATGTTCAGCAGTCCACCATATCGTAGTACTGTCAGCAACGAATGGACGTGACTTTCACTGGTAAAGTACAGGCGCGTTCGGACGTGTCTACCCGGACTAGACACTCCGTGGCTATAACGGGGATTCAGTCGATTCACACTTTCGTCTCCGGCTTCTTCAATGTTGCGCTGTAGATCGGCGCGAATTTTCTTCAACAATGGCGTACAAATACCTTGTCCGATTGTCAGTTTTTCATGTACGGTCAAACCATACTCCTGTGGGATCACAATGTCGGCCAAATACTTGGCGTAGATATACAACTCTTCAGCCAAATCGAACTGGAGCGTATGTTGATTGTGCTGCAAATCGTACTTGATGCAGTCGTAGATGTCCGGAATTTTGGAAATGTCAAAATTTTTATTCTTCGTGCAAAAGTCCTTCTCGATCTTACCCCACCGGCGACCCATCAGCTCCCATGTTTCACCGTGGTACAAAACTGCATCTCTAGTTTTAAGGTCATCCCGCTTTACGGCGACAACCCCCAGTAACGATTGAATTAGCGAGTGGACGTGTGCGCAGCACTTGACCGGATTCTTAACAAAATCCATCGCTAAATTGATGCTGATAGCATTACCAGGGTTGATCGCTGCACGGTCCTCCACCGTGAAATCGCGATCAATTTGCATCAGTTCATGCAGTCGCGACTTGGCCATATTTTGGTACTTGCTGGAATCACAGTCATTGTCCAGCAGACCGTTTGTATTGGCACTCTTGACCATCTGCACCAAGATCGGAGTGAGTTCTCCTTCTAATGCGAGCAAGCCCTTGGCAAAGGCTGCTGCCGTCATCTGAACGCGGCCCTCGTCCGAGGCGTAGATTTTCAAATCGTGCCGAAACGTTGAATGTAAGCGTAGTAACCCTAAACCCTGCGCTCCGGGAGCTTCCTTTCCGTCACGGCTCTGCCCTCCGGGGTACATGCAGCGAAAGATCCTACCCAATTCTTCCGCCTGGATGCGCCCAGCCGGCGTGAGCTCACCACCCCACTTTAGTATCAAAACTAGGGATGGTTCTTTCGGGGCATCTACTGTTCCACAGTGAGACAAAAGAAAGACAATGGGAGAATATGGAAACGGGAATTAGGATATTAGGCACAGATACACAATCCGAAATAGATGGAAATTGCCGCAAGGTCGTTTTCTACCGCTCAGAATTCATTATTGACTCTCTTATCGCTTTTTGTTAATAATTAAGTTAAGCGGAAAATTAAAAACTTAATCAGGCATTCAGTGGTAGCGTGATTCAAATTAAGTTTTTAATAAGGATATTTAGGGAATAGATTAAGATAGATATTTTTGAACAGTACGTAAGATGAAGGTCTCTGGAATTCAAAAATTGACAACTATCATGGCCGATTTGCATCGCCACTTCGAGCTTATCAAGACACAACTCTAAGAAACTGCAAAGATTGCACATGCCAAACTTCAATAGAATGCTTGCAGCACTGTTGCATACAAGTATTTAAATCTTGGCAGGTGAAATCTTTATAGTTTTTTTTAGGATTTCTGCCTCCAGAAATTCGAATTGGCGATTCTAATCGGCCATGATGGCAGCCCTTTTTTGTATTTTCGTTACCTTTATCTTAAGGATAAAAAATAAACTTTGAAAATCACAATATCCTGCGCGAAGTTAAGGCGACTCACGAGTCTGGAGGAAGACTTCACGAGCAGTGGACAGCAATCTTACGGTACACGGAACAGACAAGCGAAAGAGAGAAGGCGCAAATAACAAACTCCGAGATCGGGTTCAGAGAGACACATAGGAAATAGATGTGCTACGTGAACAAAACGCAAATTACAACGTACTAGAATGATGTTTACCATCGTCAGAGCTCGATCCACGGGGTCGTCCCTTAGGTTGGTACTTCATCTGAACCTTACGATTGATGCCGGAAAAGTGTCCGTACCTTTAAAGAAGCGAGAATTTTAGCCTATTCGTTTTAAAGTATCATAAACTTCTTCACTTACATCTCCAGGACGCTCTTCAGTTGTTCCAACTTGCTCTGCTTTTCTTCGATCTCCGAATCGGCAGCCTTGGTTTGAATTTCCGCCAGCAAAGATCTCGCAATGTCCAAAATCTCCTGCAGCTGTTTCGGTCGTTTCAGCTTGATGTGCCCATATTTGTAGCCGTCGTACTTTTCGAATATTTCGAAAAACTTCTGGTGCCTAACCTCGACCTTCATCTTCTGCTTGGGCGTTCGGTCGCCATGCCGAATGATCGCCGTAACGCAACGCAATTCCATCATTTTTCCGAACGTTGTCGGAACTATGGGCGGGTCGTCAAGCTGGAACGGGACCGACCACGGTATGTGCAGCGTCGGTGCTAGCTCACGCAGTATCATATTGCCTAGTATCTTCGCAGAATCGTCATAGTACTTGTTGGAGTTTTTCACAAAACTAAACCCGTTCACATCACAGACAAATGATTTCCCATTGGCACGCAGCAGATCGAATCCGCACACGGTTTGCTTGAATGCCAGACAAACCTTGCGCGAAATCAACTTTTCTGCGTTACTCAAGATGACCGGATAGCGGACTTCTTTGCCGTCGCTGTCCCGTTCCACTTTCCCATCGAGAGCCGGACTCTTACGGGCCTCGGCATGGGCATAGTCCGGACCGACAGTGTAGACTTTAACATCCGTACCATCGGTCGGCATAAAGTCTTCGTAGATAAACGATCCCGTCTTACGGACTCGGGATTCAGGCGAATAGACGCTACTTCGACTGCCAATCTTCCTGAACAATCGTTGGCTTCCACCGCCAGCGGACGTAGGATAGTAGATATAGATGTTGTGATCCTCAGCTGAAACAGGTTTCTCCACAAACGGCTTATTGAACGTTATCCCATTCACCTCGACGTGGTCTTCGGATTCTACGAGTTCGTGTTCTAAAATATGTACAACTATCAAATTCAGAATCTACCCCGGGAAAATCCTTCAACGACTTACGCTTTGGATTGGGTGAATCCCTGTCCAATACCGCGTACCGCGGTATCTCTATGCCCTCCTGCTCAAGAATAGAATATACACGCCTTCGGTCCTGAAATTGAAATCCAAAACCGACAAGAACATATTTTGCTTTTCAAACAATACCACCCACCACAGGAAAACCAAAACAAAAAAATACGATCCTTACTACCTGTATATCGAACTGCATGTGTAAATTGTTGATGACGTACGGTTGACGAAGCTGGGCGTACTGGATGGCTTTCTCCAGCGGGAAGCCCTTGGAGTGGAATGATATCAGGCAATCGCACAGGGGCCACTTCTCGACCGGTTCCTTTAGGATTATTTCCTCACTGAACACGATCATCCGGATGTATTCGAACTCCTGCAGCCGGGTCAGGATCTCCTTCATCGGTTTGGATTGGGACTTTTTCGACATGGCACAGACGGCCACCAGCACCTGCTTGTACGTCGTGGACGAATCATCCGAATCGAGGCCATCGGTGGACTCGAGGTCACCCTGCAAAATAAAAAGAGAGGGGAAGACAGACTGCATTAGAGGGAGCGTTCTTGAAACCTGAATGTTGGGATTAGTTATTATAGGCACTTTAATTTCTCCTTATTTAATTAATTCATTTTCTGCTTTTTTTAAATCTATTGTGCATTCAAATTTTTATCATCAAGGCAATCGGGTTCATACATGGTTAATATCGTACTGTTCATGACGAACACGTCTATGGCTGAAAGTTATGTGGATACTACATTGATGCAAATTATGGAATTTCCGCTCCCCTGTGCATAAAAAATACAATTCCAAAGCGCGTCATAATATTATCGTTTCAGTTGAAATCCGAATTTATGGACTAGCGACAATCGATTTTACTGTCGATGCATACGCTGTACCTAATGTCGTAAGTAGTGCGTTGTTAAGCGCATCATATGCGCCATACAGCGCACAACTTCCGACATTAGGTATAATGTACAGAACGAGAGTAAAATCGATTGTCGCTAGTCGATAAATTCGGTTTACAACTGAAACCATAATATGTACTGTCTATATATTATACACACTTAGAAAATTTCACAGTATCCGGTAATTTTTTACCGAACTTTCAACAGCTGAACGTTCGGTAATCCGATTTACCGGATTTCGGTGAAATTTTACAGTATTCCCGTAAAAAAATTACCGGAACTTGTCAAATTTTACTGAAATCTGTTAAATCGGATTACCCAACGTTCAGCTGTAGAAAGTTCGGTAAAAAATTACCGGATATTGCATAGGCGTAGCCAGGATTTCAAATAGGGGGGGGGGGGGGGGGGGGGGCGAGTTTTTTTTTTTAGAGAGAGAGAGAGAGAGAGAGAGAGAGAGAGAGAGAGAGAATTACATCGTCTCCAACCAGTGGTTGCACACACTGAACTATTAACATTAACGGACACTTGCAACAAGATTAAACAATTCTAGGCTTGTTCTGGAATAAAAAAAAAACGATTTTAAAAACTTTCGATTTTTCCCATGTTTTTAAATCAAACCACATTGAATGCCAAACATTTAACGGGTCATGTTGGATTTTTGTATAGAATAACCACCGAATTTGTTTGCAGTTTGTACTGAAAATGTACTTTTCATCCGCGACCCTCTCACCCAAAGCAACACAGAAGAAACACCGTTTTTTAATCACCATGCTCACACCGTTTGAATAGATTATAGTTTTTTAATGGTTGTTCAAATAATAAGTGATTAGCTTTTAACAAACATACATTTTGAGTTTTGGTGGTTTATAGCTTATGGTTTGTGTCCCCTTTGCTCACCTTTAGTATAATTATTTTACCTGGTATTTTCTAAACAGGAACATTTAACATAACCTTTTAAAACGACGTAAGTAACAAATGTAAGCAAGCTGTGTTTTTTGTGCTGAATTGTTGCTACTTGCATTCTCAACACACGAGTAGTTAGTAAATAATTTAAGAAATTTGATTCATCAATGACGAAAAGAAATTCATATGCGTTCCAACAGCTATTCCTCAATATTTTAAAAATAATTTATATACACATCTGCATCTGCGTTTTGAAATTTGAACCGATTTATCTGATATGATCCAACTGAAACACGTTCTGTCGAAACACGGTATATGTAGCAATCATGTGTATCTGAGTAGTATGAAACCAAAACGGTGTATCATTGAATTACATTAAAATTGTTGTTCAAATTCGAGAAATACAACCATTTTGCATATTTTTCTATTCGTGGTTATTTCAGCTGCATGAAAAAACATTCGTTTTGTTTTGTTTGCTTGTTTTTTTTAATTACATGCTGGAAAATATTATACTTACTTTTGAAAAACTTTGGAATGTCCATTTATGGTACTTCTGGATAAAATGAATCAAATAACTGCTTTAGACTGCTTATAATTAAAAAAAAAAACCGTATGTATTTTACCCGATGATTCGTTTTGTTATGAAGGTTCTTCTGTTTATAAACACGCGCAGAATCATCGCTTATTCTTCCGGTCTTCCTCTAAACTCTCCACCGATTGCTTGTCGATCTGCCAAACTTGGAAGACATCTGCATGGAGTTATCTCAAATTATAATAATCCGTCCAATCTATCACAAAACGTTGCGATTGGTTGAGCGGACTGGAGATAATGAAATCCATTTGTATAAGGAGTCTCTCCCGGTTGGTATTAAACCGATGAGCATGGATATCAATAGAAACATAAAGTTACCAGAAGGCACAAAATGCATCTACGGACTCTTATTTTTACGAAATCCCTCAATTTCAATTTTTAATGGATTAGCATAGATTGTTCATTAGACACTTCAACTTGATTGATACAGTTATTAGTTACAGCAGTGCAATAGATTGTAGAATACAGTAGTAAAAATTGTAAGTTACGAAAAAAGAGTTTGGTTCGAGCATCGGCTGTGAAAGGTTGTGTCGATGCTTTATTACGCACTATTTTCCTATCGAGCCTGGCGCGTTTCGTGTTGTTTCGGTTATCCATAATTCGGTGTAACGAGTGATCGAGTGAGCACAGTAAGAGAACAACAAAGCGTCTCTTCAGCGTTCATAAAATTATCCTTGTTTTCCTAACGGAAAACCACCACCACACTTTGTGAGTGGGTCTAATAGCATCCTTATTATTGGTTTAACTCAGATCAAATCGGATTTCCAACATTATAAAAAATCACCTTGTTTTTCCGATGAAAAAACACCATTACACTTTGTGTGTGGCCCCAATAGCATCCTTACTGTTGTAATCGGTTCGAATCAGAAATCGGTACTAGCATTTAAATAATTTACTAAACGAAGCGTGAATTCAGCTTATTGTTTACCAAAACGAACCCTGCTGCCACCCAATCTTGTCATCCAAAATCCCAGTGATTTCTCGTGGAAGTGCGGCGGTGGTCTCGGCTTCCAATAAAACGTCCAAATAAACGTTAACGCATTTCTACCCTTTCCTTATTTGACCTGCATTCGGGCGAGGCCAGCGCCGGTATTGCCTTAGTTTGAGATCAACAGTTTTACACATTGAGCATGTTTGCATCATCTGTTGATCTTCTGAGTAATAACAGCTGAACTGGCAGTAACGGAATAACAACTTCGGGCGGTCAATCATGCTCATTATCCTGCTCATGCTCATAAAAACGGATAAATTATTTGAATAGGATAAGACAACTGAAACTTCTCGCCCTGACTAGCTTGCTGTTCTGCTTCTCACACGCTGAATCAAACTGTAAGATATGATCAACATATATTCTCAATAATACGAAACTACAGTACCCTAAAACGGGGAAAGCGGGGTAACGTGGCGGTTTGACCCATGCCATGAATAGTTCAAATAAATATTTTTCGTTGATACTTTTTCTAATTATCAACTGTGTTTCTTAATCTAGTATTATTTGGCTTCTGAAAGCTATAGCATAGGTTTGAATATTCAGTTTTTTGATTAACCAAGAACTGAACATTTTATTGAGCATAGCTTCTTCAACTTTCAGCTAGCGGGGAAAAAAATCAATCAATGCTTATCTAATAGCTAACATTACAGATTTAGAGATATTTCCCTAGTAGCACATTTGTTTCAACCCAGTAAAGGTGACTGCTCTGTGACTCAATTAAGTCACAATAGAGCTGCTGCAACCAGTCTTGACTGTTGTGTGCTGCTTGGGGTTTTTAGATACATTAGGCTACATAGGTTGGGTTCTAGGTTAAAGGAAAAATATTGTAATAAAATTGTTACTCGTAACTATTTAAAAACTATTATATAATTTCAACTTTTTTCTCATGGATGTCAATTTTTTACGCTTTTTTGCTACAACTTGTTACAAAATCGAGGCAACTTCGCGTAATTTGGCTTTTTTATTTAGGCAAAGGAGCAATCTGACAAACATCCCAAGCAACACAAAATCGTCATATTTGGTTACAGTGACTTGATTGTGACTTAATTGAGTAGTATTGGAGTAACATCAACTGTATTGCAACAAGTTACCTTGCAACCTTGTAGAGATAAAAAATAAATAATAATATATTGAAACAAATAATAATATTCTAAAAATAAAATCAAAACTTAGGGGGGGGGGGCAACGGCCCCCCTGCCCCCCCCCCCTGCCCCCCTGGCTACGCCTATGAGATATTGTAAAATTTTCTATGTTTGTAGTTATAGATATGCAAATGCCGTAAATCTGGCAACTGATTTTTTTTACCATAAACATGCCAACACTTGACGAAGCGCAACCGCGTCGTGATTCAGTGTAATAATCAAAACAAACCGATTCTGTTGTGAGCTATTTATTGTCTGTTAATAATATTTAAATTTGTTTGCTCATTTCCTTGAAGAAAATGATGTGTGAAGTGTCCACACTGTGAAAATGAAGTTATAGTTGTCGCTGAAGTTATAATATTTTAAATTGTAAAATAAATATTATCCATTTTAGATGCACTTTTAAGAGGTGGATAAAGATAAAGATATCAGCGGAGAGATCAGAGAGATCAACGGAGAACTTCCGTGTTTCTCATTTGAGAACCTCAAGAAAAAAGTTAAGAATATGGCGAAGTGGAATATCTGGATTGATGCTCCTGAGAGTTTGATAATCACATCCAGGATCCGGTTAATTCAAATTCGACGGCACAACAAGAGGAGTTTTTCGAGGTGGAAAACCTGGTTGAAACGGGTATAGTGAATTCAAATCCTCTTATACGGGAAAAAACCTACATCGTACATTAACTGCTTCGAAACTGTAGAGTTAGTTTCAAGCATTATTTTTACAGAATGTTGGTGTGCAAGAGAACCTGAACCTTAAAAGAAAGTTGGAAGACTGTGAGGATCAGCTGTCAAAAATAAAGAGCGTGGTTGTGGAAATTGTGAGTTAGCAAACCATCTTTTAGTATTTATGCGGGTTGAATTGAGGTCCCGTTGGAAACAAGTAGTTGGATACCATTTTACCGGAGATTTAGTCGAAACGGAAGTCTTAAATCAACACTCTTCGAAGTAATTAACAAGACCGAAGAGGTTGAACTGCACGGGCAAGCCGTTATAAGGAAACATCCATTAATTATGTCACGCAAAAAAAGTGACTTTTTATGAGCTGGAAACAATATTCAACTAGTTATACATTGGCCTTGATAAGCTTAATAAGATGTTTGTTGTTCTTAACGACAAAAAGTTAAAAAACTGACTTTTTACAGATGACAACTTTCGACAGATATGGATTTAATGTGGGTCTATGAGCACTATATTGGGTCTTTTTGTGGGTGCAACCTTGTCTCACCACATAGGTTTCTCGTTGAAAACAATTTTCGTAAAGTTAAATTTTATTATTCCCGCAGGCATTCCATTTCAAAAAACATTTGCATTACTCAAAAACATTTTTAACAGAATAAATCAAAATTAAACAATTTTACGACACTTTAACAATTTTGACATGTGATCCATCGGCCAATCCATATTAAAATCATTATAAATGCTACTATATAGAATTTTTTGCTTATGTTGTGGGTCGGATACGCCATTTGAAAAGCATACAATCACATTTTCATTAATTCATTGAAGCATACAATCCAAGGGGTGGGTCGCTCAACACACTTTTCTCCTGTGCTATTTTTTGTAGTGTGTTTACAAGCGTTGCAATGTTCTGGGAGTTCCCGTAATGTGCCGAAGGTGCCGATGTGTTGACAGCCCAAATTGTTAGTTTCTGCTGAGCCTGGCAACCAGGCAACGCGTATTGGCAAGGTTGCTGGTTTCTTATTTCTATAAGCTCAACTGTCAAAAGTGTTCCTCAGTGTGCCACAAATGTGACATGGATTAAAAATCGAAGTGCCGCAGTTATGAAATCTATTTCTCTAGTGTGTAAGACATCTTGGCTGGCACAGTGTTCTAAGCGACTTATCCTTGATACAATCACATTAAAGGTTGTACGGAATCAAATTGCACCACTTTTATATGGCTGTAACTTTTTATCCGTTGGGTATTTTCTATTGAAATTTTGGGTGGAATTAGTTCAATGTGTATTTGTTTACGTTGTGTAAGTTTCACTACCAGATGTGCAATCGTTGCGAAGATGGAATCGGAAGAACAGCAGCGGCACAAAGTAATTTTGCGCACGTACCTCGAAAATCCGGATCTTTCTCATAGTGCCATCAGCAGGAAGCTGGGAATGGTACATTCTACGGTGTCTCGTGTTTTAAATCGGTACCACGAGCGTTTGACCATCGATCGGAAAGAAAAAAGTGGCAAAAATGGTTCTCCGTATAGTGTAAAGGATCACAAGCGGGTAGTTCAAGCTTTCAAGAGGAATCCCAACAGTTCAGTTCGAGATGTGGCGAAGAAACTGAATCTAACCAAAACTTTCGTGCAAGATGTGAAAAAACGTGAAGGACTACACACGTACAAAGTCCAAAAGGCGCCTAATCGCTATGAACGGCAGAATACGGTAGGTAAAACACGTGCACGGAAGCTATACACCCAGAAGTTGACGAAACCACATTGCCTCGTTATGGATCATGAGACGTATGTAAAAGCAGACTTCCGGCAGCTTCCGGGGCTCCAGTTTTTCACTGCACATAATAAATTCGATTTCCCTGAGGACGTTAGAAAGCAGATGATGTCAAAGTTTACCAAAAAAAAAAAAAATTATTTGGTAAGCAATTTGCTCGTGTGGCAAGCGGAGCACCCTATTCGTGACAACTGGAACGGTCAATGGGCAGGTGTACCTAAAGGAATGCCTCCAAAAGCGTCTACTTCCTCTGAAGTGAAATCGGAGGAAGATATGAAGAAATAATGGATTGCCACGCAAAAAAGTTAGTTCACGTGTTGTACAGGACCTTATGAGTAGTGTAAAGAAGAAGGTTCGTGTATTTGGATATGGAATTGAAATTGTATGAAACAAACATAGGAAAATATTCATAACATGGTATTTTTTACTCCCTTGAAGTTTGAAGATGATTGGTTGACCGGGCGAATTTTGCCGAATATTTGTGTGTGTCGCAATTTGATGCCGTACACCCTTTACATGATTTATTAAAAAAAAAACATTTTCATGTATTTCCATTTTTATATGTAATAAATTACTTAGGCCAAAGCTGGAGACATAAGAAATGATACGTATCTAAAATCTACGTTTCCTTGTGAAATAATTGTTCATGTTAAAATGTAAAAATTTCATTTCTAACGTGTGACTAAATTCTGTATATCTTGGATGTAATACAAGGCACATTGACTCAATTTAGCCAATTTTAGGTCATTTGAAAACGGTGACAATTATGTATTCAGCTCATTCGGATATACCCCAAATTGAGTAACTATTACCCATTTCCATAAACAGGCTGAAACATCAAACCATGGGTAAGGCGATTTATGAAAGTGGGTAACTCTCACTCTATTTTTCATAAATCTGGTAAATGTCTGTTTAAAAGAGGAGGAGATTTTCGATTTGTTCCGGAAGCATATCCTGAAGCTCAACTCAACTCGTTCGAAAGCTTGTCGCAAAGGTTGTTCGCGAGTGCAGCCATTATAAAGGATCTATTGGTTTACAAGTGCCTGCATGAAAAGTTTGACATATCGCATCTGATGGGCGACATGGAGAGGGTGTTCGATCAGCAAAAGCTAAAACCGCTTCCAGCAGAGCCTGTTCGAGCTGATCGGACTGATGACCACGGTATTCCCGGAATGCGTGTGCGATGCGCACCAGCACCGGGTTCTGGACACCGTGATGAGTGTTGCCGAGGATCAACTGCTGGAGGAGAGCTACCCTTCGTTGATCTCGCTGGCGGATGGCGAGCAGGGATTGAGCTCCTATCTGGTCAACAAGCTCGCTGTTTGTATATATGTATGTTTGCATGTGTATGTATACGAAAATTTATAAATCAATGAGGGGATGAATATTATGGACGAATAGCAGTCTATTTTTTTTTGAAAAGAATTAAAAAGAAAAAGCTTCGCTATAGAAGCCAAGCGTATTTTTTTTATTTTAATATTTCCCCTTTTTTTTATAAAAAATATTTTTTATAAAAAGGAGAGGTGCTGCCAACAAAAATAAATTATTGGTGGTTTTACCCTTTTGGGGTTTCAATCTGTTTTATAATTTTTTGTATTTTTTTTTTTTATGTTTTTGGGTTTTATTTTTTTTTTTTTTTTTTTTTTTTGGGGGTAAGTGGGGGGGGGGGGTTAAATAATAATTATTATTTGTTTTTGGAAATTTGGATTTTGAGAAAAAAAAAACACGCACGCTATATACAGGGTGTTCGGTTCCTTAGTGCAAATATTTTCAGGGGCGATAGAGGATGATATTTGAAGAAAAAAATTGTTCCACGCATATGGTCAAATCTCAAAGTTTACGGAGTTATTGAACTTTTAATGTTTTGGTACATTTAGTCTTAAATTGGCTGTAACTCAAAAATTTAGTTATTAAGCCAGATTTTTCTTCCTTCATTCAAAAGCTGAGAACATTTGCTACAGAAAAGTCTCATTTAAGTCCTTAGTAATTATCATTTAGTGTCTTTGTAGGGGTAAAACTGTTTTAAACATATCATTTTTCAAGGGTTTTTTTCATGTTTTTTGCATTAAACACGTAATAAACATCACTGATTAATTGAGCAAAAACATGGATTCAAAGATGTTCTAAAACTCTCTTTTAGATACAAACTTTCTAACTTGCTTAGTTTTTTTGAAATTTGGTAATGAATGCAACATGACATGACATTCTTCTCCTAGGACGCCCCATCAAGCAGCGTGGTGATCAAGTGTGCTGTGCGTCCTGCGCACAGACATTACCACGGCGGGGTTGATTCGTGTTTTTATTATCTGCCGATTGGAACACAACATGAATAACAAAATTGTTAAAAAACTAAGCTAGCTAGAAAGTTTGTGTCAAAGAGAGAGTTGTAGAACATATTTGAATCCATGTTTTTGTTCAATTAATTACTGATGTTTATTACGTGTTTTATGCAAAAAACATGAAAAAACCCTTGAAAAATGATATGTTTTAAACATTTTGATCCCTAAAAAGACACTAAATGACAATTACTCAGAGCTTAAATGAGATTTTTCTGTAGCAAATTTTCTCAGCTTTTGAATAAAGGAAGAAAAATTTGGCTAAGTAACATAATTTTTGAGTTACAGTCAATTTAAAACTAGATGTACCAAAACATTAAAAGTTCAATAACTCCGTAAACTTTGAGATTTGACCGTATGCGTAGAACCATTTTTTTCTTCAAATATCATCTTCTATCATCCCTGAAAATATTTGCACTAAGGAACCTAACATCCTGTATAAAAATTACAAAAAAGAAAGAAAAACTTTCGTTCATTTACTACTAGCTTTTCCTTAAATTCTTAAAACGGAGTGTTCACACTTAGAAAATTTTTAATTTTTGGTTAATTTTTTACGAACTTTCAAAAGCTGAACGTTGGGTTAACCGATTTAACGGGTTTCGGTAAAATTTGGTAAGGTCAGGTAATTTTTTTCCGGGATATGTAAAATTTACCGAAATCCAGAAATCGGATACCGAAGGTTGGGGGGTGGGGGGTGGGAAAAAATTTCAAAAAATTTAAAATTTTTTAAATTTTTTTTAATTTAAAAAAATTGGGGGGGGCCTTTTTTTTTTTTCTCGGACCAAAGGTTAAAAATTTCCCGGTTTAAGACTGGTTTACAGGTCGGGAAAAGCGTAATGGGATTTGTGCGGCTGTGTGTTTCAAATGGAGCCCGGGATTTGAATTACCGTGGCGGGAAATAAATCTACACAAAAATTACAGTTTTCTTGAAGTGTAAAACCAATTTTACGCTGGGAAATAAAATTCATCTCTACACACTACTTCTTCGACGGGAACAAAACATTTCGATTTGTTTTCGTGTGGATTTTGCAAGTTTGAATTGGAATTGAAAAAAAAAAATGTCAAAAGGAGAACCGAGTTCCGAAAAAGTTTTTTTTTTCGATATAGATGTGCTCGAAGATTTGATGGTTTTGATAGTCAGTATGAAAAGCTAACACAAAAAGAAATATTGGACGAAGAAAATATAGACCTGCCCAAAAAATAAGAAAAGAAACGCGTAGCCAAAACGACAAAACGGGATAGAGAGATTTCGAAACATCCTTGCTTGGACCAAATAACATGCAAGGAGAATTCCAACAAGATAGCTAAATATTTGATTTAAAGCCGTTTTCGGTTATTGTGGTAATGCTACACTGGTATCGCTTCTTATAATTAGAAAAAAACGGCTGTCACAATACGATAAGTGTTAATTCGCAAATAAAATTGTTGAAATTGGGCAACGAATATGAGCTCAGTATCACCAACAAAGCGAAAAAGTGAACGTTAATTATTAGGTTAATAATAATTATTCGGTTTTCTGATGCCTAATCCCCTTTCTTTCAAACGCATAGGACGAATATACATTGTTTTCATAGGTAAACGTTTGTCTGACAGCAAGTCCTATACAAGTCAGAACACACGTTGCTACACACTTCGCGAATGAGTCAAGATATTCATAGAAGGTAAATCAATGGACGAATCCAGGTTGGAAAAAGAAGAAGACACCGAGTGATGATAAATCTGACAGCTCCCATGTTAAAGTATAGGAAGAAAATTTTAAACTGCTTCTAGAAAATTCAAATGAAATTCTAATTAAAAGCGGTTTGTTGTATGATGTAAGAAAAATCCAAAACTACTCAATAATGACATTTTCAACAAAATAAAAATAATATTAAAATAATGCTCATATTGTGCAGTTTTGGATTTTTCTTACATCATACAACACGCTTTTAATTAAAATTTCATTTGAATTTTTTAGAAGCATTTTAAAATTTTTGTCCCATACTTTAACATGAGAGCTGTCAGATTTATCACCACTCTGTATCTTCTTCTTTTTTCAAGTTGGATTCCTCTATTGACACACTCCAGAATTTCACAGATCGTTATGGATGAACACGCTAAGATAGGAATAACTAGAGGTCGAGGATAATCACACACAATCTAAATTATGAATAATCATGTGAACATAAATTCCCGGTTTTTCCCGGTTTCTCCCGGTTTTTTAAAATTCCCGGTTCTCCCGGTTTTCCCGGTTTTGTGGCCACCCTGCAACTCTGCCGGATTTTTTTTTAAAGCCAAGCGTCAAATTAAAATGTTATTAACTTTTTAAGAGTTTGACAATCTAATCTGGCATGATCAAACAGCTGCTCATTCAGCAACACTATTTTTCAGTGTGACAAAAAAGGCAATGATAATTTCTATATGTCCCACACACGAGAACAATTTTCTCACATGTTTTAAAAGTAACATATGTTAACAAGTCAAGAATATTGTGTTCAAAGCCGTTTTAAGAAAATTCAAAAAATTAACAAAATTTGGGCTGTTTGGTCAGAACACGGTGGAAGGGGCATAGAGGAATATGAAAACTTTAATCGCGTTTTTTTCACGAAAGCGTGTTTTTCAAGTCCCTACTATAGCATGGCCTAGCATAGATGACCGTACGCTTTGTAGTTGCCACTCTGTGACCAGAACAAGCAAAACTGCACAGAGATCCAGTGAATGGATCTTCCCTAGTGATTTTCTTATGGTTATTTTGCTATTACCAGATACCATCCAAACCATTCTCAGTGTGCATGTTCAGAGAGCTCAAACTTTATAGAGTATATAACGGTGTCGGCCAATGATGTGACGAGAAGGACAATTTGTTAGTGGGAAGGGTTAATTACATCTGAATTCACTTTTGGAAAGTGATGCGATCTTACAATGCATGGTCAGAAAAGAATCGGGTCACGCGACTTAAATATATAGCCTTGTAGGAGTATTAGGGGCATAATGAGTATACGGCGCGAAATGAGCGCCATTAATTTCACCAAAATCACATAAACCATTTGTAGATTCCGAGGAATCCTTTTTTTTATAATTATCAAGATTTTCAGCCTCGCGCTGGTTCATCTCCCATCGTAAACCCACTTGAACAGCTTTTGGATATTTTTTTGTGATTTGTTCCAGGGTGAGATTTGAACTCGCGACATTGTCGTGAGAGGTATACTTTCATGAGAAATCACTGGAATGTTGTAGAAAAGGGTTGGGATGGCAATAGGATTTTGTTAAACGATACGCTGAATTCTTGTCTATTTTTGTTTCCAGATTATTCTCCACTTAGTTGGTTTTAAGGAGATGTACAAATATATATTTAAATATTAGTACCGACTTAAACGAACGGTAAGGATGCCGTTGGTGCCAGTCACAAAGTTTGATGATGGTTTTCGTCATTGGGAAAACAAGATTTTTAACTACGCTTAGTGTCGCATTGAACCGATTTAAATCAATGGCAAGGACGCCATTGGAGCTACTCACAAAGTGTACTGGTGGTTTTTGATTGAGAAGACAAGTTTATAAAACGTTCGAGAAACCGATGGACCGATTTAAACCAACAGTATGGATGCTGTTGGGGCCACTCACAAAGTGTGATGGTGATTTTTCATTGGGAAGACAGTTTTTTTTTAATAACGCTGAGGCCTCTCACAAAATGTGATGGAGGATATTCATTGGCAAGGTTTTTAAAAAACGTACTAAGACAGATTTGAACCAATATAAACAAACACAATGAAAGCTAATTGGAATAAAAGTAAAATTGAAATGAACACTGCACTTGACCACTTTTAAATAAATAAAAATTTTAAACACTTTTTCAAACTATCACTAGCAAACGGCAGCAAATGCAATTGAATTTCACTTGAAAATGATAGGCTAATTTCATCTGCGACTTTCAGACTTCTTCAGTGTCGAGTGCACGACGAAAACTAGTAACAGTTTAAAACTATGTTTCGTTTTTTTTTATTTTTTTTTTCAAGTTAACAACTGAAATGTAAATTTTCCTAGTTTTACAATAACAATTGTTCACCTAATGCCCTCGTTAAGTGTTTATTTTTTTAGTAAAGTGAACCAAATATTTGTTCACATACTATTTGTTATCAACAGATTCTTATTAACAACTCTTTCTCAAAATGTCCCACAGATTCCGAATTTAATTCATCCGGCAGATGCACCCATTCTAACCACATAAGGCAGGATGGTTCGCACGGTCGATCCGTTTTTGACGTTTCGTTCGTCGAATCGTATCGCATGGATACCGCACTGCGAGCATCTACTAATACTTCGATGGTTGAAATTGTCTGTACGGACACGAAAGGTAAGAACTTTCAAACAAACCGATCCATTTCTTAAGATTTGTTTGTCAAAACCTCCCCGATAGAATTCTTCTATACCAGTGCCAAAGGTGCTAACTTATCACCAAGATCCTTCCGTCCAGTTCCGAGAAGAATTCATTCGTTTAAAGATTCAGCATTTGTTTCTACCGAGCAACGATTTCATGATCTTAGGCCTTTCGACTTGTCACGAATGAATGAATCGTATGTATCATTTGCAGATGTTCTGTCATCGACGCCTATTCCTTAATGTGGAGACCCAAGAAATTTACAACCATTGGATTTATCGATGTCTCGTATTGAAGAATCTCCTCTTGATTGCTCCATCCTTAACGAAGAAGTCAAACCTTTAAATTTGGTAGTGGGAACATCACTACCAAAAAGTTTTACGCCCAATATCGAACATGCCATCGACTTCACATGCCGCCGTAAAATATGTAAGGTTTGCCTTAATTACCACACTCATTAGGTTATTCTTACAACCGAGCTTACAGCACAACAATTTCAAGGCCATAGACATAATTCTGCGATCTCGGGAAACAATTTACCAGTACTCAATGGAAGTAAAGGCGTCAAAAGGATCTCATCAATTGATGGTATGTTGAGAGGTACTATTTATGCAGTTCACTTATTATGTAACGAAAAGTTACGTAATGATCGATTCCCTCCCACTCCATGCGAGTTCTAACAGTGATCCTATATAACCGTTACGAATTCTCCTAAGTCGTCGGTCCTCTGTCATGCTTGCTGCTCAGATCAACTCAGGTTTTGTAACGGAGAGCCTGTCTTCAAAAAAGAAAACAAACGTGAGGACAGCAATTATCGTGGAATAGCTGCTTTGTGTGCCGTTTCGAAGTTTTTTGAAAAAGTGGTTTTCAGCTATTTGTCGCACAACTGCCACCATTACATCTCTGAACATCAACATGGTTTCATGCCAAAACGGTCAACGAGTACCAATTTGGTTGTTTACACATCTTTCATAGCTAAAGCTCTACAGAAAGGTCAACAAGTCGATTCGATCTATACGGATTTCTCAGCGGCATTCGATAAAATCATCCATCGGATAACTATTGCAAAGTTCGAACGTCTCGGTTTCTCTGGATTTTTTCTCGTTTGGCTCCAATCTTACCTGAGTAGCCGTGAAATGGCTATCAAATTAGGCGATTCAATTTCACCCTACTTTCTTGTTCCATCGGGAGTACCACAAGGTAGCCACCTAGGACCGTTAATATTTCTAGTGTATCTCAATGACGTTAATCTGCTACTTGGATCCTTCAAACTTTCTTTTGCCGATGATTTTAAACTGTATTGGACTGTCAATGATATTCAAGACTCCTCATTTTTACAATGTCAGCTCGATATATTCACCGAGTGGTGTGAAACAAATCGCAGGCTCAACCGGAAATGCCCGTTATCTCATTTTCCCGAAACGGTTGTGCAAGGGGGCCATTCCAAAAGTGTTAAGCTGGGGGTGTTTGACACCAGGCGAACTTTTTTTTGCCAAAAACTAAAAATTTCAATGTTTAAAATCATTGTACTGTTCGTGGGGGGCATATAACTCCGCCGTTGGGGACCGCTACAGAACCCCCCTCCGGGGCGGCGCCAATTGCCCCTTTCGACCCCCCTGGGATCATCAATGCCCCCTATGGGCGCGGGGGAATAGGGTGGGGTTCCGGGTAGCCGGGGTTTCAAAAACCTTTGTTTCGCCGCTTCAATCGAAATGGACGCCCCGCGTGGCGTCCCACATAAATCCCCCCCGTCGCGTGTATGTATGTATGTAAGGTAGCCACCATCCCTTCTAAGACCTTGTCATGTATGCAGCTCCACTTAATAGCAAGATCAAATTGAGTTGCCGGGTTGTATTCGCAGTAACGCTGTATGAAGGGCCAAAAACGGTGGGGCGGACCCGTAAGCAGAGACACTTACGCGAAACCCGCGGGAACATGAGATTCTCCTTCCAACGATACGATCCAACAAATCGAATAAACCAATTCGCAATACTTATTAAGCTTTCTACGGGATGGCTTGTTAAGAAGGGCGCGTCACTCTCACTGAAACTGTTGGAGTAGAATTCACAGGATCACAATCGAATCGGTAGGATAAAGAAAATGATACTGTTTGTTCCCTCCTAGACGCCGGTTGTCATACCACTCCATTGTCCAATTCCAGCTTGAGTGATACCCTGATGCTCCCTCCTTTCCCAATATATATTCAGTGTCATATAGTAATATTTAAAATCTTGTGAATTAATATTATAATTATAAAAATATAGTGAATGAATATTATAATGACAAATAATATAGTGAATGAATATAAGAATGATAATAACACTTCCATTTGTGGACCTGAAAGTTAGACAATGTAGCTGCGAGAAAAAAAAATTGATATTAAATTATCTCATAAAACTTGGGATACCTATGAATGATCTGAAATTATATAGCAATAGAATAGTAAACCTAAAGTTTCGATGTGCTGTTCCGTTTCCTTGCAATAATTTATGTAGTGAGTCTCATCGGAAATTTAAATGCAATTATGTCACATCATTTAATATCATAACGTAAAATAATAAACTGACGTTATAATACAAAAAAATAATACCAGCAGGCCAGTAAACTATAGTAGAATACATATATCCGTAACTAAGCTGAAAATCCACTCATCGAAAGACTTCCACTGTTGCAGTTTCTATTGGATTAAGATCTACTAAGATTTGAATTTGTTTTTACAATAATAGTCAGAGAACATAATAAACGTAGGTACAAGATGTATCTGACATCTACTGGTATGTTACTGAAAATAAAAATTAGATGTGTATTAATATCATAATAATATTGGAAAAAAACTGAAAACAGCTAATAATAAGGCAAAATAAATTTCATATGAGTATGAATTCTAAAACTGAATCCTAATAAAACAAACATACAAAAAGATAAAAAATTGAACTTTTCGATAGCTCTTGTTCATCTGGACCCATAAATGACACCTTACGTCCGCGAAACAGGAAATGAATGATTGTAAACTGCTAGGTTTTAAATTAATATATATTTTTGATGAAGAAGGAAAGAGCTTTTTTAAGTAGAATTTTTCAAATATGATTTTTTCTAAAAAATTAAAAAAAAAAACATCAAAAACCTTTCTATCTTCTCAAATACATAACGTAGGCTAGATGAGCCATAACTGACAAGGATGCATATATGCGAAGCTGAAAATGACTTATAAAAAAGTATACAAAATGTAATGCATGGATGTTATAATATAAAATGATAATAATTTCATTTTTATTTAAATGTCTGCAGATTGTGGTCCTGCTGCAATTGTACCATGAACCTGAAAGCTAAGACAATGTATCATAGCCCACGAGAAAAAAAAAATGATTTAAAATTATTTTACAAAACTTGGGATATCCATGGATGATCTGAACTTGTATAGTATATAAGGAATCATGGGATATAAAGCATATAATGAACCTAAAATTTCGATGTGCTGCTCTGCTAATAAATGTGATATAACCACAAAGGAACTGACTCTTAGCTTCGGGTCTTGATCCCTACTGAGCCCTTGCGGCACGTCAAGCCGGCCAGTTAAGCGCAAGGGATCGTCAACTTCGCTCGAATTCGTTCCTTTTTCTGCATGGTGCTAGAACCAATTACGGGCATAACGAGCCATTTTCTAGTATGTGTCGATCCTTTAACCGCTGTTCCAACGAATATGACTTCGATGTTCCGCGTTCCACTCTTCGAAAAAGATTCTACAAAGTACTCGCAACTCCACAAAACAACACACGTTAGATTTTTTTTAGTTCAAGTTAGTTTTTTGTTATGTTTAGCCCATTAAGTAGATTTAAGGAATCATTGTATCATTTGGAAGCTATGTAAATTCTGTTGATATGAAAAGAAGAGGAGGTTTTTTGCGCCCATTTGAGAAAGAGCTGGCATCTGCAGCTCTACTCGTAATTCCTCGCCACTTGATTAATGTGACAAAAGAGCGTAGGCATAATAACAAAAAAGATGCCAGAATGTCAAAATTTAACGGCGAGTTTCCAGTGCTGGTAGTTCAACAGGCGAAACCCCTAATGCGTAATAACACTCTAAAAATAAACAGGACGTATTTTGGTTTTTTTTTCCTATTTTAAACTCAATAAGACATAGTTTTGTATATATTGTTTAAAAAGGTTAGGAAATGCATTATTAAACAAGATGTGAGCATAACAAATGGTTTATTGGAGATTTCTATGGAAAATAGGATTTGATTTTCGTATTCCAATCTTTGCCTCCAGTTTTCTCGGATTCGTGATTTTGGAATACCGCCCTTTTCAAATGTTAGTCTAGAATTTCTGACCATTGGGAAAACAGTTACAGTTAAGTGTTGTAATAATTTCGTGTTGGCCCTTTACTCACTCTCCAAACGCCAAAATCTCATTCCGTCATAATTAAAACTCATTAAAACCGCTCAAACGACAACTTATCGCATGCGAATGCATTTTTCATCCTCTGCTGCAAAAACAACATCGGCTGTTTTTGCGTCGTTGAATTCGACAAGGCAGAACTCATTGACGCATAAAATCACGCATGAATTTTGAGGACTTGAGTTTTTTTTACCCGCACTACTTCTTGGCTTCTCACTCAATTGAGATTAAGGCTGTGAACCAATTCGCGAGTTAAATTTAACTTTGATTAAAAATTGACATATGGAAAATTATGCTGCTATCCTGCTATCCGAGCTTGTTTATTTCTGTAAGATACGAAGTTAAAATTTTACCATCGTGGCTGCATTCTGTTCGAAAATCGGTTTATCAACAACACAGGGATTTTCGAACAAGGCAACATAACTTTCAAAGTATCACTTTTTAACCAAAGTTAAATTTAACTCGCGAATTCGTTCACAGCCTAAGTGTGTTTCAGAAACAAATTTACGCCAATTAGTATTTGAGCTCCAATCTAAATCGTGTTACCTGATAATGGATACTAGCGTTTGAATCAATGATTTCTCGCGCTTACAAATCGATTACTGCAGTTAAGTTCTTAGCGTAAAGTTAAATATATTGTCTCTTTTATTTTACGCAATAAACCCTCAGGCACTGAAGCCTAAGGATGACAGAAATTGTTCTCGTAAAGTTTAAAAAACACCCAATATCGTATGTCCTTACTCGCGTTTTCCAAGACACAACTCTAAAACTTCGCTCTACTTTTATTCCAATCCGTTTCAACAGGAATGATCATCCCCTTGATGATCCGAAGCATAAGTATGATTCCTAAAAAAAACACTATTCTAACAAGCAGTTAAAATTTAAGAAATACCACCATCAATAACCGTACATTCATACATTCGTCACAATAGCAGATGAACTCGTCGTCGTCGTCGTCCTCTACATCGCCATAGCAACCACCATCGTGACCATTCTCGCCCCAACCGTGGGCATCGGAAAACTCCAAATCACCGTCTGCATTCCGAGCGCCACTAGCACACATTTCTTCACCCTCACCACCTGCCCCGGCGGCCGGCTGTCTGGCTATTCCGCCGCAGTATTCACTACCGCACACGACCGTTCTACTGCGACGATGTTTACGTTTGGGTCGCTTCAACCGCCACCAATCCTTCAGCCATGACCATTCCATTTTTTGTCCGTTGTCAATTGTCACTTTCAACAGGGCTTTGTGCTTCAACTGATTAGTCAGAAGATTTTCCTCCGCGCACTAAGTTTTTCCGCTTGCTGCGGTTGATTGAAACGAATCACACTACCGAAGAAAGTTTGCTTGTCGGAAACCACTAATGAATGAGGATGTCTTATGTAAGCCAAAATGTCTCTGAATGTCACTCAATGTTGATACTGCTGCCCAATCAATTAATGGGTGCCCAAGCCGAATCAGGCGCTTGCCGACGACATGGAAACCGGTTTCGGTAATTCGAGGTCAATATTGGTCAATGAACGCATGCAAATTGATTAGGGGACCTACTTCAAGCAGTCCGGTTTCGACCGGCCGATTAGTCAGCAAGGGTAGATCAATATTTACTCTTTTTAACGATAGCTCCGCAAGCACGATGCAAGATAATTGCTTCGACTACACGCCAATGCCAAGGGCTGTCAGTGTAGTGCGGCGAAAATAATTTTTATGAGTTTTAATAATGCTTAGCTATCAAACGATTCTGTTTCGGTTTACAACTTTGTTTCCCAACTTCGAGCCAATATGAACTGAAGTCAGTTTAACGATTTAAATTTCGGGGCGAGATTTATTGAATAGGGTCCATGGGACTTCTGGAATACATCTGGAGAACTGTTGAAAGCTGTAGACGGATTTTTGGGATTTTTAGGGTGGCGAAAATGAGCTCTACCTGGACTATAAGGAAGTTCTGCGAGGACTGCAAATTTACGGTATCTGATTATTATTCGAATCCCAATCGCTGACTAAGGAGTGTATCGAAAAGTAGTTCTAAACATTTGATACGTAATTGAGCGTAAACTAGAGCATATTGTTTTAGCGTATATTCGAATTACGTTTTTTTTTTGTTTCTGTATTATCGAGATTTTCAGCCTCGGGCTGGTTCATCTCCCGTCGTAGTCACTCAAACACCTTCTTTGGGTGTTGTTCGTAACTTGTCCGGGGGTGAGATTTGAACTCGTGACTTTGGCGTGAGAGGTATGGATGTTAACCACTACGCCGGGGTCGCCCCCCGAATTACGTTTTGTTTACATGTCAAAAAGCCTATTTCGGTATGCTTCTTTTCACTGTCACAGTTTTTTGCAAAATGTCCCGGATTGCACTTGAAGTACCAAAGCAAATTCTGCACACTTGATGTACTGAAAAGTATGTAACGGACAATCAGATTACCAAAAAGGTGAAAAGGCATCCAACAAGTGCAAAACGAGGGATTTAAAAGTATGGTGAGCAGTACCCAACTGCCGAGAACTTGACGAATCGTCGTCGATTATATTCAGGAGAACTAATCAGCCTATACTCGTGATTTGGCCACGAAATAAAGGACCAGCATCGGGATGACCAAGCAGATTAAGAAAAGAAATGATTTGAAGACATAGGAAGCAGAAAGTATCAAAGCAATATCCGGAGTGATGGACGACGTTGATGGACGACGAAACGAAAGTGAAAGAGGATTCCAGAAAAAAAAACCTCAATTCTACACCAAATCGGTTGGGGAGAGTGTCCCAGTAGCAGATACGACCGATGCGACGGAAAAATTCGGTAAGAAGATGCCCGTTTGGCAAGCAATTTGCACCTGTGGCTTGCGATCATCCATTTTCTACACAAATGGAACAATAAATGCTAAAAATTACCGAAACGAGTGCTTGCAGAAGAGGTTGCTTTCACTATATCGAAAGCATGAGATCCCTCATCTCTTCTTACCCGGATCTGGCGTCTGCCCATTATGCCAGATCAACTCTACAGTGGTTTTCTGATAACAACGTTGATTTAGTTGAAGAAGATATTAACCCACCAAACTGTACCCAACTGCGACCGATCGAATGCTACTGGGCAATCGCCAAGCGGAACCTCAAAGCAGGTACTGTGGCCCACAGCACGTCAGAATTCGAGAAAAATAGGTCAGCAGCGTCCAGGAAGTGCCCAAAAATAGTCGTGTAGATCTTGATGGAGGGTATGAAGGATAAAGTACGATCATTTTACCGAAATCAGCAATCCGATTAATTTGTTAGTTTAAATGATATTATAACATGTTAAGCTATAATAAAATGCATTGCTTTGAGAATTTTCCCATTGAGTTAAGTTTTATTTCTATTTTTGAATGTTCATAACTAGTTTTCAATACACTCTTCACTCCCGCTATAGATTCTGACGAACTCCTAGGAGGATTTTGATCAAAACTCGAAGAATATAGTGAGAGTCTCGAAGAGAATTCTTAAAAATTCTTATGAAACCCTAGGGGAGTCAAAACAATTACGTTCACCGAAAGTGATTCTGGTAGTTCTTGAAGAAGATTTTGACGAATTCTTCAGATAAATTTGACAAATCTCTAAAAGTATGTTGACAGATCAATGAGAGCACACTGAAAATTTTCGAAAAGGAGTCTGACAAACCCCGAAGAGGATTCTGACGCTTGTTTTTTTTTTAAATTTTCCGACTTTTTCCAGTCTTGTCCGTATTTTCCGATTTGGTGCCTATTCTGTTTCTCAATAAAAATAACTTTTTTATGTATTTCTCTACTGTTACCCTAAATTGGCTCTGGTTGATTTTTAAGATTTTGTTCAGATCTTCCTGGCATATTTTTCAGTGCAGATCTTCCAGTGTGATTTTTTTTACTTTAAACTGAAAATTTCAATCTCCTGGTATTTCCTTTAAATCTTTTTAAGACATCTTCAGGAGCATCCTCTTGTTTCTCATGATAAACATACATGTTTCCTAAAACCATCGCCTGTTGCGAAATATCGCATACTAGGAATCGTGTACTGGTATTGGATTCAGGTTAACGCGAACAATAGAAAACATAGAGAAGAAATAGCGCCTTCGTTTTGCCGACAGTTTCAAACAGTTTCGAGATTGCGTTAGACTGGCTTGGTTAAAATCCCACTTATTTGTTCATTTGTGCATACAAGTTGTACCCATTTTTATAATAAGAATCCATCAACCATCAAAATTCAAAATAACATTGGTTTATGTTATGCGTAAGGCACAAACCATCGGCCTTGGCAGCAGAAATTGTTTCGTCGCCGGTAGCAAAATGCAGAAATGTCATGACATTTTTTTCCAGTGCAAGTTTCGATTTTGTGGGTGTTCCGTATGGTCGTAATGAAAAAAAAATATCACCGAAAACAAAGGTCAAATCGCAATACTCTTACCACCACTGCTCATGATACCTGTCCTAAGAAAAAATCTATAAGTCGACTATAACTCAACTTACAATGTTCTACTTTATGAACAATGCGGATTACGGTAGAATTCTTTAAATTTTGGCAGAAAATTTAAAAAAAAAGTTGAGGGGTGAAAAATAATGGTCACTTTCGGTGTTTTCGATACGCCCCTCCGAACTAATATAGCTTTCGATGCTTTTAAAATTTCTCACGGGATGATATAGGAACATTTGAAGTTCCATTCTCTTATAACAATTAATTGATCTTTGTACCAAAGATTACTAGGAAACCTAAGTTCAAACTTCAAAAAGACATGTCAGCAAATTGAAAAGTTTGAAATTTGAAAGAACTGCACTTGTTTCATAAAAGGATAAAATCTCCCATGTAAGTTCGATTGTTTCATGTCTCAAAGATATCAAATTAAATTTTCATACTGCATTTTTTTTAAATTAGAGAGAACTGCTGGTGATTGGAAGGAAGAAAAATCTCCCAATAGTTCATTGCTTCAAATCCTAAAAGTTCAAAAGTACTAAGTTTTAACTTCAACTGGTAGCAGATGACGAGATTTTTAAGTTAAAAGAACAGCTTATAATTTAACGTAGAAAAGTATCGCATAAAAGTTAATTGGTTTCATGTCAAAACAAAATTCAAGAAATACTAAATTTAATCGTTTACAAGCCATGCTGACGGATTGAAAGTTTTGAAATAAGAAAGATCTGCCAAATGCTGCATGATTGAAAGAAGGAATGAAAGTACATTGGTTTCATGTCTAGAAGATTTCAAGAAATAATAAATTCTATCTTCCAATGTTAACAGATTGAAAGTTTTGAAACTAAACAGAACTGTTCATTGTTTTGAAAGAGGAATAAACTCCCATGAATGTTCATTAGCAAAAATTTCATGAAATATTACGTCCAATCTTCTATTTTCGTAAATTCGGTCAAATGACCTATTCGGTCAAATGGATTTTGGCCTACTGCTCCATTTTACCTATAGAGGAATCCAACGTGAAAAAAGAAGAAGACACCGAGTGGTGATAAATCTGACAGCTCCCATGTTAAAGTATAGGACGAAACTTTTAAAATGCTTCTAGAAAATTCAAATGAAATTTTAATTAAAAGCGGTTTGTTGTATGATGTTAGAAAAATCTAAAACTGCACAATAGGGGCATTATTTTAATTTTATTTTTATTTTTCTGAAAATGTCTTTATTGAGTAGTTTTGGATTTTTCTTACATCGAACAACAAACCGCTTTTAATTTGAATTTCATTTGTATTTTCTAGAAGCATTTTAAAGGTTTCGTCCTATACTTTCACATGGAAGCTGTCAGATTTATCACCACTCTGTGTCTTCTTCTTTTTTCAACCTGGATTCGTTCATAGCCTCCGGTCAGTTGGCGTTCGTCCATACACTGAAAATTAAACCGAAATAACCAAGTTATCATATGAATGTATTCAGGGAAGTGCTTTGATGGAAGAAAATATAGAGCTAGAGGTATGAAAATCGGTTGACCAGAATAGTCAACAAAGCCGAAGCCAACTCAATGTTGGATCTGTCATGATTATGCTTCGCAATATTCATGAGCCGAAACTGTGTAATGGAACCCGACTGATTGTGACGCAGCTATCGAACAATGTGATAGCAGCAAGAAGTTTGAAAGGGTCTTACAAGGGGGCAGAATGTTTAATTTCGCGTATTCCCTTGAGTTCCAACGATTTGCCATTTCAGTTCAAACGTATTCAGTTTCCAGTGAAACTTGCATTTGCGATGACAATCAACAAATCACAAGGACAGTCGCTGGAAGTGTGTGGCATAAATCTGGAAATGCCATTTTATCACTCGGTCAGCTATACGTGGCGTGTTCACGAGTTGGAAAACCATCTTCTTTGTAGTTACATTTACGCGCCGGAACAGAAAACGAAAAATGTTGTTTATCAAGCTTCGTTACATTGAAAAAAAAAATGTAGAAAAATCACAAATAAATGATTTTCAACACAATGAATTCAAATTTCTTTTCTTTCACATAAGCAAACTTCAAAAAAAAAAAAAACAATTTCCCACGATCAGTTAATAGAACATCTTCAGATCAGATGCGAGCGCGTTGTTTTGGAAAGTTTCTTTATATCTTACAGCACCGTAATCAACAGAAGTCGGTCCGGCAAGACATCATACAGAAATCAACCTATTTTCATGCGTTGGAACTGCCAAAAGAACGACTTCAGTATTCCAACATAATACACCAGTTAAAATGGCCAATTGATTACAGATTATCAACAATTTCGATTGTCATACTTTTCGGAGGCCAAATTGAAAATATCCAAGTTCTCCAGTATGACAATTGACAGTCAATTTCAGATTGACTACAACAATGAAGGACATTCACGCGATTAAAAAAAAAAAAAGTTTTTAAATATAGAAAACCGATTTATTGTGTGCATCAATTTTAAGCAATTGCATGCGATAAATAAATATTGGACGGGACGAAGTCCGTCGGCTTAAAGCTTGTTAATGATAAAACTGCATTCAATTTTGTTAGTTGCTCAAAAAGAGATTGGTCGTGCAGTGCACCAGGTGCACATGAGGACGGGACGCGACTGGTATGTGTTTCTTTGAAACTAGAAAATACTGTTCTGTAAACAAAACCATACTTTTTTTTATCGTTTCCGTGAAAATATTACTCCCGACGTCATAAAACACATACCTTTTAATTGCAGTACAATGATCCCACTTCAAATTTTGGGAACAATTATCAACCACGCTCACCTTATTACATGAGACACGTAGTTCGTGACCCACGATTTCCATCGCGTGACGGATGATACTTTATTTGATTCGGCTAAGCACCACTTCACACTTGGCGGTGGCTGTGGGGCGTAGTAAATAATAAAAAAAAAACTGTGATTGACAGGTCGATGACAACACCCTTCGGCAAACTGCTCGGGAGAACTGTCGTCGTTCTAACGAACGTTCATCGTGGGTGCTGATGATGATGATTTTGGCTTATATAAATACAAAACATTTGAACATTCGAGCGTCAGCTATAGCTGTCAATCGAATGCTTACTCAAAGTTGTGGAATTTGTGTATAAATAGGTGAAAAACGCTCCAAAATAGTATACTTTGTTGATCTCGCCCATCAATGAACTACTTAAGCGACAGTTGTTAACCTGCTAAATGGCAAATAATACATGTCAACAAATTAGCAAAAGCGCTAGCGCACCCATGCTGTCAGTCTATGCTAATGAGCTGTGAGCTACGTGCAAGGCCGACTCAGAATGGAAATGTAATTGAAACTACTAGGACGCGCGTCATCCGCACTATCCGAATTAAAAATACGCTCTTATCTTTCCAGCTTTGATGGTAACAAATTACCGCCTGCCACTGAGCTGACACGGAATAAAAGTCTTATTGCCCAGCTGAGGAGACTGAGAGACAACAAGGCAACGTCACAAATTTATCTTCGCTCCCCGTCCGTACTCAATGAAGTCAGCAGCGTGACATTCGATAAGGAAGAGAGATGGTCGTTTTTACACTGATAACGGGAAAACAATGATTCGAAAAGACGCTATTTCGAAGGCAATTTGCAAATTGGGACCAATTGGGTAATTAAACGGCGGTTGGGTTGCCATGTACCGGCGAGGTAAGTCGATACACATGGCGACCGTGTAATTTATTAATATAATCTAGTTCAGAATCAACAACAGCATCAGTCATAGACCTTGGTAACAATTATGTGCACCGTTTATGACCGTTCCCAAAAGACACCTCATTCGATTCGAAGCGCGTAGTAAATCAATATTGATCTTCCCAGCTTCTCACACACCATCTACTCGCTCTCATTTAGTATTCCACAATATTCTACTCCAGTGAATCTTCAACACACGCGCTCGTTTTCGTTCTCACGTGACTTTCAGTCGCTTCAATTGGACCACCAATTCCGCAAAACAAAAAACCAAATCAGCCATTAGCTTCGGAACAAGGAATCGCTATGACTAAACACTCAAACTGGGGAGTTGATTGGGGATTTTCTTATCACCGACCGACCGAGCTTATTCTCTTTTGTTACTCCGCGCTCGAATCACCCGGATCTTCTTAATAAACAACAAACCCAGTAGGTAAATGCGAGAGCAAATGAATTTCTTCTTTCCAGCGCGACGGTCGTAAGTATACTGCAAGAGGAAAACAACATCTCCCGAACGACCGACCGACCGACCGAACGAGCTTCGGTTCGCCCTCATCGTTCGCTGGGTTGGCTCCATATGTGCGAGACTGCGACGCGACACGGGTCTCTCTCGCTGTCGGCGCGCAATAGAGTTTTCTACGCGGTGGATTCCAATACCTAAAAATATTGGAAACGGAAATGGAGGAAGTTATTGATTTTACATACTGAAAGATGTGCCAATTAATAGATTTTTTTGGCGTTGTAGTCGGGTTGGGTTGGGTGAATATGAAAATAATTGTGAAAGTACGCAGGCAACTAGGGCGGACGCATCCGTAGTGTACATTTCCGTTCAATGCCATGCACATAAATGGTGCGTCAAATAACATACAAGTTTACATTTAAACTGGTGTAAAGTTGTGAGGTATTTCAAACATTGTCTAAAATATTGTATGCAAAAGTCCATCTTGCATAGAAATATGTTTTGCAAGTTGCAGTATAATACGTGAAAGAAATACAATTTTACACGCAATAGTTACATAACAATGAAAATTTAGGTTTATTTTATTGTTTTTCCACATGGGTTTTTCATGTGGCTTCATCAACGATATGTTCGATATATTAGGATATATCTTTCGATGGTTCTAGGAATATGCCATTGAACGAGTTAAACTTTGAAGATTTACTCAAAAAGCTGTTTAAAACAATTAATTTACTTTAATAATTTGCTCCTTTGCACGTATTGTGGCGGTGCTGGTCCTTTAGTGGTGAATTCCATAATAAATGAATGGATTGCTATGGGAATTGTTTACCACATATTGGAGCATAGGATTTTCTATAGAAATATTGTTTCAATATCGGTTTCCTGATTTTATTCTCAATATAAGGTCTGTATCCACATTAATCCGGACACCTTCAAATCATTGTAAATTTTGAAATATTGCACGTAGGAATGGAAAATTTCACTGTGGTATAGCTGAGAGTCTGTGATGAAAAAGACTATGATTGATGTTTACAAATCATGTTTAGTATTTAAGATGGCGACGAAAGAAAAACAAGTGCGCGAGCGAATTTTGTACGGGCGTACGGCAAATCCTGACTTGTCAATACGGGAACTTGCAAAAACATTGGATTTGCCTAAATCCACTGTTCACGATGTGCTCAAATCATTTTCGGAACGTTTGACGGTGGAGAGGAAACCGAGAAGTGACAAAAACATTGGACGCGCTGATCCTGTCATGGACCGAAAGGTGAAAAGGATATTAACGAAAAACCCAAATCTCTCCATTCGAACGGTGGCTCGTAAAATAGGTATGTCGCCTGGTTTTGTCCAAAAATCAAAACAACGTTTGGGACTTAAGTCGTATAATGTAAAAACAGTTCCAAATCGCTACGACAAACAGAACTTGGCAGCAAAATCACGGGCTCGACGTTTGTACTGCGAATATTTGACGAAGTTTTCATGCGTTGTTATGGACTATTAAACTTATGTCCTGGAGGATTTCAAGCAGCTTCCAGGGCTGGCTTTTTATTCTGCTATGGCCAGAAATGCTACAGCTGAGCATTTCAGAACGAAGAAGGCATCGAAATTTCCCAAAAAATACCTTGTGTGGCAAGCAATTTGCACGTGTGGCAAAAAGAGTAAATCTTTCGTCACTACAGGCACAATCAAAAAGGAGATCTATAAGAAAGAGTGTCTGCAGAAGCGATTGCTACCCTTCATCAAGAGTCACCAGAAAAACCTTTGTTCTGGCCCGATTTGGCATCATGCCACTATGCTAAAACTGTGATGGAGTGGTACCAAGCAAATCAAGTGAACATTGTACCAAAAACCTCAAACCCGCCAAATTGCCCAGAGCTACGACCAATCGAGAGATATTGGGCTCTGATGAGGCGGAAACTTTCTGGAAAGAAGCAAGGAACCAAAGACATCAAACACTTCCAGCAAATTTGAACAAAGACGGCTTCTACGATTTCTGAAGTGTCTGTACAAACCCTAATGGACGGAGTTAAGCCCAAAGTTCGAAAATGTTATGCAAATACCGAATAACTATGTTTTGTCTTCATGAATTGTTAAAACACATCCCATGAATCTGAAATAAACAACTACGACGGAAATATAATGCGAAATTTATGTTTTATTCATGTTTTGAGGTGTCCGGATTATTGCGGATACAGACCTTATCGAAATCTACCATTTATTATTTTCTTGGCATAACGTCATTTATAACATGACCTGATACACCATATCCCACTAACGTTCTCGGGTCATGGTTGCTCCTTTCCAATCCAGTGGGCACCTTGTATTCCCTAGATCTTACTCCACACAGAAAAAAATAATGGATAGTAACAAGCGCGTAAAATTTCCCCTCGTTTAATTCCAAGCCAAAGGAGGCGTAAACAACGAAATTGTTTACAATCTTTCATGCGCCATACAAAAATTTTTGCAATCTTTCATACAAAAGGCTAGATTCAGGCGTTATCTGGCTTAACTTTACATGAAATATGCAATTATTAGCTGCCAAATCTAGCATTCCCTTAATGTGCATTAGATAACGCAGAAAATTAAATGTTTCTTTCTATCTGTGCACTTGGTCTAACCAACTTGCTCATGGTGCTTCTCGCCGCCTTATGCCCATCGGATTCTGATCTAACATTATTATCACAGATTAGTTGATCGGCGTGCTCGCAACATGTCCTGCCCAGCGTATGCGACCAGATTTTACCACCTTATGAATACTGGATTCGCTAGTGAGTTGCGCGAGCTCATGATTCATTCTCCGTCTCCAGACTCCGTCTCCAGACTCCGTTCTCCTGCACTCCGTCAAAGATGGTTCCTAACACCCTTCTCCCAAACACTCCGATTATCCACGTCTCATGCCCGTAGAGAACAACCGGTCTTATTAGAGTTTTAAACAGGATACACTACGTACGGGAGCTAAGTCTGTTTGACCGCAGTTGTTTGTGTAGCCCGTGCTCTTTTCGTGCTTTTCGTTCCGCAAATTGTCCCGGTAAATTGACTAGATCTGTTGAGAATCGCGCCCCGTGTGTTGAACGCCGCTAGTCTCATAACACCTTAAAGTGCAATGTTGAACAGCAGGCAGGGGATTCCAGCATCTTGACGAAGCCCCCTGCGAGATTCGAGTGAATCCGATAATCCACCCGATATCCTCACAAAGAAGTGGATTCCATCCAACGTAGCCTTGATTATAGACTGTTCCAGACAGTATTAGCACACTTGCAAAATAACAAAAAAGTCATGATTTTTTTAGTTTTTATAATTTTATTTGGCAAATGATATTTGTATATTTTATATGATATTTTACTCTCGTTTAATCAAAATATTTAATCATAGCCAAGACTCCTAACTTTTCCTCGAACATGACCCATTAGCTTCTGCACAGTGGTACTTCCCACCATTTTGACCACTTTTGGCCAATCTTTTTTAAATTTTTGGATGTCGTCCGCTGGTTTTATGAATTTTCGAAGCTTTGCTTTGTTAAAGCCCAAAAAGTCTCGATTGGCGTGCCTCCGGGCAGTTCGGCGGATTCATGTCTTTCGGCATGAAACATACATTTTGACTTTTGTACCATTCTAAAGTGTCCTATGCGTAATGACATGACGCCAAATCAGGCCAAAACACTACTTGACCTTCGTGCTGCCTGATCATCGGCAATAATCGCTTCTGGAGACATTCCTTAACGTATTTCTGAGTGTTCATCGTCTCCGTTGTGATGTACGGACTAGATGTTTTACTACACTCGCATATTGCCTGCCAAACCATAACCTTCTTACCGAATTTTTCGGTAAAAATTGCCTTCTCCGTTTCGGGGATGTCTTTGTCTTCGCTTACAGTATAGAATGGTGGTCTGGGAAGCGTTTTGTAATCTAGTTTCACATACGTTTCATCGTCCATTATTATACACCCAGAATTTGTACACAAATAACGCATCGAAGAGTGGTTTCACGGACGCGGCCTGTTTTGGGTTCCTTTTGGGTTTTTTCTGCTTCTGCTTTCTGTTTTTAGCCCAAGTCTTTCTTTGGCACGCATGACGTTACTCGACGAGGTCCCTAGTTTTGTCGTAACATCCCGAACGGAAGTCGCTGGTTTTCGCTTGTATGCATCCCTGATCTTTTTATCGATATCCGGACTAACAGGACCAGATTTCCGACCACTCTTCGGTGCATCTTCAAACGTACACTGTTCTCTATAATTTCGAATCGCAGATCGTACCGCTCCAACGCTTACATCCTCTTCCTTGGCCAATTTTCTCAAGGAGAGTCCGCTCACAGTGCACCATTTGTGCACGATACTTTGTCGTTGTTCCGGAGTAAGGCCGCGCATTTTGATAGGTAACAAAAAACTGAGCACTTTTTTGATGCTATGTCATTCAGAAATGTGCATACAAAAGGACGCAGCCAAAACATGTAGAAATATTTCATAATATTCAAAGTGACCGTTAAAATAAGGTGTGCTTATACTTTCTAGAACAGTCGTTAGTCGAACCTTGATTCCCCAGAAAACCGTTCTCGTCCATGATCTTACATATCTTCCTTCGCTGTCTTGGTCCTTTTTGGGTGTTTTTTTTGGGGGTTGTGGGGGGGGGGGCCCCCCCAACGGGCGCTCCCCCATCGGTCGGTGGGAAACTCCCCCCCGGGGGGGGGGAGAGGGGGGTAATATGAGAAACTGGGGGGAAAATAGATGCGCTTATAGGGGGGGGTGCATTTAATTTAATTACTTTTTTTTAATAAGTAATATTTTTTCGCTGGGGGGGGTTTTTAAAAAATGTGGGGGGGGGGGATTGATGGTGTTTTTTTTGCTGTGTGTGTTTTTTTGTGTGTTGTGTGTGGGGGTTGGTGGGGGGGGGGGGGGGGAAAGGGAGGGGGGGGAGAATTTCCGCCCCCCCCCCCTTTTTGGGGGGGCGTGGGGAAGATGTTGAAAATACTGGTTTTGGGGTGTTTGGTGTTTGGGGGTTTGGGGGATTTTGTGGGGGGTGGGGGGGGGGGGGGGGGGGGGAAAAGGTGGTCTGTGGGGGGGGGGGGTGCGGTACGCAAAACAACTGTGGGGGGGGGGGGGGGGGGGGAGGGGGCAAAGGGGGGGGGGCGGAGAGAAGGGGCGGGCCGTGCTTTAAAAAAAAAAATTTCCGTACTTTAAAAACCACATTAGATTTTCGAAAATGTTTATGTTCATTGAAAACAATTTCATGAAATTTGTGTAGATTGTGTTGCGTTGTATTTAGTTTGGATGGAACTTGTGTCGGTCCCCCAGCCCAAGCACAGCTAATTTACAACCCCCAACCTATCCACCTGAAACCGACCACCCCGTATGAAAATCAATTTGTCGTGCTACCATCATCAGTTTGCAACTTAAAATAATATCACCTACAGAACGTTCTCTTCTGAACTCCGCATCAGTGTCCTCGTACTACCTACGCAATCTTCATTAGAACGACTCTATCCTATGTTTGTCCTGTTCCCACAAACCGAATATGCGTCACTGCATCAGCAATGCTTCCCACAGGCGAATGGGTTGGATCACCTCTAAAAAGAAACCAAGCCGGATCGACCAATCGCAAAACTGGAGTTTTCAATATTTCAATATTTCCACATATTCCATCTGTTTTTCGTCTTACTACAAGAAAAACAATGAAACAATATCGGGACCCAATTCCCCCTCCAAATACTGCGACCTATCTTGCCTGAAATGAGAGCTTCTTACGATACGATAGTAAATAATTCTCCCAGACAGTAAACATACTGCTGTCATTGGTGGCCAAGGTTGCCACCGTCGCCACCGTTACATTCAAGCCAGTGCTGCCAGAATACTTTAAATCGAGTTGTAAATTATACAAGTTGATGTAAACTGATGCAGTCTGATCAAACGTGAGTTTTATGATCAAATATGAGTGAAGTTGTTTTTTTTTTCGTTTTCGCACACATTTTTTGGCATTCCCGCCATTCTATATCTTGGGGGGGGGGAAAGAACATTATAGAGTGTGCAAATTTGTTGAATTCTGAGTAACTTTGAAGAAAAAAGTTACTCACAAGAAAGCTGTCTTGCCCCATGCTCCCACCCTTATCCCGAAACATTTCAGCTCGCGACACGAAGCCTCGGCGGGATGCGTTGAGTTTCTGGTAGGACTTTCGCGTTTCATGTGAGCGCCTCCTCCTGGTGGTGCTTTTTCTCCCAGAAGAGTTGGATTTGCTGCCTCCGCTTCTGTCTATACAGTTCTACACTCTGACGGGTAGCTTGACGCAGCATAAGTGCCCGCGCTGCGTTCTTTTCTTTCAATACCTGCTGACATTCCTCGTCGGACCACTCATTCTGTCGGTTTCGTTTCACGTAACCTGTAGACATTCTCCGCTATGCTGCTGATAGCTGTTTTCACGGTGTTCCAACAGTCTTCGAGAGTGATTGTCATGCATAACAAAATTGCAAAAAAAAACTAAGCGAGGAGGAAAGTTTGTGTCAAAGAAAGAGCTGTAAAACACTTTGTTTTTGTAAATTATCACTGATGTTTATTACGTGTTGCAAAAGAAAACATGAAAAAAATCCTTAAAAAATAGTTTTTCAGTAGGTTGGTGATAAACAGCACATCGTTGATATTTACCCGAACAACTTTGTCACGCCCTTTGTTTTCGCCACGAAGGTTTCGACGTCCTTGGCAAACTTGAATGACAATCGGCTCAGGCTCTTGAAGGCAACCAAAATACCCTGGCATCATTAACTAAATGGCCGCTTGATCCAGAGTTCAACTTGAAGGTGAGCTTTCGACCTGCTGTCGGACAGGTTCTTTACGGTTGACCATAACGCTTACAGCACTGCTTTCTGAAACTACGTTTGCCTCGCCGTTGATTCTCTGGCGGCAATCGCTCTGCAAATGTCCCTTCCGGCCGCATTTGTGGCACTCGCCCTTAAACGTTTTCGATTTAACTTTACCTTTTTCACCGATGAACGCCGTCGACTTCTCCGCCGCATCTTGCTGCCAGTCTAGTTGCTTCACCTCCTCTGCCAAAAGCCATTGCTTCACGGTGTCAAATTTTAAATCTCCGTCGCTTAGGTTCTCGAGTGCCGCGATTAGCTTGCGGAAGGCTGTTCCGAACAGCGTCACGATCAAATCCGGTTCGGCCAACTCTCCACCTGCCAGTTTGAGCTGCCGAATCAGGTTTTCGAAAACCATAAGATAACCACGCATGGAATCGCCGTTCATAATCCGCAATCGTTCAATCTGCTTCCTAACTAGGTTCTGCGTCACCATAGACTTCTTGGCAAAGGAATTTTCGAGAGCTTGCCACATTTGCTTTGCAGTAGTTTTGTCTCGAAAGATCTCCAAGCAATCATCGCCTAGGAAACCGATCAACAATGACTTCGCCTTCCTGTCCGCCTCGTCGAATTGTGTCATCTCCATTTGCGTCCAAAAACTTCCGTACCCGGAAACTCCAGTTGCGAAATCCAGGACCTTCGTTGAACTGGGGTACCGAATCCTTTGTAAAAGTACCCATAATCTCTTGAGTGGACTACATCGCGGAAGATTCTCAAGGAGCTTGAAAAGAAAGACGACTTTTTTGACGAGTGAAAACTATGAACTTCTCGTTCATTGGGAATCAACAGACTAGGTTGCTAGGGGTCTAGGGTCGTACTTTTTCAAAAACATAAGATTGCTTAGACCGGTTGACTACACTTCAACATAACAGCCTAAAAAGAGCGGAGGATTGTAGCGTTATTAGTTAACATTGAGAGAGAGAAAGAATGATTCAGAGAGGGACGGACCAGATTAAGAGAGAACGTGTGGGACGACGAGACATAGTGAGTGGGCATAATTGTGAGCGTAGTAAGTAGTGCGAAAATAAAGAGGAGTTATTATTCTGGATTTAGAGAAAATCAAGTGGATTCAACAGAATTGTTAAGTCGCATGTTAATGACCGCCTAGGATATGTGGGTCTTCTCAGATTATTTCAAGAGTTGAAAGCACTTATTTTGCTTGCTGAACAAGGTAGTTATTACTCAAAACAGTTTCTTCAAATGTTATCGGTGTCCTCAACGGGATGCTGCGAGATCGCTTTGAAATAAAAAGACGGATCTAAGCTGTGTCATTTAACACAACACTAAGCCAATCTCGGAATCATAATAAAATTCACGGATTTTGACGCCATGAACTCTTATTATGTTGGCTTGGCTGGAGTTTCCGGAGTGTTGAAATTAGAGAACATCATTTAGAAGGCCAAGCATGTTCAGCCAGAGAAGACTAGTCAAAAATCAATCAGACTTCCTTCACCACTTGAAAGAAAAGGTCTTCTTATTGGTTATATTGAAATTCACTTTAATATACTCAAGGACGTGCATCTATTAGGTGAGCAACTAAGTTCCCGCTGTTTAGCAATAGATGGCGCCAGTAGTAAGTGCTGGTCGAATGTTGTACATCTCAAGCGTCATAAACCAAGCTCAGACATATGGTAAACAAACCGCTTTGCCAAATCAGTGATTTTGGTTTAGTGTTATATATTTTAGTTGTTTGAAGATGTCTGATTTCGTGCCAAGTAATCGTCATTTGCGGGAAGTGTTGATTTTCTTCTTTCATTCGAAGAAAACGGCGGCTGAAGCACATCGAGAGCTTCAAAAAGTTTACGGTGATGCTGCTCTGAGTAAAACAACGTGTCGTGATTGGTTTCGTCGCTTCAAAAACGGTGATTTCAGTGTTGATGATCGTCCGCGTGAAGGAAGGCCAAAAAACTTCGAAGACTCTGAATAGGAGGCATTGCTCGATGATGATCCGTGTCAAACGCAAGAAGAGCTTGCTTCAGGATTAGGAGTTTCCTGCCAAGCCGTTTCTAAGCGATTGCATGCGTTGGGAATGATTCAAAAGCAAGGAACTTGGGTTCCCTACGATTTGAAGCCAAGAGATGTTGAGCGTCGTTTTTTCGTCTGTGAACAACTGCTCCAGCGGCAAAAAAGGAAGAGTTTTCTACATCGCATTATGACGGGTGACGAAAAATGGATTCATTACAGTAACCCAAAACGGAAACATTCATGGGGACTGCCCGGGCATGCTTCAACATCGTCGCCTAGGCGTGAATATTCACGCTGCGAAGGTTATGCTGTGTATTTGGTGGGACCAAGATGGTGTTATTTATTATGAGCTGTTGAAACCAAACGAAACTATTACCGGGGAACGGTATCGAACTCAATTGATGCGATTGAGCCGAGCACTGCACGAAAAACGGCCACAATACGAGCACAGACACGAAAAAGTGATTCTTCAGCATGACAACGCTCGACCTCACGTTGCGAAACCCGTGAAAACCTACTTGGAAACGCTCAAATGGGTAGTCCTACCCCACCCGCCATATTCTCCTGATATTGCACCGTCCGATTATTACTTGCTCCGTTCGATGGCACATGGTCTCACTGGTCAGCAATTCCACTCATATGATGACATCTCAAAATGGCTTGATTCTTGGATAGCATCAAAAGACGAACAGTTCTATCGAAATGGCATTCACGTTCTACCAGAAAGATGGGAAAAAGTCGTAGCTAGTGATGGGCAATACTTTGAATAATTCGTTTGTAACCTTTGTTTTCAAAATAAAGTTCCTTTTTAACCAAAAAACAGCGAGAACTTAGTTGCGCACCTAATAGAATTCGAGAATACTCAATATAGTGTAAACAGATTCCGTATTTTCTTAAGGTAGATATCAAATTCCTTCCGGTTTTCCCTTGTTACAGGGGGGGGGCCGGGGGGGCATCGGGGGGGGGGGTTGGGGAGATTATTACGAGACAAACTTATTTCTGCATTCATTTGCTACAAAAATATCGAACCTTTTTTCATAGTGATGCCTTAGCACAGTCGATTAATGCAAATTAACGGACAGTTCCCGATCTCAAAGAGGAGTTTACTGGAGGGTTGATGAACACAACTAGTAATTTTATGATTGGAGCGAAGTTTCTCGCAGAGACAAACATTGAAGAAAGTAGAATATCTACTAGGAACTTTTGTGCCGTTGTACAATACTTATTCCGTATGTTCTACAATATTTCTTCCGAAGTGTTAGGTCAAATTTTGAAAAATACAATAAAAAAGAATAAATACAAAATCACATTTTTTTTCATAATGAATATATTACTCCCATCGTCCCATCGTCGACTCCGCTAAAATCAGACGACTACGATGGGCTTGTAACGTCGCAAAGATATCGGACGACAGCACGGTGAAAATGATTCTATAGAACGAACCGGCTGGTACAAGCAGAAGAGGCGCTCAGGGGGGGCATGATGGATCCATCAACTGAAGCGACCAGTGGACCCTCCAAGATCCCTCTTTGCCTATCAAGACTGGCGAAGTTCAGAGGAAACCCAGGCGTTATCCTCACCAGTAAGGCTAGTGAGACTTTTGGGTGAATTCATATTACTTCAGATCTCAGATCCTATTATTAAAATCAGTGTCGAAAAAACTGCTGATCAACAAACTGAACTGCTAACGCGTTTCAAATATAGATAGTCATGTATCTATATATAAATAATTGAGTATCTAAAAGATAATATCTATAATTTCAGGGTTCGCTCCTACTCCAAAGGGTCACCGTGCCGTTTATTGAACGTCTCTAAACCGAACGGCAAAACGATACTTTCAATCCATATTCAAAGGACAACCTCACCGAAGGTCACGACACGGCTAAATCGAGTGTTCTTTAAATAAAGAACCGGTTTTACGATCACATTCTGAACATAACCAATATTATTTCGACACAGAAAGCACTAGTTTATTTACATCGGTAAACAATGTTCGCTTCCATCAAGCAGCTGATAGTAATTTACATATTCCGTTTATTGGCGGGCAGGAGAAATCTAGATGCTTTGTGATCGACTGAAACATCGACAAACAAATCAATAAATAATGTATTCGAGCTGATACCGATCAGTGTTGCGTGGAATCGAACCATTTACTATATGGCACGTCTAATTTCAGGTGACACAGAGTATTTGATTTATAATGGCATTCAAAGGAAGAAAAAATGCATACAGTGTCAGCAAAGTCCTTGACCCAATGACCTAATTTTTTGGCGAGCAGATTGCGAAGAAAAAGAGTTTGTTGCATTTGTTCCCTCGCTTTACCACTCATCCAGCAGCAAGAACTGGGCAGATTTCCTATCGATATCAAATCTATTTTTAGACACCCACCCGCATGCTCCTGTTTCTTTTTTTTTTTCTTTTTTACTTTACGCAAATTCAATGCCAATGAGGATAACGAGGATGTTTATTTTTATACACCAACTGAAAATCAGCAACCTACTCCGTTGAAAAGCATTTGGACACGTACGTACACCATAACCCTTATCCTTGTTATATAACTTTCGAGCTTCAGGCTCCCTTGTCATCCTACATTAATCGATAATGCCCGGAGACCTTTGCCTGTTGCAATAAAATGCATTGATGCAGCAATTCTGTACATACCCTTCCGATGGTAATGATGGCCCCATCATCTCCAACGTAGAACCCAGGCCTTCCGGAGGGTGTCTGGCTAGCACTTCCGTTGCCTTCGCTGCCATTATTGCTGCTACTTCCTAGCCCACAGCTGCTGTTGATGTCCTGCTTCAAGCCCTGGTAACCCGATTCCAGCTCAGTGTAGGACATTTTTACATCCCACAAGTAGTCACGCAGCAACTATGTCGAAAATGTTCCCAACTTACACACAATATACATTAATACGGCAACTTCTTATCACAAATGCTGGATGAATTGAACTTTGATATTCTTTATCTCTCCACCCTCTTCACAATAGGGGATGACAAAAATTAAAATGGAAAAGGCGTCACACTAAACCGATTTTTGCACCGAAATCATCACTCGGAAAAACAACTTGTAATCACAATTTCCGGCACCAATTATTAGCACACCAACGAAAACGCATCCAAACAAGTTAATTTCAACTGCAAAACACCAAACCGACGGCACATTATTCGCTTACATAAATCAATAACAGATCGTCCTCGAGAAAATCCGACATCTTTATTTTGCTCTCCTTGCCTACTGACGGGTTCTCCTGCTGCTGCAAAACTTCCAGCTTTGTTTGCATTTTTTGCAGCAAATTTCAAAAAGATATGCCATGTATGACATCTGTCAATGGAGCGAACAAAACAAAAACACCGAGCACAAACTCTCCGAGGTCAACGATGCACGACGCAGGAGAGCGGAGTTTGAGATTATCAAGCTCTTCCTCTGCGCATGCGGAAAAAAGGGAAAAAGGAAATGCCAAAACCGGCACGGTTCGACTGGAGAAAACATCGAAAACATCATAACAACAAACTTCGATCCACCTTGCAGTGTGATTCCTGGGTTGACGACATCAACATAAAATATTTATAAGAGTTTTATAGTTCAAAACCATAATATAACATAACATATAATGACTGTATTATGAGCAAGCAGACCCAGACCAATTTCGAGTTTTTCAGGTTTAGTACCTTCCTCATCTTCCATTATTATTCCATATTATTAATAATTGTTATTAGCCTCTTCTTCGGAGAGCTCAGTGGGTTTGATTTGTTATAACGGGTGTAAGAAGAACAACAGTCCTGAACATCGCATACACGATCGTTTGTAAAAACCCATTAATGGGTGAAAAAACACCCATTTTCGCTAGAAGTGCCTCTCCCCATTTAATTGGTAAACTCGATTTACCCATTAATGGGTAAAAGCAGTTAATGTCACAAAATGGGGGTTTATTCACCCAATATGGGTATTTATTCACCCTTTGTAATGAAGCCAAAATGGGTGAAAAATTACTCATTTTTGCATATAGATTATGTAGCAGTTTGATTTGGATTGGAAATTCATGGTATTCGTATAATAATAAATCAATAAATGCAACAACATAAAATATAAAATACTTTTACTTGTTTTTATTCATGCCTTTTCTGGTATAATAATGGAAACGACGAATATGTCTGCGTCCAACTTCTTCCAAGTTCCTCCATGTTCCGACGATCTGGAAGCATAATTTTGAAGCATTAGATTAGATTCTATTTTGAGATGTTTGTTTAGATAAATACATTATTAGTCTTACTTACGTTGTTCCGTGAGTGTATGGTTTCAAATATTATATTAGATTTTAATAAATTAATGAACTGAAAAAGCTGCGCTCTCCACCAACGATGTACCGGATACGATTGGTTTTGAACTATTTTTCCACCCATTAATATATAAAAATATAACCATTTTTTTATTGTATGGGGTTTCCCCAAATGGGTATTTTTTTTACCCATTGCATGATTGAAAATTCCCCCATTTTATGACAGACAAGAATGCTATTTTAAAAAGGGTGATTTTTTACCCATTAATGGGTTTTTGCAAACAACCGTGTAGGGGGATTGGCCTGTTCTGCCGCACTACACTGAAACATTAAAAAAAATTATGGGTATTTTTAGAGTACCCATTTTTGGGTAAAAAAAAAAAAGTACGCAAATTGATCTCATCCGAGCAAATTGATCTTACCCAATCACCTGAGTTGCGTACAACGAGATTCTCAATTAATGCGTAAAGGCTTGCCCACAATACATACAGGAAACCTATGGGAAAGCTGTCAAATTCAAGAAAAAGCATCCGCAACGTTGTAAGCAATTGTAAGCAAGCCATAAATATTCTGTCAGAGTATTGAGAATTAGTACGCCTCACAGCAAAAAAAAAATTAATACATGTCAACGTAATTGATGCTAACGTATTAAAAACTGATGTAATCAAGGAAATACGATGCACAATAACATCCAATTGATGTGAGGTGTATCTGGCGATTTTATTCATCAACCATTTTCATTCAAACCAGATCTCGAAGGTAGCCACATTTCGTCGAGTGGTGAATCGCCTGTCACCTGAACCGATGCCCTCTACCGAAAAACCGATGTTATGCTCGGAAGTGGATGCAATCGTACCGACACTGCAGATTATATTCAAACAAGGTGCTGGTGAAACGAGAAAAAACTCCGGCTGTGTATGATTCGGATGCGAGTGACAAGACGGAAGACTCCAACATGTCCAACGGTGCGGAATATGGACAAAAAATGGCGATAATTCGGATAATGGCTGTGGGATAATGGCGAAGTTAAGACTTGATGGTGTAAGTAAACACGGTGAAAGCAAAGCACCTCATCTGGGTGAAGTAGTGATGGATGATCTTTGTTTGCTAGTGGAGCGGCTGGTACTGGCGGGGGTGACGATGGTGACGGTCGCAAGGAAGAAGAGTTTCCGCTTCCGTTCAATATTAAGGCCGAAAAGGATGAGAACGAAATGAAAAAAAAGGATAAATCGATGGCTTCGGAGAATATCTATGTATAAACTGAACAACCGGACGAAGAACCCAAGTTACCACAAGAATTATATTATTGCAGTTATTCAACACAAAATCAACATCCTTAATGCTGGATCGCATCAATTCAACAGTTGTCAAGTAATGAAGCGTTAGATTAGCTTTAAGAATGTAATGATGCAATTACCAATGCAATAATGCTGCTTTAGCAATGTCTCATGGCATTACAAAAGATATAGCATTATTTCGATCTTAGTGGGGCCCTTTTCAGCAGGGGGTGCGACTCTATCTCAGATGCAGATATTTTTGGTTATGATTTTGTGCGATGTGCGCACGCTTAGTAGATAGAAAGAAGATTTTAGAGATTTTGATGAAGATTTCAAAGATTTACTGCAAAAAGGTGCAGCACGATGCAAGTAGATGAATTAAGATTCACAAGCTGAAACAAGATTTTTCCAAGATTGATTCGCTAGCGTGAGATTTTTCGATCATCTTGAATCTGCATTTAGATGTGTCGCACCCCCAGCTTTTCAGCTTTAATCCAACTTCAATGATGCACTAGACGTAATGCATATGCCCTATATATGCAAGCTATTATAGCCTCGTGGTTACTTGGGAAGCCACTGGCAGAAACACATTTCGATTCAAATAGAAATAAAAGCAACATTTTGTTTAAATTTCCGCTGTTGTTTTTTTTCATTAAATAATATCTGAAAATTAAAATTATTTTTACATTGCTCCCATTACGTCGCGACTACACAGTACGTCGCAACGATTCACGTTGCCTCGATGGGTTACGTTGTCTCGTTTACATCGATAAGCAGTGCATCATTTAATTGTGTACATCGAGACAACCTAACATTACACAACCGATGGAATGATCTATGTGCATCTGATTCTGTGTAATATTCAACAAATTTATTTGCTGTGCTTTTGCAAAATACCTCCATTTATGAAGTGAGTACAAAACACCCATCTTTGAGTTTAATTTTTCTAGGAATTTATGAAGGTTTTGAATTTATCTTTTAAAGGAATGATAATATGACACGACAGCAACAATAAGTGTATTTCTTTTATTTGTAAAACCATAAACCGTGTGACTTGATCTACAGGAAATCAGCGATTTGAAATCCCAAGTACAGCCTGCAATACATTCTTGCACTTTTCGATACTAGAATCTTCGTTTTTGTCTAGGGGCGCGACTCTTCCAGATTATCTCAGATTTAGAAAAGAAATGACGTTTGATAAAAATGTCTGGTCCAAACCGGATGAAATTTAAAAAATTCTAAAAAAATCCGATTCAACCAAATTATCGAATTTCATCGAACGAAAATGTAATAAGCGATTCGCATCTTTTTCCAATCGCTCAGTTTTGAGGTCATCGCTATGAAAGATAATCGACGATTTTTCACGATTTCATCCGATATTTCGATATAGTCGATTTTTGCAAACTTTCATCGATTATTGTGCCTTTAACCTATTTAAGTATATTTTGTTTAGAGTGTCCATTGGCAACATAGATCATTGCACGGAATGTATTAACCTCACTTTTTTGACAGTTCAGGGAGCTTGTTTACAAGGTGTTAGAATTTGAACCGCTCAAACGAAATTTTTCATTGGCTTTTCCCGGATTCTGTACGATTATATTCAGGAAATTATGTAAAAATAAGCACTGATGTCACACAAGTCTTACCGAAAATATTCTAAGTCCCCGTAAACAAGCTTCCTGAACTGTCAAAACTGCATTGATGACGCCATCGTGCAATAATCTATTGACTGTCAGCTAAGAGAAGAAGATAGAAGCGAAAGAAAATTGGAGCGAAAAGCGCAGCGATGTGGCAGATACCATGTCAAACTATGGAGTCAAGGTCTTGTGGCGTGATGCGAACTTCGACAAGGTGTTTTGACATGCTAGCAGATACCACATCTCCATCATTTCAGTGAGCGCCTGGCCTTAGTAATGTTTGTTATATTCTTATAGCTCGCAACTGAAGACTGAAAACCGAAATAACCCACTAGCGCCAAACGATTTTACTCTATTTCCCTATGTTTGAATTGTGGCGCATCTAGTGCGCTGTACAGCGCATCTGATTTTCTCCACAGCTCCACTAGATGCGACACTTTGCGGCCATATGAAAAAGCAGTTAAATTTATTTGCACGAGTGATTTTTTCCGGGTTTGAACTGCTACGAGAATATGTTCTTCAAAATACAGTAAAAATGTAGGTGATTGTAAACGGAAATGTTTGTTGTTTCAACAGATTTCGTTTGTTTGTTTCAAACAGCAATTCAGTTTAAATCATACTAAAATTTGTTTCAAACAAACCATAAGCGTTGGAAGAATCAATCAACAATTCTGTTTGTTTTCGTAGCTGCCATAATAAACCTACACGATCAAGTAAAATTGATCAAAATCGTGACTCTAACGCCCTTATCGGATGAAATCCGATCGAATCGGATGAAATAGAGAGTAATCGAAAGCAGCAGAAATTATTTTACCATATTTGGATTATTGAGAGCTATTGTGAAAATAAAAAGAATCATGGATAAATCAAACTTATCCACTATGAATGGATGAGTGTCGCACAAGGAGTTATGGATATAAGATTTTAAAATATAAATTTTTTTTAATTGAGTGTTTTTACTTGGGTGATATTGTTTGTTTTATTTTATTAAAAAAATAAAATTGTATTGGGTTAACCCATAGGTTTTCTGTCAAATTTACGTCAACGCATCCGCAACGTATCAATTGTGGGCCAGCCATTAGTTTGCGCACTTCTTGTTGAAAACTCCAAAATTATTCACACGACGATTAAAAGCGTTTTCGCACAATTAACGCGATAGTTTACGCAATAAATTTCTGAGCTTCACGTCGATATAAATGTTTTCGCAAGAAACCACAAAATCGTACACTTCCTGTACTGAACATTTTTCACATTGAAAACTTTTTCAAGCCATTCCGTTTGACATTAATCAATCAAAGCAACCGGTTGAACGTTGAGAAAATACGCACACCAACATACTCATCTAAGCGGCGATGCAAGGCGGAATGCAACGGACCCGTTTGGGAACCTGATGGCAAATAAAGGGTTTTTTTTCATAAGATGCCTGTAATCAGCTGATTTTTATATTGCCGAATGACATTTGCGCCCTAAAGACTGTTAAAATTATCATCAATGTCATCGAAATTCTGTTAGTCCACTGGAAACAGTCATTCCGAAAAAGGGTCTATGGTCTATACATGTTGCACATTGTATGTGTATTAGTGAAAGTCAACCGACTTTTTTTTTTTGCGAAAATACAAAACCGATCGTAGATTGCGTCGCGACGGAAGAAACAGAAGTTTTTTTCATCCAGAAGCGAACGGACACATCACGACATCGCGCATCCCATTTTCAGTAACTGTTGTTTTGATTGTTGTGTCTTCATTCTTCGGGCGTACAGAGCAGAAAAACACGCGAATTTCTGTTCCGATTAGTTTTCATTGTTTGAACAGTGAAGCGCAGATAGAAAGCAAAACGAAACCTAACATTTTATCGGGTAAACCACGAACGGAGCACTTGGTGTGTGAACAGGCGACAACATTTTGTGCTGGTTGACATTTTTTTTTGTACTTCTTCATAACACTCTTGTTCATACGTGTATCCCTTCGATAGAGCAAGAAATCGAAACGTTGCCTGGTTGCGAATGCAGCGGAAGATTCGCCAGCTGTCCGGCAGCAGATAGAGATAGGCGAGGAGCGACCCGCAACAATGGAGTACTACGCAATTTACCTTCCCTACAAGGAACCAGATCTTTGTAAGTCCTTTCCCTTCCCTAACCTCTGTGTATCGGTGGCTTATTTTATATTGTTATTATTATTTTTATTGTTTGCGTTCGGCGATTGATATTGGTGTTTATTTTTAGCAATCAAGAGCTTCTACAACGATAAGGAGGAGGCACTGAAAGTGCTAAAATCCCACAAGGAAGCCCGTCTGAAGGCGTTCCGCACCACGGAGGAGGCGATCTATTTCTATCTTAATGGGCCATCGGATCCAGTGCCGTCGACCGCACCCAAATGTAAGTGGTAAATAGTTTTGTCCGATTTAAAAATATTCGCGCAGTTTCCAATGGCTGCTAAGATGCCGTTTGTCTTGAGTCTATTTTTGCATTTCACGCTGGAATGTGGTTCACTAGAGGAGTTAGCAAGTTACTACGGTGGATATTTGAGTTTCAATGGGACGTTGAACGTAAATTTCATTCGAGAATATCTGTAATTTAATCTTATTTCAATCAAAATCGGTAAAACAAAAAACAAACGAGATTTCTCTCTCCATTGAAAGTCCACGGAGACTCCAAAATTGAAGTTTTGAAAGATGTAGTTTCTGGCATTCGTTCTTGCTTTGGGTTAGGAGATAATCTGCCTTCGTAACGAGAAAGATCGGCGAGCTATGTCAAGCGTAAGTTAATGTTTTGAGAATGCAAAAAACATGTCAAGTACAATACTACCACAGTACTCTTGTAAACTTATTTCGAGGGGCATTACATTGAATATCCGTTGCAGGCCAAGGAATGCGCTATTATTGTCATATTTCGTAGGTCGTAGCAATGCCTGGTTTCTTAGTACTCTCGGGGAAACAGAAGTATGCTTGCTGAAATGTTCAGTTTGGTTGCTGAAATGATAACAACCCAAAGGCCTAAATTCAGTGGGTCCCACCATGGTAGAATTCGAAGAGCAAAGCTCACGAACACTAGACTGCTCATAGAGTCAAGGTGGCGGATCCGTTCCTGCCTTGACCTACCCCGCAGTAGGATGTTTGGCAAAAGTGTATGTGTTTGCTTCGAAATACTGCCAAAACAAAAGCCCTACGCTCAATTTCAAACTACTTATATTCAATTTCATAACCTGCCGAACTCTATCGGACCTATCGATACTTTCTCTTCACATGTTTGGTTCTAGCAGAAATTGCTGTTCACTACTGGGATCCCATGATGGGGGGAAGATATTTCCAATTTCAAAACAGAAAATGAAGCCAAGATGTATGGAGGTGTATCGACTAGGTATGAAACATGTTAATCAAATTGTCAACTGTGAGCCCAGAATTAAACCCAGGGATTGTATTAGAACATGCTTACAGCCAGGAGCTTCGACAGCGGATACTCCAACGTCAATCATGAAAAAGCATTGAGGGGGCAAGTTCGGGGGGCCGGCTGTGGGAAACTTCCAGACTGGCCACCTAACACCGAACTAATAGAAATGCCGCTTCCGATGAGTAGACGATAACTGCCAACAAAACCTTGGATTGATGTTCAAATCGACATCATGGGACCTTTATCTTCTGGGGAATATTCACTTGTGAAAATTATAATTCAGCAGGTACAAATACATGGAAATCACATCGTTCACGTGATACAATCGAAAGGCCTGGAAGAGTTTTCAGGCGATTGGGTAATCCTAGGACAATCACAGTTGATAATGCAAATCAATTTTTTTTTTCAAAAGAATTCGGATATTACTATAAGATACCATTAAATCATAAGTCGGTAAGATTTTTCTGAGGCGATTAAATCTCTGATCACGATTTCCTTCGGTAGGGAAATAAAGCAGTCACTCCCGGGCGGGCGATATGTAGGGTGAAGGTGCCCCTGATGGTGAACCAGCCTAAGGCTGAAAGTCACCTTCCAATTCAGAAATAAGAAGAAGAAGAAGAAGGATTATAATGCACTTGTTACGGCATATACGACCGCATCCGCAAGACTTTTCGTTAATCCAGGCAACGAAACTGTCAGTGCGACGGCTCAAACCTGATGTTGGAAATGGTTGCCTACGATCTACAGTAGATTGCAGATGGAAGACGGAACGCGGAAGCGGCGAATGAACCACGAATTGCATCAGTTGCTGGGAGAACCTCCGCTCAAATCGGTCGACTACAGTGGGCTGGGCATTTCGTAAGAATGTCGGACGGGGGGCGACCAAAGTCCAAAGTCACAAATAAACAAATAGGTTATTGAACGACTAAAGGGTGTTCCGATCAAAATTAGTTCAAACAGTAATGTGTGTGAGTCGATCAAAGATTTTATTAATAAGTCAAATTCTTTTTCTTTTTCAAGCTCAGTTAATACAGAATACAGGAAAAATATTCAGCTAAGCTTCCATTTTACAGAATGCGAATTGCCGGGTCTTTCGTTTAACACCTGCCATAAGATTTTGTACAGTCTCCTGGTCCACTATATTCGCCGCAGAACGCCAGTTTGCCTTGAACTGTTGTATCGATCACAACAGCTTTTTGAGTCTTCTTATGGTATTGTTCGATTGGGCGGAGCCTTGGCGTGTTGGGAGGATTCTTGTCCTTGGGCACCACTTGAACGTTGTTGGCAGCATACCACTCCATGGCCTTTTTTCCGTAATGGCAAGATGTTAAATCCGGCCAAAATAGAACAATTGTGTCGCTTCAGGAAAGGCAGTAGACGTTTTTGTAGGCGCTCGCTCAGATAAATTTCCTGGTTGACGGTTCCGGTCGCAATGTAAACGTTGCTCTCCAAGCCACAGGTACAGATGGCCTGCCACACCAGATATTTCTTCGGGAACTTTGACAGTTTAATGTGCTTTAAAATATCTGCCACCTTTCCCCGTCCGGTTGCCGTATAAAATTCCTGTCCAGGAAGCTGTTTAATGTCTGCCTTGACGTAAGTTTCATCGTCCTGTACCACGCAATCAAACTTCGTCAGCATCGTCGTGTACAAGTTTCGCGATCGTGCTTTGGCCGACGTGTTTTGTTTATCGTCGCGATTTGGAGTCTCCACTTTCTTGTAAGTCGACAATCCAGCTCGTTGTTTAGGTCTATCCACGGTTGAAGGCGCCACTCCCAGCTTCTTTGCGACATCTCGGACGGAGAGGTTGGGGTTCCACTCGAAACCGCGGGCGACTCTTTTTGTCGTCGCTGTGGCCTCCGGCTTTCGAATTCCCCCCGATCCAGCTTTCCTGGCTGTCGACAAACGTTCACCGAACACTTTTAATACGTTGGTAACAGTTGATTTAGCCACATTCAACAATTTCGCCAACTTGGCGTGAGAGTAGTTTGGATTTTCGCCATGCACGTGCAGAATTTCGATGCGGTGCTTTTCTTCCTTCGACGACATTTTGACATGCTAATCTCAAAATAAAAATAGAGGCGTGATGCTACACTTACACGTCTTCAAAATGAGGGGTGTGCAAAATTTTTTAATGCACGATGAAAGGAAATGCGTCGACCAAATTTTGATCGAAACACCTTTTAGGACGCGAGATGAACCAGTCCGAGGCCCTTGGCGCCAACCCATGAAAGCCAACCCAGAGTCTGTGATCAGCAGACGGTATCGGTGCTTGCAAGTCACGAAGCAAGATACCGAAGACTACAAGACGTTCGGCTACCGGGTGAGCAAGTTGTGCGTCGAGTTCAAACTAAGGAAGCTTTCGGAGGACAAGTTCAAATGCCTCGTGTGCGTCTATGGGCAGAAAGCGAGAAGAATTGCAGAAGCAGGGCATGGCTGCTGAGCAGTATCGAGGAGTGGAATGACATCACTCTGGAGCAGATTTCGGACGAATGTCAACGGCTTCTGAACCTCAGGCACTACACGACGATGATTGAGGCAACGTCTTCGTCAGCAACAGTGCAAGCAGTGAAGCGGAAGCAGTTCGGTGGGAAGCATTCCCGCTCGAGACGAAGATCGCCAGAGTCAAGGTCCTCGAATTAGCAAAATGTCGGTACAGCAACGCCTTGCTGGAACTGCGGCGCCATGCACTATTCCAAAGACTGTCCCTTCCTCAAGACTCGTTGCAAGCACTGTGTTCAGGTGAACGACGAGACGAGCATTGATGATTTATTTATTATTATTATTATCATCGTCTTCGAAAACAAGATCGCTCAGACTGTACTTATTCTAACTTAACTTATATAAAAAATACTTTTAAAAATACTCCTGGACATGTTAAAATCAAACTCGTCAGAAATGTTATTGAATGACCGAATACAAGCGTCGAGAGGGTTGTTGTAGCCGTAATTGGTTCGGTGATACGGAACAGCAAGCAAGTTGGAGTTCCGAAAGCGTCGTGGAGGAATGTTCAGTGGTATCTGCTCAAGAAGCTCAGGACAGTCGATGACACCGTTAATGACGTCGAATATAAATAAATGCTGCATTTTCACGCGTCTGGCAAACAGAAATTCCAAGCCTATCAATTGGCATCGCTCGGGATAGGGAGGGAGATTGTTTGGATCGTTACAGTGAAGTAGCCGCAATGAAAATCTTACGAACTTTTTCTGCACCCGTTCAAATGAAAGAATATGCACTACGAAGTACGGAGACCCAACCGGGGAAGCATATTCTAGGATGCTACGCTACAGTGTTTTCAAAGCATGTATGTCAGAGAATTCGGAAGCATGTCGACGAATGAACCCAAGAACAGAAAATGCTTTGGAAGTCGTAATCCCAACATGTTCATTGGACCCAAGCTTCTCATCGATGGTTACGCCTAGATCGCAGATAGTAGTAACACGCTCCAGTGTTGCAATATCCAAACTGTACTGGTGATGCACGGGATTGTTAGAGAGGGTAAAGGATATGATCTTGCATATCTTGCTGTTGACGCGCACCAGATCAATATGGTGTTGATGTCCGTCTGCAGAATGGTACAATCATCCGGGGACAGTATAGCGCGAAAAAATTCAGGTCGTCGTCAAACGAAAGCTTAAACGAGGAGAGAAGCTTCATCGTTCAGATCGTTCGTAAAAATTTTGAATATCAGTGGACCAAGGACACTGCCCTGAGGCACACCGGACCTCATGTAAAATAAAGTGGATCGTGCTGAGTTAACCATTACATACGAGGTACAGTCAGATAGATACGAAAATATCCACTGCGTTATCCAATTCGGAAAGCCAATGTGCTTTAGTTTATTGACGACTAGACTGTGCGGCCACGGTGTCGAAAGCTTTTGCAAAATCAAAATACACCGCGTCAATTTGCCTTCGCATTTCTATTTCCCGTGACAGCGTGGTAATGTAGCACATCAAACTTGTTGTTGCTGAGCGGTGTTTCATAAATCCATGCAGGCTATCGGAAATTAAGGGTGATGCAAGAGTTTACAGCTCCTTGTGCATCAGCTTCTCAAATACTTTGCTTAAGCAGCATTGTATAGAAACACCACGATAATTTGACACTCGGTTGACGTTGCCAGACTTGTGAATGGGAATGATAGAGGCAGTTTTCCAAACCCCCGGGGATGTTCCTTCGCGTAGCGATCGGTTGAACAAACACGCAACAGGTGCTGCTAGTTCCGTGGAGCAGTTTTTCAGAAACACTGGTGGAATGCCGTCTGTCCTGGATCCTTTCTTGGCGTTGTGGTCTTCGATTGCTTGCGAGATCATATTTTGAGAAAATAGGATGATCGGAAGGTTGATGGAATACGAGGGAATTTGGGCGCAGCAGTCTTGACGTGGTACAGGCGACACTTTGCTGAACACACTCTCGAAGAATATGGCGAAGAGATTAGCGGCTTCTGAATTTGAGCTAGCATGAGCATCGTTGTAGCTGACGTTGCAAGGATTTCGGAAAGATGATTTCTGTTTCTTCACAAAATCCCAGAAACGTGATGGGTTCTGTTTGATACTGGCCTGGATTCTTGATACGTAATTCTCGTATGTGGTTACCATTGTTGACTTGTACGTTGATTCAGCATTACGTAGGATGATTCGGTCACTTGGACTTTGTGAGAAAGAAGCGGGGTCGTGTTTTTCATAAAAGGTTGACAGTGCATCGTCAATTGTTCCGATCCGCAAGATGGCATTCCAATCAGTATCGGCAAATGCTGTTTTCCGCTGGCTGTAATCACATGCGTTGAAATCAAATATAAAATTGTCGAAATTATCATCTATCGTAACAAAATTATTGTCGCTCACTTCAAAGAGTAAAACAAAAAGCGTGTGATGGTTGTCAATCTGTAACAGTGGAGTGGGGGGTTCGACCAGATCAATATGCTCCGGTAAGCTTACGAATGCAAGATCAAGGAGTCTTCCATTGGTGTTCAAGAAACTGTTAACTTACCGTAAGCCCTCAACGCTCGACGGAATGTAACCGATGACCTCGTCGTCCGATTGCCATCGCAAGTTCGGGAGGTTGAAGTCACCCAATGACAAAACGATATCGGTTTCGCAAGCGCTGTTTGTGCGATGCTGAACTGATTTTGTATGGGCAGTATAACATGTGTAACATAAGTCCTGGGAATACTTTCAGGCGTTTATTTGACAGCATTAACAAACACACAGATGTCAACCAATGTACTTGTCACGTTCATCTGTGCCACGAACTGTCAAACCCAAAGCGGAGGGCAAAAAAAGGGGGAAAAGGGGGGCGCGCGCAAGGGCGGCTGGGGGGGGGAAGGAGGGGGGAAAAAACAAAAAAAAAAAAACAAAATACCGTGTTTTGAAAGATTGTCGTGATGGTAAAGAACCGGAAAATAAAAAAAAAAATGGTCGCCCAACAAAATTGAGTGCCAGAACAACGAAAAAACTGCTGTAAGTGAAAAAAGGTTGGAATAAAGAAATTAGAGAAATTGGTAAAGAGTGGTTGAGAAAAATAAGTGGAAGGGTGAAAAAAGAAAGAAAAAGGGGGGGAAGGGGGGGGGTGGGAGGGTGGGGGGAGGAGAGGGATGGAAAAAAAAATGGGATAGAATTAACAAACACAGCCAGAACCTGATTCAACAATGTATTGTCCGTTCACTGCGTAAAATCGAAGATAGTATGAATATTATTTGTTAAAGATCCACAGGGAAAGATAAACGGCAATGATGTAGAGTGAACGATGTGTCGATCTTACGCAAACTGCGACTTGTTCAAGTCGTTCACAATCCATCAAAGGAATCACCTCGCAACGAAGGTGGTTTTTTACTGCAATCAATACGCCCCCACCAAGAGTATGTTGTTGGCTTGTTGATGCACTACGGTCACAACGGGACAACGCATATTCGGATGAAATTTCAGCACTATTGATATCCTCTCACAGTTAAGTAAGCAGGTAAGCAGCAAGCGTAGCTGAACGATTGGTACGTAAGCCTCTCACGTTCTGACAGTATACCGAAATATTGCATTGTTGCCCAGCTTCAAACCTCGAAGGGGGAAGCTCGAGATTTCCACGTTGAGTCGAGCTATAGTTTGTGACGAAAGAAGCACTTTCTACTGATATTGAGGCTTCCGTTGTTCATCGACAAAACTGGATTGGAGCTTGCTGGATTCGACAAATGCTATCGAAAGGGAGATGCTCAAATTGCATGCATAGTTGTCTGCAATAACGGTAATATGTTAATACTACAATCTATTGTAGCAAGGTAACTAGGAATAATCTGAAATATGATTTGATCAGGATTCTATTGTTGTTTGTGTTCATCAAGCTCCTGTATGAAGGGCCAAACACGTTTGAGCGGGCCCGTAAGCTGAGGCACTTACGTGAAATCCTCGAATATAGCGAAAAGAATCTCCTTCCAACATCAAGTTCACACTCACAGTACTAGAATCGAGCCCGAGGGCTTTCCCCAGGCGTTCCCAAATTTCGTCGTGTTCACGTAGACGATGTTGAAGTCCTAGAGTAGTAACTGTAAAGCTCAACGTTGAATGAGGTATGCCGTGTAAACTGGGATGCCGTTTTTCGATCCGAAGATTTGAAGAAGTGGAGCATAATCAGTTTGTAGGGTGAAGCTACGACCATAGAGCATCTTGTGGAAGTTGATCACAGCGAAGATGATCGCAAGTCCCTCACGATCTGGCTGACTGTAGGCTTGCTCGACCTTGATCGATCCGTCTGGGAACTTTTGGCTGATGGTCGCGCCAAATCCAATCGAGCTCGCGTTGTGGGTTGTAGTGCGTCAAAGCAAATCGGAGGTGAGGATCTGCTTCAAGTTGGAGAAGACTTTGTCGCATTCCGCTGACCACACGAACTTCTTGACGGCTTTGAGAAGCTCATCCAGCGGATATTGCAACGTACGCATACTTGGGACAAGCTTCCCGTAGTAATTGATCGCTCCCTGAAACGATTGAACTCCCGAGACGTCTGTCGGTGCTGGCATGTTATAATACAGATCGTTTCGACGTTTGCTGAATCCGGACACAGGCCTTGCTCGTCGATTTAGATGCCCTGGTATTTGACGCTGGCCGAACGAGCACTTTTCCGCTTTGATGGTGAATCCAAACTCACGAATTCGTCGAATTCTCGGTATCTCGGAGTGCAGTTGAGTCCAGCGAGCAGCGTGTCTTCGAGCTGCCGGAACGCTGCAGGTGCCACATTAACACCTGGTAGAAGCCGATTGTAGCGATAGATATCTGGATGCGTGTTGATGGTGAGCAAATCTCTACAGCTTTTGTCCAGCTCCACCTGCAAGAACGCATCTGATAGGTCGATTTGACTGATGCTGCTGCAGAGCGTCGTCGAGGCCAGTGGAGTAGTCTCCACATATACAGATTGTACCACTTGCCTAGCGAACAACAACGATTGGAGCTGCCCACTCTAAGAAATCGACTGTGGTGATGATACTGGCACGTTCCAGCCGGTCCAACTCCGTGTCGACGGTGCTGCACATAGCGTTACATAGCGGCCTCTTCGGTATTCAATGTGAATTTAACTTTCGCCTTGGAACACAACCTTGGTTCATCGCTAAATACTGTAGGAAAAGCTGGCTGGAGGGGATGATCGATTTTTTTTACTTAATTGTTTATTTATAAGGCTCAAGGGCCATAGGCATAACGGAGCCGAGTTCTTTTTCATTTTCACAACGAGAATAACTTACTTACTAGGTTAGTTTTGGAAAGCCGAAAAACTCGCGACTTGGTCGAGGTTAGGGATTACAATGATTCGGGTAGGAATGGGGAAGTAGGAATCTTAACGTTTCAACAGCAGATTGGCGATGCTATATTGTTGCTGTAGGTCTGGCGTAGATGTTGCATTGCGTTAAGCTGTAACGATACAATAGAAGCGGTATTACGGGGGAGGGGACGAGGTGGACATGTTAAAGCGACAGCTAAGAGAGGTTCAAACGAATACATCTATTTGTTTCAAGAACTTGTAAATTAGCCCCATATAGTCCAAGTCCAGCTTACCCAGCACATCTCTGATATCTTCCTTCTCTGGTTTCCCTCGGGCCCGTAGGGATGCGCAAAGATCAGATCTGGCAATTTCGAAATCGAGGCAATACCAGACAACGTGGTTGATGTCCTGATAACCTGCACCACAGCCGCATTGATTGGTGTCTGAGAGCCCTATTCGATAGAAATGAGAGCCTAACGAGTAGTGATTGGACATTAGACGACACATTACCTTGATAAAATCCCGGCTAATATCCAACCCTCTGAACCACGATTTTTTCGATACCTGTGGGAGAATGGAATGTAACCATCTGCCCAAATCCCCTGCATCCCATTTTTGTTGCCAGCTGATCAAGGCCAAATAGCAAAAAATTCGTTGAAAGGCGATTTGTCGATCATAAATATCGCCTGCCATAGCGCCCACCTTGGCAAGTGAGTCCGCTTTCTCATTACCCGGGATGGAGCAATGAGAAGGGACCCAAACCAAGGTGATGGTGTAGGAATTGTTTGATAGGGCACTCAAAAGAGATCGTATTTCGCTAACGAAAAACGGTGAGTGCTTTGCCGGCCTCATTGAACGAATAGCCTGAAGTGAGCTGAGACTATCTGTAAAAATGAAAAATTGATCAGAGGGAAGAGAGGCAATTCGCTCTAATGCATAGTGTATAGCCGCCAATTCTGCGACGTATACGGAGCAAGGATTTTGAAGTTTGAAGGAGGCGCTATGAATTTCGTTAAAAACATCAAATCCAGTGGAATCATCTGTTTTTGACCCGTCGGTGTAAAACTTCCTGTCACATCTGATATGGCCAAACTTACTTGCAAAAATTGATGGAATGTACTCCGAACGGAGTGGATCTGGTATTCCACGAGCTTCTTGCTTCATGGTCAGATCAAAAACTACAGTAGAACTAGAGAAGTCTTGGGAGTAATCACGATTAGGAACATTCGAAGAAGGGCTCACCTCCAGAGTCATGTACCAATAGTACAGTGTCATGAACTTAGTTTGAGGATTTCGTTCGATTAGCTTTTCAAAATTTTCAATTACCAATGGATTTAGCACCTCACAGCGGATGAGGAACCGGAACGATTGCTCCACGAAACAATCTAATAAAGGAAGAACTCCTGCTAATACCTTCAAACTCATACTATGAATTGAGTTCATGCAGCCTAACGCGATACAAAGGCAACGGTACTGGATTCGTTGTAGCTTCAGAATATGAGTTTTCGCGGCGGATTGAAAACAGAAGCTACCGTACTCGAGAACCGACAGAATCGTTGTACGATACAGCTTTATCAGATCTTCCGAGTGGGCTCCCCACCATGTTCCGGTGATAGTACGCATGAAGTTTTTTCGCTGCTGGCATATCTGATGCAGATACTTAATGTGCTTTCCCCAGGTACATTTAGAATCGAACCAGACCCCTAGGTATTTATAAGACAAACTTTGAGTTATTATTTTACCCATGAGTTGAAGCGGTATCTGTGCTGAATCACGCTTCCTAGAAAAAAAAAACAACTAGCTCAGTTTTCTCCGCGGAGAATTCGATACCCAGCTTTACAGCCCAGGTAGACAAATTGTCTAGGGTATCCTGCAACGGTCCCTGAAGGTTGTTTGCCCCCGGTCCTACAATTGCAACAACGGCGTCATCCGCAAGCTGTCTAAGCGTGCAATTTTCCATGAGGCAGCTATCGATGTCTCTGACATAAAAATTATAAAAAAGGGGGCTTAAACAAGAGCCCTGGGGGAGACCCTTGTAGATAATTCGTGAAGTTGTCGAAGACCAATGAGAAAAGCTCATATGTTTCTCAGACAACAAATTGTACAAATAGTTGTTTAATAATGGAGAAAGGCCACACTCGTGGAGTTTGTCTGAAAGGACGTCTACACAAACTGAATCAAAAGCCCCCTTAATGTCCATGAATTACGTTTGTTATTTCCATCCCTGAAGCAACTGTTCTCTAGTACACTTTCTTTATTTTGGGAAACCCTGTTGGAATACAATTGTAAACCCCATTCTCATTTACTGTCGAACCAATATTGAGATAACTGATCCGAGTAGCCCCCTTTACCCGCCATGGTCTTGGTTGGTCTTGGCTTAGCTACGGATGACAAGAAAAGGACTCACAGATGTTTGTTTCAAGAAAGATCGTTGCAATTCTAAACCAATTAAAAATTAATATCTGTAACCCTGTAGGTTAAAGTAGGATCAATTTTCAATTCAAGTCGAGTGAACTCCCTGCCTTAAATTTCAATAAAACGTCTCTCCTCTGATTTCTTCCAGCACCAACAAACTCCTCATCCAAGCTGAAGCTCGAAAAGACCCCCTTCAAAGCACCGAAAAGTCAGGAGCTGGTCGCCTTCCGCAAGAATATCGAAAAGAACGAACTGGACTTGGTGAGGAACATCGTTCAGCTCAACCCCCGCTATCTGGTCAGTTCCGGCGATATGCCAACCATCCTCAAGGAGGGTCCCCGCTACAACGCTCTGCACGTAGCGGCCATCGAGGGCAGCACCGACATGTGCAAGCTGATACTGCAGACGATCGAACATCCCGGATTCATCGAGTTCCTGCACGGTCAACGGAATCCCTCGACCGACGAGGTCAGTGCCATCCTACTGGATCTATATCTGAACATGCCGGATAAATGTCGAAGCGAAACGCCACTACATTTTGCCGCCAAGTTCGGTTCGGTAGGGGTAGTGGAAGTGCTGATATCATACCCGCAGTGCAAAATGACCAAAAATTCCGACGGACATCTGCCGAAGGATGTGAGTATTCCAAGTATTTTAAACTTCATTAAATTAGGTTATCAAACAGTAAAATTTCCGCCCGCAGATTATTTGCACCCGAGCAAAGAGTAAAAACGACACGCCAGAAATCCGCAAGGCCATCGCCGATCTTCTGCAGGAGCGATTCTTCGTACCCGTTCTGCGGGCTGTCGATAACAGCACTCCTCCCGTAGTGGGAGAACCGTTCACTCTCTGCAACCCACCGAACCTGGAATCGAAGGACCGATTCAGTCCCAAATTGGAAATTAAAGCCTACGCTGGACCGATGGACAAGGAGAAGGCACAGGTTTTCTGTAAACGTTGGAAGACGCCGCCGAGGTTGATCCTTTCGCCCAGATACATTTCGCCTGTAAAAGTCATGAGTTCAAGCAAAATTCCGGTTTCTACCGTGGGTGTGGTCAGTCCACTCTCATCGACGCCGATCGCCAAAAAGACCAGTGGCCGCCGGGCACTGTTTCCCAATCGTTCCTTCGAGTTGTCCCTGGAGCAGGAAGAGCATGAGAAAAGCAACTCGTTAAATAACAACTTTGAAATTGAAGTGGTCAAGGAAGACGCGGACCAGGAAGCATTGGAAGAGCAACGGCAGTTGGACGAGAAAAATGGGAACAGTTTGGGTGGAGGAAAACCTACGCCCAAAATTGTTGGCGGAAGTTTCGGCATGCGAGCGAGTCCGGTGAAGAAAGGAATCGACGGATTCCTGTTCCGGAAGTATAGGGAAAAGTTGCAAAATTCCTTTGCCACAATATACGATGATGATGATGATGACGACGTGGATGGAGGAAACAATGATACCCCTGTGGGATTGAAGGAGGCTGAGCGATCCATCGGCAACGGGGAAGGGAACTTCAGCTATTTTTGTGATGAGAACAATTCTTTCTATGAAGGAACGAACATTACGGATTCCCCTTCGTTTAAAGAACGCAAATTGCGACTCACTGACACCGAGAAAGGCTTGGAGATTATCGGTCGTACCTTGGCCGAAGATCACGAAGTTGGTTGGAACGAGTACTGGAGCTTTCTCGGTATGTTCACCGATCTGAGAAGTAATGACGGTTTGCAGCAACTGGAAGACTTTTCCGAAAACGTCAACTTCAACAACATCTTACCGAACAGGAAGCACTACTGAAAGCATCCCGCCTTCCAGTTCCCGCGAACAAATTAATGCCATCACTCGAAAAACCAAACGATAGCCTTGGATCGATCTGTGAAGCCCTGGACAAGATGTCGCTAGCGGATGTAGCCCTTCGATCATCACCGCAAATAACAGCCTTCAACTTTCGGAGGCGATTAGGAAATCATCAAACAAGTGTCGCCCCTTCTACGACGGAACCGATCCGATCTGAAATCACCAATCCGTACCTGTGCCTGTATAATTCACTGCAGGTGTTCGCCAAACGCTTCGTGAAGAATCTGGACGAAAGCAGTTGTACCATCATGACAATGGACTTTGCGACGTTCTTCCAGCAGGCTGTGGTCGATTGCGTCCGGAAGCTGAACACCATGGTCGACAACTACCGAAAGGATGCCGCGTTCGAAACGATTGAATTCAGCAAAGTACACTCACGGTACGCCCAGCTCATTGTGATCAACATCGAGCAGCAGCGCGAAACGGCACAGGGTGTGGTAAGTGATGGACATACTTTCATCGGTCATAAAACTTAAATAATGTAACTTCTTTATTGACCAACACAGATTCATCGACTGAAGGTCCTGTTGGACAGGAGCCGGGAGCTGAAATCGGCCAACAAATATCCGGATCTGCAGGATAGTTTGATCTGTTTGCAGAACTTTCTTGATTTCTACATCTACAAAAAGGCGGAGCTAATAAGCAGTAGCAACAGTCAGCCGGGTCAAGAGGGAAACGGATCCCAAACGGAAACCAACTGCAGTCGAACGTGGCGAGAGGATCCGCTGGTACACTGCTGTAACTGCCGAATCGACGGGGTGTACGCCAAAAAGGGCAGCCTGGAGCGGCTGAACAAGCGCCGGGAACAACGAAAGAAGGCTGCCGCCGCTGCAGTTATCCGCAGTAATAGTAACCCAGTGGTGCCGGTGCTGAGTGGAATGGTTTCTAGTCTAGAGCGAACGGGGTCCGGGGGTAATTTCAATACGTATCGGAATCCGACGACAGTGGCGTTCGGGGAGTTATCTGATGAGGACGACGAGGAGTATTTTGTGAGTGCAGGTAACGCTTTAGCTGAGTCGATGGTTTATCATAGATTTGTTTTTTGTTTGGTATATAGAGTTGTAGCGATTCTGAGCAGGAAGTCGAGTCTGATTCGGATGATCCCGATGTAAGCTATGAAACGCCTCCGTCGAGTCCTTCGTTTTTCTCGCAGAAATCGGACGTGTTTGACTTTAGCACGACATTGTCGACGGATGAAGGAGTAGTTAGCAGTGACGACAAGGAGGACCAGTTTCTGGATACGAACGGAGACGAGGATGAGGAACATATAAGTGCAGACAGCAGCGATAGCAAGGAGGAGCAGTATCGGATCTTTATAGAAGGGCAGGAGCCAAGCAAACAGGACGTGGATGTGCTGAATGTGATCGAAAAGCGCGTGATAGATCTGGGCAGGTTTCCTCATGTGCATGAATGGCGGAAAGCGATGCTCAAATTATCTGTGAACGAAAGGGACAGGTGAGGATTGTACTTTCTAGATTGCGTATTGTTATACAACCAATCAATTTTTCGCAGGCTATCCTCGAAGACGACGCAGTCTCGTTGGCGTGCCGCAATTCAAGAAGGTATTTCAGTGGCAGATCTCAGCAACAGTCGCCCCATTGTTGGCGAGCAATCACCTCCGGGTAGTCCGGTTGGTTCCGTTTCCAAAGTTTTTCGAACCGGTAGTATGGGCGACGCCGGTCCCGACAACCTTATGTCTGCCTCTCTCAATGGACAACTCAGTTTGATGAATGTGTCGGACTATGCCGGGAAACTCCATCAACGAGTGGCCCCGGCGCCGTCTTCGTAGTTGTTCCTCAGGAGGGCAGTTTTCCGTTCGATTTATTATTTTTATTTTATTCGATTCGCCTCATCGGATCCTTTGTTTTAACCGTTATTCATTGTTTAATTGATTTTACCTAATTTAATCAGGCTTCTGCCATGCGAAGCATCAACGGACTCTTGTTTCTTTCCCTAAGTATTGGGTAGAAATTATTTAACGAAACCGGAAACTTATGATTAGGCCACTTAAACTAGTGTTAAGCAAACCGGAATAAGCCTGCCAAATAACAACTGAAAACATACAACAATTCCTCGTGATTGTCATCACCGCAAAACAAGCATGTGAACCAGTGTCTATCGGTGAGACTCGCCCGTTTTTTTAGTTTTACATAAAACATCCTTATTATGGACTAAGTAATCTTCAACATTATTAAACAAAACTAGTTAAAGAAATACAAAGAATAGTCAATCAGATGTCGCGTCGTCTCTTGTATAATGTAAATGGGAACAATTCATTCTTCCTAAAACTATTCGAAATTGCCCGCGCTGGGAACCGTCAGCTAATCCTTGTTGTTTGTTCGGGATGCAAATTATCCTACTTTAAACGTCTTCCTCGCCTTCCCACTTTAGGGATCTAGGTAATTGAGCCGTATGAATAAATTTGTTCGTTTCAGAAAGGCGACAACCAACTACCAACTGTCGTCAGGTGCTAAATGGTTAGCAATTTAGATTTTCCTTTCTCACTCTCGCTTTCTCGGAAGGATTTCGTTTCGCATTGTACCTGCGGAACATTTTCCTGGCTCGCTCCAATTCGCATTTTAATAAGTTTCCTACTATCTGTCCATCTAGCTGGTGTACGAAACTGAACTTGCAGAAGAGAGTTGGGGGTGGTGAGTGTAACATGACATTTGACGTGGTGGCGTTGAATAATTTATACTATTATTAATGCTTATAGTCAATCTACTTCACTCAATTTGCGCTTGGCATGTCGCTGCAGATGGTGACAGGTTTCGGACAAATTAGCAGTTAATTTTAATAAATTCCATTGCGTTAGAGCGTTTTGATCTAAGTCATCACCCAGTTAGTTAGTTTTTGGCGATAATCTTCACTGAGAATCTACAGAAAGGCTTCTGTTAAGAATTAAAGAATACCGGAAACATGCTACATCTAAATTTTAGATTTGCTGCTAGCGACAAGTCTGTTTTAAGTCAAACAGTTTATTCATTTGTTTTATTTGGCAAACGGAACGGTTCTCTCCATGGAAGGTTCCGCAGGACGAATCTTAGAAAATTTTAAACTGACTCAATTTTCTCGGTTCCATTGTTGTAGTTCGGACTCCAGACAAGTGATCGGATTGGAGCTTAAAGCAATAGATGTCGGTGAAATTTGTTTTCGATTCTAAGGATGATATTTTTGACGTCATGTTGACGACGTACGAGATATGTTCCTTGTACGTTAGTTAAGAATCTATTATGATTCCGAGATCTTTGATATGGGTCACACATTCGATTTTGTGCACGGAAGAGCTTGATAAACACTAACGGTTGGTTAGGACTTCTTGGCGAGATTTTAAAAAATGAGCACGTGGTTTATTAGACAGGCCCATATGGGTCAAACACAATGAGAACGATAGAACGGCAAAACGGAAACGGAAAATTTCCAAGCAGGAATGTAACGATGCGCCCACAATGACAGCGCAACGGTTAAAACGGTATAGTACTAAAATGCGTTTTTTCCAATTGGAAAAAACTAGAACGACAAAACGGCCAAAGCGAATTTCCTATGATGACGACCGTTTCCGTATTGCTACATTGCCCTTAATTACAACTATAAACTCCAACAATCTTCCTATCATAGTTACTTAACAATATTTCAGGAAGGGAGGGGTAAAAGGCCAAATAACAATATGCTGAATAGGCGGTTAAGTTCAGTTACCATAAAAAAATATGCAATTTTCACGAACAAATTTTTTGCTGTAGTCTCATGCCAAAGAAAGTTGGTATATATTCCAAGATCGAGTGCAGGCAATAAAAAACCTCTCAATGACAAATATGGCATACATTAACAATATGTGTTTTACAATGTAGAGGTTATATGGTGAAAACAAGATTAAACTATTTGATAACAATGACATAAGATGTGATTATATATCTTACATTTGAAATGTAGTTTTGACTGTATAGCAAATTGTTTTTCGTTATGCGGGATTATATTTGTTTTTAATTTAACCTGGCATTTTATATTGTATATGTTTTTGAATTTCACCTGGCATCCCTGTGTAAAAAATTCACAGTATTGGAAAGCATCGGAGGTGCTGTTTAATAACACAAAAATCTGTTTGGAAAAATGTCGAGGAAATAGGAAGATGATTATTTTCATCTTCACTTTCTCTGGTGAAAAACACCCTTCACTATACGTGAAAAGCAGCAAGAGCCTACCGAAACGTCGTTACCAAAGGACAGATTTGGCTATCTTTGGCAAACAAAGTAAAGCTGACAAGTAAATAAATTATATTATTCTATGTTTTTTTTTACTAAGTTTTAATCTATTTCTTTCTCTCCAACTCAGTTGAAGCTGCTAAGCGAAAGTGGAAGTATCTCCGTGAGAGATACGTCAAGGAGTTACAATATTGAGAAGTCTTCTACTTCCGGCGCTGGTGCCGGCGGGGAGTGCATGTTCCAAAATGGAGATTTTTGAGCTTTCTTTTTTTGGCACAGCATTGTAGATATCGACATTTGACATTTGATATCGCCCACATGAAGAAGGGTTCCGAGAATTCAGTACTTCCGAGGAAGTGGCCACTTCCAAACATTTGATATATTATGTCGGAATCTTAGGCCGCGATGTGCGACGTGCGAGAAAGTGGCCTCTTTTTAGATCTGATGTGATCCTAAATTCTTGCACCGCATCTTCATGTATCATGCAGCACAATGATTTAAATTTTTGCATCTGCAAGAAAATTGAGTTCAAATGATGCATGTGTCCAGATCCTTTTTTTTGGCTTTATCTGTTTTCTGTAGTAGTGCTGGGAACATTGCTATAGATAAAAAAGAATCGGATTTATCTGTCGAGAAGTCAATCGTGTAAACAAGCGTTCTGAGTGAAGAAGAAATTGGTCCGATTAAATTATCATCCCAGTAAGAAGGCCGCAGGAGATTTTAGTTTCCGGGTTAATCGAGCAGAATTACGCGGAGTAGAAAAAACGAAGACAGTACGTGGAACGGGAGCAAAACCTTGCGCTTATAGTGCCGGATTTCGAGGTTTCCCTACCGGAGGTGTTGCAGCGTTTTATTCTGAATTTGGAGTAATTGTAGAGAGACAAAGTGGGTTATACTTTGAGGAATAATTATGCTTATTTTTTTTACTTTTAGACAATGAACGAAATGAGCTTTCGCTTTATAAGGTAATGCTGTTCGAGGGGTTGACGCAAGCGAGATCTTTACATTTGGTTGGCGAACGATGAAAAAGAACCGTCAGTTATGTTCCTGGTTGAAGAAATCATAATAGGGGAGCTGAAGTGAACTGGAAGTTGTCTTCGTGTATCTCAACCCAGTTGTCAAGTTTACCAAGAAACAGCCACATCTGGTGGTAATTAAAGAGCTCCTGATTCAGCTTTTGGTGTCCCAAATCACCATACAAAAAAACAACCATTCATTCACACGATCGGTTCCATCCAGCCAAATATCGACAGCTGATTTGGAAAGCCACCAAAGATAAATATTTGCACAAGCAGAAGCAGAAACTGAATTTAATGCATCGAAAAAGACCCACGATTTTGTCAAATCTACCTCGTAGTTGTTTTTCTTTTTTATTATCTTGAATCGCTTTTTAAACGGGTCTAGCGAACTCCTTTCGCCCTTCATTGACATGCCTGAATTACGGCGATGTTTCTTTCCGTTGATCGAATCTTTCTCGGAGAAGCGGAGATTGTCATACGATCACACATCGTTGGTTCAGAGCTTGACATACCCAAGACAAGCAAGCTCCCACTGCAGTTGCCACAACTCCTCCCCCCCCCCCCCCCCGGCACGTAATTCGCAGTAAATTGCAGACTTCTTCCATTGTATCAACTGAAAAATACACTAACTGATCAACAGTAGCAAACAAAAACAAACGCATGTGAGGCGATCACATTGTGGGTTACAGAACGGCAAAACGCAACGGCAGAACGGCAACGGTAATTTTAGGTACATTGCGAATTGGTCGTTGTTACCGTTTTGCCGTTCTACCGTTCTCATTGTGTTTGACCCATTAGCCCAGTTAGCGAACGGTTGCTGTACTACTTTTATTTGTGCTATTAAATTGATCCCAGCAAGCACTGCCGCTGTTTTTGTGAGCTGTCACTTTTTTCCGTTTATTCGGCGGCTTTGAAATTTAACTCGCTCGGAAGAAAAATGCATGCGGAAAACCCTAAACTCTATCTTGTCGAAAACAAGCACATCCCGAACGAAATCCCGTGTGAAGATTTCAATCCAAGGTAAGGTTCGGAAGACGGCGGAATTGGCGGAACGGATACATCAAACAGCACGTTGCAAGTTTTTGTTGGTGGAGAAGATCGCAGATTCACAACTACATCAAGGGCAGGTCAACTCCGAAGGCGATTTGAGCAACGTCGCAGAACGTGTTTGCGAAGAAGGGAAATTCCGGCTGATGCTACCTACCGAAGAAACTCAAGGAGAAACATCGTGCATCAGAGGTGAGGATCTAAGCAATTGTAAATAAATATTGAATCCGTGCTAAAAACAGAACGTGTTGCGATAATGGAAGTGTAAACATAATGCAAATATCCAATTAATGTTAGTGTCGTGTTTATGCGGGCTTGTTGTACGTGAAAGTGACCTCGGAATGGACGTGAGCGATCAGGCATTCTGAAATGACTTTCCCATTTCCGCTTTTGATCGTTTGATGCAAAGGGGCTGAAGATGTAAGCAACTTCGAAGACAGCAATACTCTGTACTAGATATCACAGGATAGTACACATTATATTAAAGGGACTTAAACTTTACGCATTTCCTTTCATCGTCGATTAAAATATTTTGCACACCCCTCATTTTGAAGATGTGTGCGTGTAGAATCATGCCTCTCTTTGATTTTGAGATTAGCACTTCAGTTATCAAAATGTCGTCTAGGGAAGGGAAGCAACGCATCAAAATTTTGCACATGCATGGCGAAAATCCAAACTACTCTCACGCCAAGTTGGCGAAATTGTTGAATGTGGCTAAATCAACTGTTACCAACGTATTAAAAGTGTTCGGTGAACGTTTGTCGACAGCCAGGAAAGCTGGATCGGGGGGAATTTCGAATGCCGGAGACCACAGCGACGACAAAAGAGTTGCCCGCTGTTTGGAGCGGAACCCCAACCCATCTCGGACGGAGATGTCGCAAAGAAGCTGGAAGTGGCGCCTTCAACCGTGGATAGAGCTAAACAACGAACTGGACTGTCGACTTACAAGAAAGTGGTGACTCCAAATCGCGACGATGAACAAAACACGTCGGCCAAAGCACGATCGCGAAAGTTGTACACGACAATGCTGACGAACTTTGATTGCGTGGTACAGGACGATGAAACTTACGTCAAGGCAGACTTTAAACAGCTTCCTGGACAGGAATTTTATACGGCAACCGGACGGGGAAAGGTGACAGATATTTTCAAACACATTAAACTGTCACAGTTCGCGAAGAAATATCTGGTTTGGCAGGCCATCTGTACCTGTGACTTGAAGAGCAACGATTACGTTGCGACCGGAACCGTCAACCAGAAAATTAATCTGAGCGAGTGCCTACAAAAACGTCTACTGCCTTTCACGAAGCGACACAATTGTTCCGTTCTATTTTGGCCGGATATGGCATCTTGCCATTACGGAAAAAAGGCCATGGAGTGGTATGCTGCCAACAGCGTTCAAGTGGTGCCCAAGGACAAGAACCCTCCCAACACGCCAGAGCTTCGCCCAATCGAACAATATTGGGCCATCGTCAAGCGGAACCTTAAGAAGGCTCAAAAAGCTGTTGTGAGCGAGAAACAGGTCAAGGCAAACTGGCGTTCTGCGGCGAATAAAGTGGACAAGAAGACTGTACAAAATCTTATGACAGGTGTTAAACGAAAGACCCGGCAATTCGCATTCGGAAAAAGGAAACTTAGGTGAATATTTCTCCTGTATTCTGTATTAACTGAACTTGAAAAAGAAAAAGAATTTGACTTATTAATAAAAACTTTGATTACAGTTTGACCAAATTTTGGTCGGAACCCCCTTTAGGGTGGTTACTAACCGCCTTCTTTTTTTTTTAAAACAAAAAAATTATAATAATTTAATTAATTTAAATAAAAACAAATATACGTTTATTTATTTTTTTTTCTCCATTATTTTTAATCCAAACCCCACATCTCATCTCCTCTCTTCTCTGTAGGGGGGGGAGTAGATATTGTTTTACCGCGATGTGTTGTTATTTTTTTTTTTTTGTTGTGGTGCAATACTAGTATAATAGTATACACAGCATAGAGTAGTTGTTACTTTTTTTTTTTTCTGTGTTGTGTGCTCTGACGACTACCGCCGGCCATCTATATATATATTTTTATTTTTCTCCAAAGTGTGTCGTCACAGGGCTGGTAGCACAGGTCACTTTTTAGTGACTTGGTCACTATTTTGAGTCTAGTCACTAAAAAGTCACTATTTGCATCCAAAAGTCACAAAAGTCACTATTTTTCGGAAAATGGTCACTTAAGTCACTATTCTCGCACCGCCGATTGTAAAAAGTCAAAAACAATCACTTGTATCTATTGCACAATAGATCTGGCTACACTATACAAAAGTCAAGAAATATACACCAAAAAAGTGTATTTATCATCCCACGTGTCAATCTGATTGACAGCAGAATAAAGTGAAAAATATTGTGGGCTGTGAATCGTGGTACTATTCTTAAAATCAGTTCCGTATTGATATTTTTCTTCCGCAAAGATAGGTTTGGTATAATTTTCTTGAATTTGTTTACCATGATGCGGTCACAAGTTTGACTAAAGGCTGCCGCACAATAGCGCGTCCCGCGTCTCGTCGTGTTAGTTGTCAACGTCAGCCTTTAATGATAAAACGCCTTCGTGAAGCTTTGACCCCACCATATAGCGTCGGTTGTGGGTCGGCGTCAGTCATTTATTTCACTTTAAATATTCATGTGTTAGTGAGTTTTTTCAAACTTTTTTAAATATAATTTTTTTGTTGCATTATATCATTTATTTGTAATAATTTAACTAGTTTTATTTCAAACTCTACCTCAATTGAACTTGTCAAATAGATTAGTTTGAATGCGACGCACGTGGTCCTATATTACATCATCTTTCTTTATTTTTACAGTTTTCCAGCCATTTCATTACAATTTTTCATATTTCTATACATATAAACCCAGTAAACCCCATCACGAATCGAACACAGAAAGAATCTTGTAAAACTGTTCATCGGCTATCGAGTTAAATCGTGACATACAAAACACCAATTCATTTTTATTTATAAGAAGACGATAGACTTTCATTCCCCCGAACATGTTCGTTTTCTCGCGAAGTGCGTCAGGTTTATTTTTTTTTAAAACAAAATTCGACGAGGAGAGAACGCGAGGGCTTTAGAAAGAGCCGTCTCGGTTGAGCTCGATTTCTGATAGAGAGCAAGCGATTTTATGTTTGGCGTAGGCCGTTTGACAGAGAATCGATCTAATCTTATCGATTAGCCAACAAACATCGGTGTCGAATAACCGCTTGTTCAAACAAATTTTGAGAAGTTGTTCAACTTTTCCTTCTAGAAGCTGAACAGCGGTTATTCGACACCGATGTTTGTTGGGTAGCTGTCAAACGACCTATGCCAAAAGTCATATCGTTTGCTCCCTACCAGAAAACGAGTTCAATTTTAGCGGACATTAGCGCTTGTAAAATGTTCAATTGTGCAAATGTTGATGGGATATGAGTAAAAAACTCAAAACGTTTATCCAATATGCAAACAAAATGTCCAAAAAAGAAACCACATCAAAATATCAAGTAATTTTTGATTTACACTCACTTTTTTTCAAAAATATTTTGTTAGATTCAGTTTTTTCTAAAGCGGACTACCCTTTTGGTATCCAAATAGTCGAGAAAAGTGGGAACGAATTTTAAATCAGATAAGGATTGATTTTCGGTGAAACTACTAAACGATAGTAGTATTCTGAATCTATATTTGATTGTTCGTATCCTGACAGTCAAGTGAACTCAATTCGATCGTAGGTAAAATCGGGATACAGTGCAATTCGACCAGTGTATTAAAGCTTTATGATTTCAAAGTTCCATTAAAAGTCGTACATTATAATTTTAAAATTTTTCTAGGAAATATCTGAAATATCATAAACTAAGAATATTTGTCTTAGTTTATGATACTCAAGATTTTATAAATTCATAATTCATCAATTATTTAAGTTTATTCTGACTTTGCTTGACTGCTGTTAAACCGATTTTTTTTTGGCAAAGTTGCAAAACTTGTTAAGTAGTTTTAAAAAAGTCTGGTTTGCAAAACTCGTTTCTAAAATATTAACAATGCCTCAACCCACCAGCCGTTGTATCCAGTTCCAAGTATATTGTGAAAAGTTACTCCGATTCTGGTCAACTATGGTCTTCTTCTTGATGAATGGAACTTGTTAAAATGCGAAGTGTTGGCCTCGAGTACAGAGTACAGAATTGAGGAGTATTGGAACTAGTTGTTTTCTAAGAAAACGGCTGTAGGTGAGCCTACCCTCAGGTGACTAAGGTAATGAAAACCGATTTAATCGGTTAAGAACGGCAATCACATAAGAACGGCTCAAAAAAGGAATTGAGAAGCAAGACATGTCAGAAGTAATGCTATCACAGGCCATGGTGGAAGGCGTTTCGACCATGCGTAAAGAACAGACTTCGCAAAAACGAGCTGCGTATCAAGGGCAGGAGGTCGTGGAGAAAAAAAGTCGCTTGATTACAGACTTCTTAACAAACATAATAATCAAAAAGTGACACTGCGCCGCAGTATTACTCATTTTTTGCACACGAAGGTGATCACTTAGTTCATTTTTACTGTAATCATACAACAAATGTATAAGACATTACTATCTGGTCACTATTTTTATTATTTTAGTCACTAAAGTCACTATTATTTATCCAGGTATCCGCTACCAGCCCTGTCACTAGTATCCATTGAATCCGAATAGCGATGAGCGAATGGAGCTCTCCTGACGTCGTGAACGTTTCTAGAATACAGTACACCGTCAATATTCAATATTCACAACCTTCGTTTGCAATCACTGTAAAACGTTCCTCCGAGACTGCTGGATCCACTTATGACCTTCTTTGTTGGGCCATAAGTACGACATCTCCGATAACAATATCGGAATCCTGAGAACCGCGCGCCGCGTCCGCATAAAGGCTTCCCCAAACTGCAGCGTTTTTTTGCCGCCGCCGCAGCGAAATCGCGGTTAAAAAATCACCGCGATGAGGTTACATGGCGGCTTATGAGAGCGCACAAACCGACTGCAGTTTGGAGAGGCCTTAATGCTTTCTTGTGCATTTAGCTTCACAGTCCCGTCTTCATTGGTCCTCTCTTAGCTCAGTCGGTAAAGGCGCGGCTACAAAGCAACACCATGCTGGAGGTGGCTGGGTTCGATTCCCGGTTCTGGTCCAGGAATTTTCCGTTAAGGAAAATTTCTCGACTCCCTGGGCATAGGGTATGATTGTACTTGCCACACAATCATACTAATGCAAAAATTGTACCTGGTAATAACTGTGAAAGTGCATTTAGAACATTAAGTTCAGAGCAAGCAATAAGCTAATTGCGAAAGTAATAAGCTTGAAACGCTCAAAAACAAAGAAAAAGTCTCGTTTTCATATGTCCGTATGGTCCAATTCCTTCCCTTCTGGTTCACTCCAACTACCCCAACTACTAACAAAAGTCCCACAATATTTCCAGCCGACTAAAAATTCAAACGGTGTTGTGCCTAGCCACGAATTGTGGAATTTATGTATTGTGGTTGTGAACGTAAGGTTGTAGCGCCTCTCTCTTCAGTTTTCGCCCTTAATTTTCGCCGATGCTACTGCCTTAATAAGTCCCTGATTCTGCCGTTCAACAATTCTGTTTGTCTGCGGTCTTAATCTTGCTTAATGCTCTGTAGGTGCTGTTTGCATCAGTGTGCAGCGTTTCCATCACCGACAAATACCGTGATGAACGGCCCCTAGAAATGTGCCCGCTCCGGTTTCAGGAATAGATAGAACGTCTATTTGGATACTTTCCCAGGGTCCCTCTGGAAGTTCTCTACGCTGAACGATGCAGCGTACCGTGGTCTATTTTCGAATACTTGACGCAAGTGGAACACCATAATGATCTTTGGTGGCGGCTAAAACCAACGTGGCCCCGCTGAGACACCTATCAAACCCTTCGGCTAGAGCTGCTGTGCTCGGATCCCGAATGATGCGTTTTATCCTGGATTCTCATACCGTACCGGTAACGGAGTGCTACCTATGGTCGGACTCTACGACGGTTATAGCGTGGCTGAGCACGGATCCCCGTAAGTATAAGCACTACATAGCCTGCAAAATTGGCGAAATACTGGATCAAGCAGAAACGAACGAGTGGCGGTGGGTACCGTCGAAGTAAAAACCTGCGGATTATGCCACCAAATGAGGAAGCGGTCCGTCCCTTGATGGTGAAGGTGTCTGGTTCCGGGAACCGTCGTTCCAGTACCAACCAGAAAAAGAGTGGCCGAAGAACAGGCTGCAAACAACCCTGTTGGAGGAGTTACGCTCTTGCCGTGTTCATGTGAAAGCTTTCGTGCCATCTTCGATAGTTGACTTCGAACGGTTCTCTAAGTGAGGGCGTTTACTTCGTGCTACGGTCTTTGTGCACCGCTACATGGGGAATCTGAAATGGAGAATCCACGTAGTTAACAATGCGCAGAAACCGTTCATCTTTATTTAACTTTTCCAGATACAGATCGAAGTTATCCTGCGACATGCAAGATTTTTTAACCAAGGCATGAACCACGATCTCCACATCCTCCTGGGCTTCACCAGTGTCCAGAAGAGTAGCTCCTGAAGGACAATCAGCCACCAGCAAACTCTTTCCCGAGGTATACACCAGAGACAGTCCGGGATATTTCACAAATATCAAGAACATACGCTGAAGACATTGTTTATCTTATTCCCCACACTTTGCTGATGTAGTAAATATATATTGGTCTTTTCTTCGCTTCCTTTATTTGAAGCAGACTATCAGGATCGTTTATTCGTCGTCGTACGGTGAATAATAGCCGAGGTTCCTGGGATCTGCCAATTCCTCCTTCACTTTTTCGAATGTCTCGATACGCTTTGGACTCTACTTGAAGCGTACATCTTTATGCAGCAGTTCTATCAACGGTGCGTTCAAAGTCGAAAGATTAGGAATGAACTTACCTATGTTAATCGCTAGCCCGAGGAAACTGCGAAGTCCTACGTTTCAGGATTGCGAAATCGGCGAATGGAGTCTACTTTTTCATCCGATGAACTGATTCCCTCTCTGGTTAGATGGTGTCCCATGAAAGTCACCTGGTTTCGTCCAAACTCACAAGCACTTTTTGTAAAATCATGAAATAATACAGGAATCAATGAAGATTTGTTTTGTTTCGACATCTGTTATCGTTTTTTTTTTCTTTTGTAGTATTGTCACTGTTTTGTCGGGTAGGTCACGGAAAAAAAGAAGTGTGGGTTCTCTTGGGGCTCTTTTTTTTCATAACTTTTGTAATCATCCATCCGAAATCTGTGTGTTTTGTTAACAAGACCGACCACAAATAAAGTAACCAAAAAGAAGAGGAAGGAAGAAGAATGATGGATATACACTTGCCTTGGTACTTCGTGAAGATAAGTGATTAAGGCCTGTTCATAAACCACGTAGACTCATTTTTGATAATCTCAGACCCCCCCCCCCCCCCCTCTTTCTTCTCGTAGACTTTTCTCCATACATTTTTTTGAAATTTTGTATGGAGCGTAGACTTTGGTTAGACCCCGTCCTCCCCCCAGAAAAGTCTAAGTGGTTCATGAATAGATCCTTATAAGTATGAAAAGGGCGGTTCACGAAACTCGGAGAAAAACACGTCAAGCATTGCACAAAATAGGTTTAAACTATCCACAATATACTACAACATCACGGTAAATAGCCGTTATAGAACAGTCCGTCCTTATTTCCAATCACATTTCTATCCAGGGGTTTGATCTTTTCGCTGTACGGGGCCACTAGAATAGGTCGAAACAAATCCCGTTTGGCCATGGTCTGCAATCGATCGTATCGGCCAATATAGCGATTACTAGCCCCACCCAGTACCAATCCCTTGCTACTGGGGATCTTAACGGCCTGAAATTCCTGTTCGATCAAACCAACCGTAATGATGTTCTTGTTAAGCCTCTTTGCTAAACCCTCCGGATGTGGCTCCGAAGATGCTGGCGTGTTACTCGGGTGCACTCGATTTCTGAAATCCGGAGTGAGACTCAGGTCATACCGGTGCTGGGGACGTTTCAGCTTCTCCTGCTCGATGGAAATCAATTCGTCACGGTTCTTGTACAACATACAGCATGCCCGCATTGTGAAGAAGTAGATGATCTCCACCCCGGATAGAAGGCTGAAGCCCAGAAACAGGCCCGCTATACCTCCGAAGGATACCAGTAGGTCAACCCAACCGAACAAGACCTCCCGCTTGTAGCGAATGATTGGCCACGTAAGATACTCGATGGTGACGACCGGTTCCTTGCTTTCGTCCGTGCTCATGCTGTTTCGAAAGGAGAAAAGAAGCATTAGATCTTCAATTGAATTACATCGTTATATGAGGTCTTACATTTTGGAGTACTTTTCGATGTCGTAGACCGTGTTGTGGCAGCCCAGCTCGCAGTTCTGGCATTCACTGATGCTGGTGATGTTATCCGTATACTTGGCCAAACATGCTAGTTGCTTTATTGTACAGAATGGCAAGGAAACCGGTGGGGCATAGAATGGTGGAATACATTTGCAGTATTTGAGGCACTTCTGCATGCGACATTCTTTCATGCAGCCGGAAAAAGTGTAGTCGTCTCGGTAGTACTTCAGTTTGACTTCGTCCGGGAATATGCACTTGCGCTGCCCCGTGGACAGCTGCCGAGCGTCCTCGGTGGTGTAGGTCTCCTTCATCGAGATGAGAAAGTCGATAGCAAAGTTGACGTCCCACTGAACCTGCGGCCGAAAGTCCCATCCGGAGATTTCGTTGTACGAGTGCACGAAGATGTGAGACGGTTGAACCGGAGCAAACGTTAGGCCCCACTTTTTGTCCGTTTCGTACAGGTAGTTGACTTCGGTGCTGCGTTCCCTGTCGAGTAAATAGAGAGTAGAGTATATTATTGAGTAATGCAGAATAATGAGATCATATTCTAAATCAAAATAACCCTAACTCACTCCACCACCGGCCGCGAGACATATCGCGCGTTGAACGAATAGCAAAACCCATGCTCCGAGTAGACCGGCTTAAAGTACGCACAGCACTCGATCGGTTCGTCCTTATAGCGGCAGTACGCAAATGTTTTCGGGCACCCGATCGCCATCTTGAAAACCAGCTTCCTGAGATCCCTGTCCTGCAGTGCTTTCTTGTCCGAAACATTTTCACTCAGCGCCACCAGATTGCCCATCACTCCGTAGGACATTTGGGTCAACATCCGCAGGAACGGTTCATACTGTTCCGAGCCGGCTTCGTAGTTTCCCAATGTTATGTAGGCCACATCGTGCACGCCCTGTTCATCGTACGGCACTTCCGGACAGACCATCACCGTTGGAAAAATCACCTCCTGGTTGTGGAAATCCGTGTCCAACCCGGTGATGGTTGGGTTCGTTTGAAATTTTTCCCACAAACTGAAAATGATAACAATAGCCGCAACAGCACCGGTGGCCACAAAACTGAACCACATGAACCGTTCAAAAAATGGCCGCCCTTCCTCAGCGATATAGCGCACCCCATGAAGGGTAGAATTTTCGAAAAATTCCTTTGTCTGATAGAGCAGGCTGCCTCTTAGCAACCGTGCACTACTGAAAGGATCTTTTTCTTTTTTCGGCTTTTTTGCCTTCTTAACGTTGACCTTCTTGGCCGGTTTGGGTTTCTTTTTTCCGGAGGAATCCATTTTGCCTCTGACACTGTTTCACATTGTTCCGTTCGGTGTCCTGTAATCTGTAACGGACGTACAAAAGGCACTTGAAAGAGAACACTGAACGGTACATATGTCGAAGCGTTTTGGGGTGGAAAATTGCCGTCGTCGTGCTAGCGTGATATGGCATGATTACTGTCCTCAATGGTTATAATTTTGGTTATGCGCATTGATTTGAAACGGAACAATCTTATCGTGGGATGTAATCTGCTGCTAGGGAACACGGATACCGAGCACTGTGGGCTACTTTGTTCAGGATTTTCGATAGTATTTTACTATATATGTGGTGGATGTATAGAAGCTATGATGTACCCAGTGTGGTGAGAACGGTGCTCTTAGATATAGATAGGTAATTTATTGAATATTGTGATATGTTCTAATATTAATGCCAGGCCGCAATTAAAGTTCTATGACAGCTAGTTTGTATTCAGTAAACGCGTATGTATATAAAATATTCTTTCAACTGGGATTCAAATTCTAATTGTCCTAACTCAGACTTGTTTTTGTCCCTGCAGATTGGCACATATGGCACACAAAACCGTTGCTAGTGATTCAGAGAATTAAACAATTGTATCCGGTTATTGAGTGTTCATTGTCACCAATTTGATTGTCTACAGGCAGATCCAGTATGGAAAGGATTCACTCAAAGATATCGGATGGAGCTTCAGGTTTTAAAGATTCCTTAAGATGATTAAGCTTTATAATTTGAGAGTACCAAGATACGAGAAATCTATGGCGATATCAAAACGAGTTTTAAAGGGTGTACTATATAAAATCCACACATATTCAAATACTCTAACTTTTGATCCGTTGGGTACAATTAATTGAAATTTTGCGTAGACATAGTTTAATGTGTATTGTTTACACTCTGTGAGTTGATTTCATCAGGTGCGCAAAACTTTTCAAAATGGCGACGAGAGAACTGTGCGTGCGCAAACAAGTTTTGCACGAGTACTTTGAGAATAAGGATCTGTCGCATCGTGCCATCGGAAAAAAAAAAAAGTTGGGAATCGCGAATTCCACAGTGTCTGGTATCATAAAACGGTTCGAAGAACGTCTGACTGTTGATCGGAAGCGAAGATACGAAAAAAAGCCGTCAGGTCAACGAGAAAGATCACAAACGCGTGGTTGGGACCTATAAACGGAAACCGAACGTCTCAGTTCGAGATGTGGCTAAAAAGTTGCATGTAAGCAAGACTTTCGAGCAGAATATCAAAACTCGAGCTGGACTACGTACGTTTAAGGTTCAGAAGTCCCCAAACCGTGACGAGAAACAGAGTACGGTCGCAAAAAGCCGTACCCGGTAGTTGTACGACCAGAAGTTAACGAAACCACACTGCTGCGTAATGGATGACGAGACATATCCCAACAAACATCGGTGTTGAATTTGAGCTTGTTCAAGCAAATTTGGAGAAGCTATTCAGCTGTTTCTTCTAGATTAGCTGATTAGCTTCTCCAAATTTGTTTGAACAAGCTTAAGTTCAACACCGATGTTTGTTGGGATGTGATGGCGGACTTCAACCAGATTCCAGGAAACCTGTTTGTGACTGCCAAGGATACCCGAGTAACACATCTTCATGATTTTCTGTTGAGTAAGCTTCTATATAACCAAATCTAGTCATATAAAAGTATTTTCAACCGTTATAAAGCATGTGTGTTGCTTGGGTAAGTGTGATGTTCCCGAGAACCTCCGGACACAGAAGATGTTGTAGTTTGCCAAGAAGTTCTTGATTTGGCATGCGATTTGTACTTGCTGAAAGCGGAGTACACCTTTCGTTAGCGCAAGCACCATTAATGGACAGGTGTATCTGGAAGAGTGTCTTCAAAAGCGGCTTCTACCTCTTCTGAAGGTTCATGTCGGTCCGACGATCTTCTGGTCGGATTTGGCCTCATGCCACTACACGAAGGACGTGTTATAGTGGTATAAGGCAAATGATGTCGATTTCGTGCCGAAAGTTTTGAACCCGCCCAAACATTCCGGAACTACGCCCAACTGAAAAATACTGGGCCATTATGAAGGAGCACCATCTAAAACGACCTAAAGTAGTGAAAAATGTAGAATAAATGAAGAAAGGTTTTGTTAATATGCAAAAAAAAAAAACTGTCGATTCTGGGGTCGTGCAGAACATTATGGCTGGGGTTAAGGCCAAGGTTCACGCATTTGGATATTAAAGGTGAAACAAATTAAATGAATGATGCCAAAACTAATTTTAGTTGTTTCTTTTTACTCCCTGAAAATTTGGTGATGATCAAATAAAAACTCGAATTTTGAGCATGAATTTTGTGTGCGTGGATTTTAAACGGTACACCCTTTAACTACTTCTAAGCTTTTAATGTGAACACATAAACAATATGTAAAAATAAAACATGTAACAATTCTAACAAACTTTCTTTTCTCACCACTCTTTTCAGATCCGTCGTTATTCACAAAAATAACAACATATTTGATTTTTTGCAATTGATAGTGGACTTGGTAGAAATTCAATGGGCCCTGGAATTTCCTTGGGCCTTGGATTTTACCTTGAGACAACGATGGGAGAAGGCGTTTAAAAAGATAAAAAGCCTAAAGGCCTCAATGACGCTGCTAAAAAAAAGGATGAAGCACTTCATTATTAAGGGTCATACCCCTAAAGAGGCACGTGCATTGGCTGAGATGCCTTTTAGAATGCCTAAATCTGACCTCAACAAGCGCCGCAGAACCGCGGAGTTAAGTGAAGCTAACTCGAGCGACACCAATCCTTCAAACAGAAAGAAGAAATGCATCTAATGCAAAGTTCTCAGCACAATCTAGACTCGAAAGAGCTAGAACAGGATATGCAGGGCAATTGTCAACGCCTCAAGGGCATGAAAATGTCTCCCATAAATCCTCTTACAGCGAAATATTAAATTCTTAAAGGATTGGAATTTTGCATGAAGGTTTTCCAAACATAGAACGAACCCCAGAACAATTGAACGCTATTCAAAAGGCAATTTTGAAGAAAAAAGCCGAGCAAAAAAAAGGAAAACATCAAGCCTAAGTTCGGGAACTGCTTTTTTAGGCCTGGACACATGATACTTGTCTGCAAAAATCAAGACACTGTGGACTGGTTAAAGGCAATAATCCCCAGCATTGAGCCATGGGAAGATGCTTGTCTCATAGCAGTTGAAGAAGGAAAAGGTAGTAGGATTTTTTCCACAAAGTGTAAAAGATACAAATGAAGATATCCTTACTCTTGTAGAAAGTCAAACGAGGGACTAACGGTGGATGCTTGGAGAGTCCTAAAGAGATACACGGTTAAACTGCATCACACTCAGCTGTTCCTAACTGTTGATGCTGTTTCCATGAAAAATCTGGAAAAGTGCAAATAGACTACAAATTTGAAGTTGCCCACTTGAGGAAAAAGACCCCCGCAAAACAAGATAACAAGGAGCGCAATCATGGTCCAAAAGAAGTGCCTGTTGATGACAACATGATAGTGAACGACGCAGAACTGTCCAATAAAAGTTATGGAATCCACAAAGATTCTGGGGACACTCATATGCATGAGCCGAATATACAATGCACAGAAGCTAACGGCATCCAAAACAGCGGTTCTGAAGATTGCTATGAGACAACTGCTGATGTTGTGAGGTGCTCTTACAAAGCGAATGAGTGTCCTCCAAGAATTTTTGGAACAAAGAACCGACTAACTAAAGGCAGTCTAACCAATCCACCAAAGAGGGTTGCTCTTTCAACAGAAAGAGGAAATGCATCTAATGCAAAGTTCTTAGCACAATCTAGACTCGAAAGAGCCAGATCAGGATATGCAGGACAATTGTCAACGCCTCAGGGGCATGAAAATGTGTCCCATAAACCCTCTTACAGCGATATATTAAATTCTAACAGGATTGGAACTTTGCATGAAGGTTTTGCAAACATAGAACGGACCCTGGAATTGCCTAAGTTCGGTAACTGCTGTTTTAGGCCTGGATACATGATACTTGTCTGAAAAAATCAACACAGTGAGGACAGGTTAAAGTCGATATTCTCCAGCATTAAACCATGGGAAGATGCTTGCCGTATATTGTAGTAGGATGTTTTCCACAAAGTGTGAAGGATACAAATGAACGGTGGATACTGGGAGAGTCCTAAAGAGATACACGGTTAAACTGCATCACATTCAGCTGTTCCTATCTGTTGATGCTCTCTCCATGAAAAATCTGGAAAAATGCAAATGGACTACAAATTTGGAGTTGCCTACTTTAGGAAAAAGATCCCCGCAAAACAAGATAACAAGGAGCGCAATCATGGTCCAAAAGAAGTGCCTGTTGATGGCAGCATGATAGTGGACGACGCAGAACTGTCCAATAACTGTTCTGGAATCCACAAATATTCTGGGGACACTCATATGTATGAGCCGAATATACAATGCACAGAAGCTAACGGCATCCAAAACAGCGGTTCTGACGATTGCTATAAGGCTACTGCTGATGTTGTGAGGTGTCCTTACAAAACGAATGAGTGTCCTCCAAGAATTTTTGGAACAAAGAATGACGGAACCTAGATGACCATCTACGGCAAATCACCGACTAACTAAAGGCTGTTTGATATGCCTATAAATCCGACAAAAAAGAAATCTTGGTTTTTTTTCATTGGGGCGAATCTACAATTGAGAGACTCTCTCTGTTTACTTTCTCTTTCACTAATAGCTAAATCATTGTCACATTTTTCATTTGGCTGTTTACCAAATATGCTAGCCAGCACTCTTATCTTGCGATCTGTGTTAAAGAATCAATCCATAGTTTTATAATGGCGCTGTAATTAATTAAAGAGAACGAGGCAAGAGAGAGTCTTTCAATTGTAGATTCGCCTTAAAGAATAAAAACCATAAAAATGGCTGGAACAACTATAAAATTTATTCAACAAAACCTTCACCACACAAAAGTAGCTTCGGCTATACTCAGCAAAACTTTCATCAAAAATACACTGGACGTAGCTTTTCCACAAGAGCCATGGGCGCATAACAGTAGGATATTAGAAATGCCTACACAATCTAGTAAGTTGATATACGACAATACGCAGATCACATAATGCTAAAATAACTCCACTTACTGAATTTATCAACAGGGACATTGCTGCAATTTCGCTAGAGGTTCCAACAGCGAAAGGAAAAACGGTGCTTTACGTGGCATCTGCATACTTTCCTAGTGATACGGAAGATGCGCCGCCTCCAGAAGTTGCAGCATTCGTTGTCTATTGTAAAAGCCAAAATAAGGCTTTCATCATCGGATGCGATGCAAACGCCCATCACACGATATGTAGCAGCAGTGGAATCAACAAAAGAGGTGAGTCTTTATTTGAATTCATCTCACAACATAATATTGATGTACAGTACTGGAAGAAATAAAGTGCTCACCCGGAAATAATTATATCATTGCTTCATAACTTCATCAAATTTGATTATATTATTTAGCTTTCTTCTGCAAAGTTGACTTAATTTGCGTTATCTTTCAGTTTTTGTAGAAAAAAAAATTGCTATTCTCTTGAAATCAAAAAAAAAACTTTTTTTACTTAAATTAAGTTGTTTTTGAACTGGATGAAAAAAAGTGCTCACTTTTACCTTATAATATTTTACGGTGTTTTGTTCGTTCCCAGTCGCTGATATTGACATATCCTCTTATTGTTGTTTATGCGCGGTATATTCAAGAACAATTTTTCCCCGTTTTACTTGTTCGTTATTCGTGTTTTAAGATGGAAAGTAAGCAAATCCCCCTAAAAATCCGTAAACTCATCGTTCGAGACCACCAGAACCATGAATCGTTCCGGAAGATTGCTGCTAAGTATGCTTTAAGCTACTCTGGTGTAAGGAAGGTATGGAAGAAATTCGAACAATGTGGAAGTGTGGCAGACAAATCAGGTCGTGGGAGAAAGCGGCTTACGTCACCACGCGAAGATTCGAGAATCGTACGAGAAGCAAGAAGATGCTCATCAATAACCAGCCGTGCTATACGTGAGAACTTGAATCTGAAGGTATCCGAAAGAATTATTCGCTACAGGCTGCAAGAAGCTGGATTGAAGAGCAAGTATGCAAGTCGAGGCCCTCTAATCAGAAAAGTGAATAGAATCAAACGATTGAAATTTGCTCAAAAGTATGCGGAACAGCCCGTAGAATTCTGGAAACGAGTGGTATGGTCTGATGAGAGCAAATTTGAACTGTTTGGCAAGAAACAGCGCCCTCGTGTTTGGATAAAGTCGGGAGAACGCTTATTGGATCAGAACGTGCAGAAAACTGTAAAACATGGTGGCGGAAGTATTATGGTTTGGGGGTGCTTCTCGTGGTCCAGCGTTGAAAATCTCGTAGAAATCGAAGGTATCATGACTGCTGATCGTTACATTGATATAATCAATGAAAATCTGGAGGAATCGCTTCTTAAAATGGGGCTTGAGGAAAGCTTCATTTTCCAGCAGGACAATGACCCAAAGCACACAGCACGAAAGTCAACTGCATTCTTCAAAGCAAATCGCATTAAACTGTTGGAATGGCCACCACAATCACCTGACCTCAACCCGATTGAAAATTTGTGGTCGATTTTGGATAGACAGTTGGATAAAGGCGAAGTGACGAACAAAACCAGGCTTTTCAAAGCTTTAAATGAAGCGTGGTAGAACATCGCTGAAACATATCTGCACAACCTCGTCGAAAGCATGCCACGACGTCTACAAGCAGTGATCCAGGCAAAAGGTGGACATACTAAGTACTAAAAGCTTTATATACTGTGTTTTCTTTACAATTTCTCTTGTGAGCACTTTATTTTTTCCAGTCGATAACAGAAAAGGTTCAATAAAAATTAAGATATAAATTTCCAGTCCTAGATTTTTATTATTTTCTTTGCACGAAACGATAAAACGGAAGAATAAGATGTATTATGTCGAATACAGCTCAAGGTTTTCTCTGAATGTGTAAAGGGTGTCACTCTTCAAGATTATCTTCGTTTTGGTGAGCACTTTATTTTTTCCAGTACTGTATGTAACGTGGGAAACGCTCCCATATCAGCAACAAAATCCGGTGAGGTCTATCTGATTATAACTAAATTTGAACGATACTGCTAAATACGTGCCATCCTCAAAACAGTAAGATTTGATGATGGTAGTGTATGCACAGTAACTATATCCATTTGATGTTTGTACTGTGTGTATGCGGGGCTTGTTGTAAGTGAAAGTGACCTCGGAATGGACATGAGTAACCAGGCATTCTGAAATGGGTCACTGGAACCCAACAGAGCTATCACCTTCCAACTCCCGGGCTAAAAGTGTTTGTCGATTCCACAACAGTTTGTTTAACTGCAAACATTTTTTTCCATAAAAACACCGCCGGACGGTGGGCGTTGGATTGTATATACACACACACACATGTAACGTGGGAAACGCTCCCACTTTCATTAATGTAATAAGGGAAGAAGTGTTAGATCTTACACTATGTAGCCCAATACTTTCCGATCAAATTGTTAATTGGCACTTATCGGATGAAATTTCTTCGTCTGATCACAGTCAAATTTTATTTGAATTGAAGGTTAATTAACTGCTCAAGGAAACTTATCGGGATCTTCGCAAAACGAATTGGGATCTATATAGCTCAATCTTAAAGAGTCAATATGATCCTATACGAAACAATATTGATACCATTCCAAAGTTAGAAGATGGTGCCAACTGTTTAATAGAGAAAATTAATCAAGCTTACCACGCCAGCTGTCCATCATAGGAGCGCTCTACCAACAGAGATGTTTCCTGGTGGAATGAAATTACGCAAAAAAGCTCGAAAACTACTCATTCGAGCAAAAATTACATCAAACTGGTCTCAATATAAAGAGGCTTTAAGTGATTATAATAGAGAAATAAAAAGATCCAAGCGGAAAGATTGGAGGCACATGTGTGAAAACATAGAAACTGTTCCTGAAACTGCAAAGCTTCAAAAAGTTCTCTCAAAAGACCACTCAAATGGTCTCGGTATGCTTAAAAAGATGGATGGGAACTTTACTGAAAACGCTAATGAAACTCTGGTACTAATGATGCATACTCACTTTCCAGGGTCTCTTCCTACTACTGATCAACTACAAGATCAAAACTGCATACAAAGTGGTGCAATTACGGCATATGCGATACAAAATAAACATGGCAATGGCTCTGAAATCCTCGACGAAGAGCCTGTAAATTTAGTAGATAAGATTTTTACTTACTCTAAAATTGAATGGGCCATTGATTCATTTAGTCCCTTCAAATCGTCTGGTCCTGATGGAATTATTCCAGGACATGTCCAAAAAAGTAAATCAATAATAATTCCTGACTTAAACAGACTATTCAAAGCCAGCTTCTTATTGGGATATATCCCAATAAAGTGGAGGCAAGTCAGAGTAGTATTTATACCGAAGGCAAATAAAAAAGACATGTCTGAGATACTAATCAATAATCCATTATCAAAAGCACAATTCGCTTATCAGACAGGTAAATCAACTGTAACAGCCCGCCACACTCTAGTTAAAAATATAGAAAAGTTCTTCACTGCTAAGGATATTCTGTTGGCAGCGTTTCTTGACATCGAAGATGCTTTTGCCTCTTTCCATTCGATGATAAGAGCTATGAGAAATCGTGGCTTCAATAATAAAATAATTAATTGGATTGTTGAAATGCAATCCAAAAGAGAAATATCAGTTAATATTGGAGGCTCAAAAGTGAAAGTAACAGTTGTAAAGGGCTATCCTCAAGGGGGCGACTTGTTTCCCCTTCTATGGTCTCTTGTTGTTGATGCTCTCCTTATAAAATTAAAGTTACAGGATTTGAAATAATTGGCTTTGCGGATGACATTGGCATTATAACGTTTGCATTAAAAAAATGGACTTTTTTCGGATGGTGATAAAAAAAAGCTAAGACAGATAATTGCTTTTGATAAATTTCCCATGGAAGGTAATTATTTAAACTTACTTGCAAAAAAATTCTACGCCCCTGCGAGCGGCCTTCCGGCAGTTAACCGTAACATTCGCCATGGCGGACGAAAACATGCGTGTAGGTATGTTTTTGAGTTCTTTCTTCGTTTTATTTATCAATTCCTCCCAAGGGGCAAGACAGCTCTTCATCTCGAGCAATTTCAGAGTTGCTTTTGAGGCACCTCGAGTAACTCACGTTACTAGTAGGCGAGATCACTTTCTCTTTTCCACGTCATTTTTTCCACAATAACATTGGGATCGAGAAACGACCAGCTACTGTCAAAACTTGTATTCTGCTATCTGTGCAAATTCTTAACTACCAAGATTACGATTGAAGATTAGCTTGAATTCTTTTTACCATCACAATGGATGTAATTGTAAGTTTTATTTCACTATCTTAACAACATACTCCCAAACATTCCTATAGGATGATTTCTGGGATAGGATCCAAAAAGAAATTGGTGTTGTGCTTCCACACATAAAGAATATTTTACGTTTGGAAGGACTTGCTGCAAACGGCGCACTTGGTACGCTCTCCCGGGGTGACATAAACATGATTCAGGATCAAAAGCGAGGATCAAATGTTCATCGTGTAAAACAAGCACTAATCAAGAATCCGTAAAAAACGATGGAAGATTATTTCGGCGATCATTTTGAGAATCCGGAAAGTTTTTATTTTTCTATCGGTGATATTCGAGTTTTGGAATTAATCGTCATGACAGTAAAAAAAGACGGTATTGCAAAATATATTTCAAACAAAGATGATCAGAGTCAGCCTCGGAGTCAGCGTGTTCCTCAGGCCGAGTTTTAAATCACACAATCCTCAATCATGCAAACCGATCTAGTGATAGAACGAGCCGTTCTGATTGCTCGGTTGCAGCTTCAGTTTTCGAAGTGGTAAAAAGAATAGTGTTTTTTTCTTATTTACTGATTAATCATGTTTTTATTTTAAATATAGTGTCGATCCGGTAAAACGAGAGCTAGCACAATCCTTTGAGCAAATTGACATCAAATTTGAAGAGATTTTCGGATGGGCAAGACGAGGTTAAAGAGAATACAAAAACGCGGTATTTATTTAGGGACGAAAGAAAAACGTTTATTGACTTCGAGTTGGGTTTTTGATAATCATAATAAAACATAACTGTCAGAAAAAGCTATCTAGCACATGGGCGTAGAAAAAGAATTAGGGGTACAGTGGTTGCCAACTTAACACCCCTGCTCAACCACAGCATGTTTCCATTCCAAGCTTGGCGCGAAGTGTCTTGAAACTAGCTACCGGAAGTCTCTTCGTCAAGATGTCCGCTTGTTGCTCAGCCGAACGCACAAATCGGAACTCTCTATTTCTCTGCTGCACTAGATCCCGCAGGAAGTGTAATTTTGTATCCACTTGTTTCAGTCTCTTGTAGTCCTTGGAGTTTTCGGAAATCCTAATCGTTGATTGATTGTCCTCGTACATCGGCACAGGACAATCAAGCGGCTTTCCTAGATCTTCCAGTACACGTGTCATCCACAACTTATTACACGTGGCCGTGCATGGGCCGCAAGCTCTGCCTCTGTTGACGACAACGCTACAGTTTGCTGCTTCCTCGTTAACCAGCTGATGGTGCATCCAAACAACTTCAACACGCATCCATTCACCGATCGTCGATCCGCTGGATCGTTCGCCCCATCTGCGTCGCAAAACACCTGCAATATCGGCTTATTTTCCTTGGCCATGTACACCAGATCAACGTCCAATGTACCTTTTATGTATCTGAGGATCCGTTTCAGGTGGGTCCAATGCTCCTCATTCGGACAGGATTGAAATTGGCTGAAGAAATTTACGGCCGCTGAAAGGTCCGGCCTCGTTGTGAGCGACGCATAGGTTAAACAACCAACAAGCTCACGGTAAGGTTTCGATGTTCTATGCTTCTTGTCTCCTTTCTCCAGCTTCAACCGGTTCTCTATAGGCGTTGAAACAGGGTTACAATCCAGCATTCCAAAGCATTTCAACAATCCATCAAAATAATCACGTTGACTAATTCTCAATGTTCTCATCTCCCTGTCTCGGTCGATTCGCATGCCCAAGAACTGCTTAACTTCACCATCGTCAGTCATCTCGAACTCTTGACCCAACTTCCATTTCACGGCCTCCAGCATCTTCACAGACGAGCTAGCCAACAAAATATCATCGACGTAAACCACCAAAATCAGCTTCTCCTTTCCAACTCCGCGCATGTAAAGGCAGAAATCGTTGGAACTGCGAACAAATCCCAGCTTACTAATGAAACTATCGAGTCTGTCGTTCCATGCTCGTGACGCCTGCTTCAATCCGTAAATTGAACGTTGCAACCGACACACCAATCCATTCCCCTGCTGAAACCCTTCCGGCTGGGACATGTAAATGTCTTCAGCTAATTCGCCGTTCAAGAACGCGGTCTTGACATCCATCTGGTGAACGTACATTTGCTCTTCGTTGGCCAATGCCAACACCGCTCGCAGAGTGTCTAGCTTCGCCACCGGAGAATATGTTTCGGTGTAATCGAAACCGTGCTTCTGGGTGAACCCTCTCGCAACAAGCCGCGCCTTGTACCTATCCGACTTCTCCGCATCACCACGTTTCATCTTAAAGACCCACTTGCAGGTGGGTCCGCCTTCCGCCCTGGAGGTAGCTTGACCAGCGTCCACGTGTTATTTCGCTTCATAGCACTAATTTCCTCATCCATCGCTTTCCTCCATTTCTGCCAATCTTCACGCTTCTTGAGCTCGTCGATCGAATCCGGAATGTCTTCGATGAAGTTCATTGCGTTGAGCGTGAAACCAGCGTACTCTACATCGAAATCACGATGCCACGCAGGTGCCGTTCTTAATCGTTGTGGTCTTCTCTCTCCGACTTGACAATCTTCCGGATCTTGAACTTCTTGATCTTCTTCGCTGAAGCTGTCATACTCGTTATCCGAGAAGTTTTCCCTCATATAACTTTCTTCGTGGTCCGACTCATCGATGCTGGGCGACACTTCCACAAACTGCTCGGCTCGAAGCTCAGTTGATTCAGATTGGTGTTCGCCGGGTCCACCGGTCTCGACGAAAACCACATCACGCGCTGCCACGATCGTCTGCTTTACTGGATCCCACACGCGGTATCCATTGTGTGCGTATCCAACAAAGATTCCTCTACAAGCCTTGGAATCAAGCCCTCGCCTCAGTTCCTTCGGCACATGCACAAATACATCGCAGCCGAAAACGCGAATATTCGACTCATCTGGCTTTCTGGACTCCCACAGCTCAAAAGGAGTTTGCGTCGTTGCTAGCGCAGCAGTCGGACTCCTGTTGGTCAAGTAGGCTGCCGTCAGCACAGCTTGCCCCCACAACTTCTTGTCAATTCCAGAATCTACCAGCATCGCTCGTGCTTTTTCGACGAGTGTACGGTTCATACGCTCGCTCAGCCCGTTCTGCTCAGGCGTGTATGGAACCGTAAACTCCACCTGGATACCTCTACTCTTGCAGAACCTCTCGAATCGCTTGTTCCGGTATTCACCACCGTTGTCGCATTTCAACCGTGAAATCTTCCGTTCGAACTTCGCTGTAACAACCGCTTCGTACTCCTCGAAGCACTCTACGACCTCGTTTTTGGACTTCATTAAATATACCACCATAAAGTGGCTCCAGTCGTCGATGAAAGTGACAAAGTATCGACTCTCGTAAAGCCCAACCGGTGTTACCGGGCCGCACACATCGGTGTGCACAAGTTCGAGCACTCGCGACGATCTTCGAGTTTCACGCGACGGAAACGGTTTCCGGTTTTGCTTGCCAAAAACGCAAGGTTCGCAAACAATTCGATCACCGACCAGCACCAGCAGTGTTCAATTTCAGTCCCGTCACCATTTCATTCCGTGCAAGACACTTCAGACTTTGCTCGTTCAAATGTCCGAACCGATGGTGCCAAAGTTCAAAACTGATCTTCGTACGGTCGCACGTCATCAATGAGGCATCACCCGCACTATGTCTTTCGGAATAGAAATCAAGTCCGTACAACTTATTCCATAAAGAACCGCACGCAACGATTTCGGAACCACTGAAGATATTCACTTTACCCGACTCGAAAACGACGCGCATTCCAGCCTGCTCTACTCGCAGCACTAAGAATAAATTGCTACGTAGTTTCGGAACATACAACGCGTTTTCAATCGTACAGTCAATAGATTTACCTTTTACGAATGCTACCACCTTTACCGTGCCCGAGTATTCCGCTACGATCGTTTCCCCATCCTTGGCCACCGCAATCTCGATGGGCTTCTTCAAACGATACAGCTCACAAAACAGCCTCTTGTCGCACACTAAGTGGTCCGTAGCCCACGAATCTATGAACCACTGCGTCCGGTTTCCCTCTCGCTGGTTCATTTCGCAGACAATGACGAAACAAACGCTCTTCCGTTCATCCGATTCCGCCACGTTCGCCTTAGAATTCTGCTTCTGTTGGTTGCGTACTTGCTTGGTTTTCTTTTCCGGGCAATCCGCCAGCTTGTGGCCTTCTTTCTTGCAACCAAAACATTTCAACTTCTGTGTTTGCTTCGCTCCGTGAAACGCCGTGTCACTTCCAGAGTGGGCTGACAATTCCATACCTTTCCTTTTCGTCTCTTCGTCAAGCATTCGACACTTGACGAACTCGAGGGACATATTTTCTTCGGTCATGGTCTCTAACGCCGTCACAACACCGGAGTACGACGATCCCATTGTCAATAACAGATGGCACACGACGTCCAAGTCTTCCAAAACAGCTCCAGTGGCACGGTATTCTCTGACCAACTTGTCAAATTGCAGGAAATGCTGCCGCAAGTCTCCTCCATCAAATCGCATTGACAACATCTGCCGCATCAGATGCATCCTGCTGGCTATACTTCGCCGCTCAAACACCCGATGGAGTGCATCCCAGATGTCCTTGTTGTGGATGTACTCTAGCTGCGAGTCGTGTATCCTTGACACCAGCAAAGATTTGCACCGACGATCCTTTTTACTCGTTTTTCCAGAGCTTTAACCTTCCTCTCCTTTTCCTCCTGGCTGTCGTCTCGTTGCACCTGTAACTGCTCCACATTGGCAGCATTCGTCCGTACGCACGCCTCCAGCTCATGCTCCTCAAGGAGTATCAGCATACGGAATTTCCATGCAGCAAAATTTGAGCCGTCTAGCAGCGGCAACAGCACTCGATCCAATTTCTCCTCCTGCATGGCACATGACGAATCCGTATACTTTTACGAAATTACGCGATACCGGGCCCAAAACCTGAAGAGATTTTCGGATGGGCAAGACGAGGTTAAAGAGAACACAAAACGCGGTATTTATTTAGGGACGAAAAAAAAAAAACGTTTATTGACTTCGAGTTGGATTTTTGATAATAATAATAAAACATAACTGTCAGAAAAAGCTATCTAGCACATGGGCGTAGAAAAAGAATTAGGGGTACACCGAGTGCAGTGGTTGCCAACTTAACAAAATTTGCCAAAGGATCAGGAGGAAAGATGATCGCCTATATCATGTGCCCAGCCTGTAAGCAACTGCAAAAGCTAAAAGAGATTAAAGTGGTGAAGGAGGCCACAAGAAGTTGGCCTATTTTCAATACTACTCGCCATTTCAATACTCACACTAGCATCAGATCTCAAGCTCCAGCATTGCTGTTGAACGAGCAAGTTGAATGCGCTGAAGTAGTCGACTGGGAAAACAGAACCGGGTGCGAATGTTTTCCACTAGAAGTAATGGATAGCTCAGATGAGCAGATGGCACAATCATCCTACGCACGAAGTTATAGTTATAGCACACCGTGTTTGACTCCAGATGCAGATGGACGTTCCAAGAAAATTGTAAATATCAATCCATTGTTTACGATTTCAGAACAAAGTGTTCTTGGAATCGACACGAGACAAAAGGATTCAATCCTTATAAGAGAACTAGTTATCATGCATAATAGGCTGAAAGATACGAACCCACATTCTAGAAAATATACAGAGCTAGAGAAGGATATTGCGTCATTTGAATTTCTCACCGCTAGCCTTTACGAGTTCTTGTCGTCTAATATAACCACTATGACCAAAAAGACAAACCAGCGTCACATAAAAAAATCAGTAAGGTTGTGTACAAGACACGACCGGTTGACGTAGACTACGTTAAACCAAGTGATGCATTATAATTCTGTGTAGCTATTATTAGCTTTAAAAGGGTTTCAATTATTCGTGCCGGTCGCTTACCGATAGAAGCAGTTTAAAAAAAAATGTATTGTACGCTTTTGAGATATTATTTGGTGGCCCTGAAGAGGGCCGTTTGGTTTTATGAAGTCAGTATGTAAGAAAATTCTCTTGTACACTCTTTATAACTCTTTGGTGGCCCTGAAAAGGGCCTTTTGGTTTAAATGATGACACGGCCACGGTTGCACGTTTTACGATGGACTATCTTTAAGGCCTAGAAGATAGTTGAGGATCTGTTAGGGAATATAAAATTATTAAATTAATGAAAGTTTTAACTAGTTTTAACCCCCCCCTCCCTACAAACATTATTGAGTCGAAAACATTCGATAGATATGGATATCATTAAGGATTCTTGTTCGAACCAATTTCAGTAAAGTTTATTTATTTCATCGCTCCGGGCATTTCTTTATATTATCGCTCCGGGCATTCGGCTGTATTCGGTATACTATACGGAATATAAAGCTTCTTTATAACATCTATATGACTTTCTCATGTGATCAATCGGCCATTCCATTTCAAAACATTAAAATTCCCACTATATTCATATATTCATTTAGTTATATAGGTGTTGGTATGAATAAGCCCTTCGAAAAATACACAACCGCTCACTCTTACTTTTCCATTGAAAACTTTCATATTCTACATTTTACTATGTGATGAATACATTAGGCCATAATTGGGAATTCAAGGTTAAATGTGTACCTAAAACATGGTCTATGGTTTTCTTGTGAAATTATTATTCATGTTTCTATGTGAATATCAGGTAAATTAGTGAATCCATTATGGCAAAAACGTTAAGGAAATCGAAATATATATATAAATATATTAGATCTCGCAGAAGAAAGAGAGTGAGTTTTATAAAATATCATTATTCTTTGCAATGGGTATGGGAGAAAAGGTTGGTTAATATATGATAAATTCTTATAAATATAAAATAAACACCTGAGAAAATAATCACGCATTAAAATATGTTCAGCGCATTATTTGTATCGATATCATTTGTAGGTTCGTATGATGTAAAAGCACGCAGCGCATGTCATCACCAGAATACAATTAATACTATGTTGAAATTTATTAAGACAGGGAGCGATAACATTGAGAGATATTCAATTGCTATGATGACATGCACTTTGTCAAATTGATTTAAATTTAATAAATATCAATTTTCTACCTCGAGTTGAAGGACCTTCTTTCCCGTATGTTCGCTCTTTATGCGCTTCCTGAATCTGCGCAAGCGTTCTGGATCAAATCGGTTAGGCATTCTCACTTTCACTATGTTTCTCAAAAAGTTTTTCTTCCTAGAGGTAGGACTCTATCCAACGCGAATCGTTAACACAACAGAATAACTGTTTATAACACACTACTAATTGGAATTTACAGAAAATGTTGGTTCGGAATATCATGTTCGATATCGAAAATGGTGTCCGTGATAGGGAATTTGTGTGATTTAAGGTATGCGAAGAAGGGAAAACAAGTTTTGTTAATACCACTGGCTGCCAATCGACAATTTGAAACGAAAATCCCAATCAAACAAACTCTCAAGCTGAGAATATTAAATTGAAAATAGCAAAGATGGATTTGTATCTGGTAGGATTTTTCGGTGAAAATAAATCAAAGTATAAATGTAATCGAAACAACACTCCAGAACAATGTATCATCAAATTTGTTTAGTCAACCCTGTGAACATTTATTTCGGCAACTACGCTCGATGGGAACAACCAGCAAGACAGTAGTTAACTTCTTTATACGAGAATTAACTGATAAATGGAAACGAATTCATATGAAAAAGTGTATCATGAACAAATATAAAGAAAAGACCAGCTTTTCAACTATGAACCATTACAGGGATAAACCAAAGGCGTCACAAACTTTACCATCAGACGAAGAGATCATACAAGCCGTAGAAAAAGCACATTGCACGGCTTGCGAAGAATTGTCGCTGGTTGGATTGCTGAATGCCGATTTGACGGATGCTATTTCTTACAAATTGGATCCACCAATGGAAGTAGAATTTGTGAATTGCCATGTTGATCCATATTTGGCCGAGGATTTTTTTCAGTCAGAAACAGAACTACCGAAAGAACCTGAAATCATCACAGTTGAAACTATTGAAACGAAAAGCAGCGGATCAGAAGAACCTATATATGAAGCTGTTAAACTATTTCCAAACTGTAGTAGCAGCCTGAACCTTAAAAGTAGCACAGTTGGAAGCAAATACTCATTAAAAAATTCTAAATTTAAATGGCCAAGTTAAAACGATTAAAAAGGCTACTCTACTATGGATGATGGCAGAAGGCAGGTATCGATTGTCAAATGATAGATTGAGGCGGTTTACGCAAAGAGAATTTATATGATATATTTAAATTTTAAACATCTCACCCCTCATTTTAATAGACACTGCGTTTTGTTTTCTGCAAATTATGCACAATTGTTTTTTATGCCCGAATAGAAAAAAAACACTCTTTTTATCGCTTTTTTCTGCTGTTTCCATCCTAAATTCCAGGTTCACAAATGGTCCTCGATGTTCGTGGGTATTGAACTTACTGACGCTAACGCACTTTTTTGTCTATCGTCGTGTCGATACAACCTGTGCATCCGATGAAAGCTCATAAACTAAGTTGAACAGGATTTGCAGGAACAACCTCATCCTCATCCAACACTTGGCTAACGTTCCTGCATAACTTGTTCCGACGGTGGCATTCAAAGTCTCACTATCCTTCAGCGGTTTTTTCGCATTGTCTGTCCTGCAGTTGACGTCATCCTCACCTTGGCCGCTTCAATTTTCCCCTTCGGACTCAAAACTAAAAGTGGAGGCACAGAAGACAAGGTGCATGAAAGTAGCTCAGAGTAGGCCTGTCTCACCCCTAGATTCCTCCTTAGTTATCGCGACAAAATTGTTGGAGTAGATCTTACGCTTCAGGTTGGCCCAGAAATTCTCGATGGGACGCAGCTGGGAACGTTGGGCGGTTTCGCCGACTTGGGTACCACATCGATATTCAGCCGGTCCATCTCCTCCAACGATCGCTTCGAGTAGTGGGCCGACGCCAGATCCGGCCAGAACACCGCGACTTCGCCCTTATGGTATTTCTTGATGAACGACGCAACTTCCGGCAGGCATTTCGTACTATAAATTTCCCCGTTCACGGTCAGTCCGGAGCGAAAGAAGAGCGGCTTTGACATCCCCTTTTCGCTGATTGTCAGCCACAGCAGCACCTTCTTGGAGAACTTGGTGTGTGAAATGAACTTCACCTCGTAGCTCACTTCCTTCGTGGGGGAAGTAAAATACAAAAAGCCCTGACAGTCGTTGCCATCCAGGGCGAGATAAGCCTCGACGTCCAACACCACCGCTACGTCGCGATTCGCCGGGAAAATCGAGTTGACCATATTACTCGGCCGCTGCCGCTGCGTCATTGCCTGCAGCTTCGAAACCAGTAGACGCGACTTCCGCTTCCTGACATGTATGTTCATGTTCGCCAGGTACTTTTTCACTGATTGGTCGGTTGAACCGACCTCCCGGCCAAGCGCACGCAGCGATGTAGCCACTTTTCCCTTGGTCTTCCTCTTCAGCATCCTAAGGAGCTTTTTGTCGCTCAGGGTCGTCGGCCGTCCGAACCGGGCTTTCTTTCGATGCTCTGATTGTTGTCTAATAGTGCCAAGATGTTGTAGATGCCGGAACGGGCGTATCCGGCGTCCACAAAGTGCCGCACGATGTCTGTTTTCGACGCGGCGGGGGTGCCGTTCTTTGAACGCGCACACTTCTGAACGGAGTTGCTTCACTGTTTTTGCCATCACGGTTAGAGTTCGACTGATAGAGCTGTCAAATTTCGTCTGCTGACTCATGGGTTACTATGATTGATGCTGCATGGGTAGTTTCGTCAGTGCGGGTGAAGGTAAACTCATGAAAAATAAGCAATTTTTGTCCATTTTTTTTAAATGCAAACGTTACAAGAGGATACTAGCACATTGTTAATCTGGTGTAGCGACAATGGCATGTGTGATAGTTATATATAATTAAATAATTAATTAATCATTTTAAAAATGCAATGCGGTTTTTTTTGTTTTTTTTTTTTTTTTTTTTTGTTATTTATGGTGGTGGGGGGGGGGGGTACTAGTTTGAGAACAAGAAGCAAATTAAACAGATGAAGTTAACTTTTCCCTTCAGAGTATCCATTTTAAATGCGAAGCGCCAGTGCAGTTCCAGTTCGTTAGCAAAAAAAGAAGCTCTAATCCCAGAAGAAACATCAGCATCTAATGAGTTGGTGAATTGAAGCAACGTTTTAAACCACATGAAAAATAAATTTAAAAAATCTTTGAAAAACAACACCCTCTGTTTGTGCCTCACTAAGTGATAAAATAAAACCTAAACTATGAATTACTTACCATCGTTCCGCTCGATCGAAGAACTTAGAATTGAATGCATAGCAGAACCCATGTTCGGAGAAAACCGGCAAAAAATGACTGCAGCAGTCCAAAGATTCACCCCGGAACCAACACTCTGCCAACAGATCCTTGCAATCAACCGCTACTTGAAATACGAAATCCCGAAAGCTCTTCACGAACACCGCCCTGCTCCACGTCGGTGAAACATCTTCCAACGACCTAACAATCGCTGCGATCTGATCAAACGAAATTCGTGACATCAAACGCAAAAATGGTTCCATTTCAGTGAAATTTTCTCCGGGTTCAAACGCCTCCACCCACCGTTCGGCCTTAGCACGATCGAACGGATCAACCGGGCACAATGCCACCGTCGGAAAGGTGGTCCAGTTTTGGCGCAATCCGGTATCGGGTCCCGTGATGGTCGGATTGGTCAGAAACCGCTGCCACAGATTGAAAATGATGACCAACGTGGTGACGGTTCCGATGGAAACCATACAGAACCAGCAGAATTTCACCCAGAACGGTTGACCCCGCTCGGCGATATAACGCACCCCGTGGAGGGTGGATTGAGCGAAGGATTCCCGTAGCTGGACCAGAAGGCTCGCCCGGAGTAGTCCGAGGAAGGTGAATGACGGCATTGCTGTTGTTGTTTATTTTAGTTCGAGCGTGGGGAAAATCGGGTCGAGTACTGTTGAGCTGCAAATATTGAATGCAATCCGGGGTAGGATTTTAAGCGTATCGCGTGGCCTCAAGACATAATTTAGTGGATGTTGTTGATTACGTGGTATCGTGACTGCAGGACATGGTTTCTGTTTTAAAGGTACACGTTGTTCGCCAGACACACAAAATAGAATTGTAGAATTGCGTTCTCTGAATTTTATCGGATTTAGCTTGAAGAGGTTTACTTTTGGTGAAGCGTACCCCACTTTTCAATCTAGGATGATAATCGCATGGTGGGAGATTAAAGAAGCCAGGACTGGACTATGTCCGTTACGTACCGGTGTGTTTCGATGATGGTGGTATTCGTCATGCGACGGTCATTAGTATGCAATGAGATGCAAAGCTTTCCTGCTGTTGGCATGATTCTCTATCAACGTTGCCCGACTGACCGGGAGTGGCGTGTCTGACTGAGCCATCTCCTCGCTATTTTGAGGATACAAATCACAATTTCTACACTTGATATCCATTTGGAAAATATATCAGCATCTGTGCACACTTGCAGTCGCAGCAAACACTCTAATATTGTTTTCATTCACTAAATATAGAGATTTGCATCTCCAAAATTTCGGTGAGGAATAGTTGGATGGACACGCAAAAATTACACATCCTCTCATGTGACGGTAGGTGGTGCAAGTGGATTTCGGATTTAGAAAATTAAAGCGATCTCGAGATTTTCGATTAGCGTTTATTTTTGTCAACGCAATTTATAATTTTATTCAAGAACTAGGACTTACGGGTTTTGATACAATTTTCACTGGGTTTTGATTTAAAATTCTTTTTGGTGGGGCGTGTGCAAATGGTGGATCGTATGGAAAATGCACCAGATGTGTTGGGCGGGTTATTGTGTTGACATGTGCCTCGATAACTGATGTTCGAACACTAGCTCGATTCAAATTTTGAATTTTTCGAGAATTATCAGCCACAAGAAGACCTTCTTCGAGAACTTTATATGGCAAAATTTCTTCACCAAAACCAAATTTTGATTTACTCAGCCAAAATGAAGGAAATTTTTGATATAACGACCACTTTTAATAAGAAAGAAGAAGACAATTTAAGTATTTCTATAACAGACGTACCTTCAAAAATATCTTCGCTTAAACATAATTCAACTGAAATTCTTATTTATTGCCAAAATTTCTACAGTATGTAAGCCGGAGCAAAAATGGAAGAAATATATAAAAATTTACTAGGCTTATCTTTTTCGGTAATTTTAGCTACTGAAACAAGCTGGGATGAATGTGTTCGAAGTGAAGAAATTTTTGGAAGAACTTTTAATGTATTCAGCGACGACCGAAATTTTCATGAGTCCCAGAAAAAGTCTGGCGGAGGTGTTCTCATAGCAATTTCAACCAAATTCAATTCAGAAATCATTTCTACGACTAAATTCAAAGAATTCGAGCATCTTTGGGTAGAAATCATGCATTGTTGGTGAAACACACGTGTTTGCTTCCGTGTATTTTCCACCAGATCATGCAAATAAAACTGCTTATGAATCTTTTTTTCAAAACGCTGAACAAATTGTATCACAATTACCTCCTGAGGCTAAAGTTCACATCTATGGTGACTTTAACCAAAGACTAAGGACTGACTTTATTTAGGACTCTGAAAATGAAGTCATTTTACTTCCAGACGTTGGGGACAATGAAAAACTGCAGTTTGTTTTCGACATAACTGCTAATTTAGGTCTGTTACTTGGACTTTCTGTTGACCAATATTCACGAAGATTTCTGTGTGAATGAATGATTGAATCCTTTATGGAAAAATGAATCATTTCACACAGGAATCGAATCCTCTCTATTTGTTCATAAAACTCAAGACCCAACGACTGTGAGTTCGAGGAAATCTTTGAATATCACAAAGCAAATTATGAAAATATTAAACGCAGATTAAGTAGTGTAAACTGGGAACAAATGAAGAGTATAACACTAAAACTGAAATTGAAATAAAGTCGTGCCCTAAGACCTTTTTCAATTACGTTAAAACAAAATTGAAATCTAACAAATTTTCCATCATCCATGCATCAAGTGAAGCGCGCCGGGCGTCACCACTGTCGTGGGGCACTGGTTTTTCGGATTGAATCAAAACGACACAAGTTAGAACAGCTGACCTGACGAGTCGGTGGTCCGAATCAGACTCTCTATTGAAACCATACATACAGGGTGCGGCAGAAAATAATGCGAAAATTTGTTCTATTTCTTTCAAATCCCATTTTCAACTAATTCAAGCAATAATATCAACATTTTCGAGTGTAGTTATCTTTATAAAGTCCTTTTTAAACCAATTTATTCAATGTGTCATCCATTTTTATTACTAACATCCTCGAGCCGACGCCGGAAGCCAGAGCATGCCTTTCGGACGTAGTCCTCCGACATTGACTGCCATGTGCGTGTTATGGTTGACTTCAGGGTTTTCACACTAGGGTGTGATGTTTTGCAGGCTCGTGCTTCAACATATGCCCAAATCGAATAATCCAACGGATTAAGATCTGGACTGCTAGGGGGCCACAAATCCTTCGGCCAAAACTTCATGTTATCGTTCAATCATTGTTGGGTTCGATTGGACGTGTGACACGGCGCTCCATCCTGCTGTAGGACAACGTTTTGGTCCTCGGAGAAGTTGGCCTTTACCCAGGGAAGCACTTGGTCCTTTAAAATCCTTTAAAATACCGATATACACTTCGGTATTGATTTTAACTCCAGCATCAATGAAAACAGGCGGCATTTTCAAACCGTTGGACGCCACCAAGCCAAACATCATGACACCAGCCGGATTTTTGGTTTGAAATTTGAATTTCACTTTTTCCGGAACGTTCTCCATTTTCGCGAATGAACCGGTCCGTGCGGCTGTTGGCCACCGCATCGATGCTGAAAAGCTTTTCGTCGGAGAACAGGATTATCATTTTTTCCTTCTTCGACAAGGAAAGCAACCTCTTGGAACGAGTCACTCGTAGTTCCTTGACCCGGTCCGTAATCAAGTGGCGTTTCACTCTGGCTCTGGGAGATGCATGCAGGTTTTCTTTGATGATTATCTGCATGGATTTCTCCGAAATATTGGCTTCCTTTGCAAGTTTTCTTATGGAACGCACCGGGTTGCGAGCAATTTTTGCACGGACCGATTTGATCACGTTCGGCGTGCGTACAAAGCGCCGACGTCGCTTCCCGGCTTCCGCTGCATTGGACCATCCTGCAGGGACTTTTTTTTTGTGCGGTAAACTGTTGCCAAATTGCACCCTACCACCTTGGCAATCTCTATCGGCTTCTTCTGGGCGAGCAACAAACTGGTGATCACTTCTTTCGCGAACATTTTGACGAATTTGCAATAGCATAAATAGAACGTTTGGATGCAGCACTTGAAAATAAACATAAACAAATACACTTTCGACAGAAATTAGTCACTAGCTACACGAATTAACCCAATACTTAAGTTTGAACATTTTCGCATTATTTTCTGCCGCACCCTGTAAACTTAAACCTAAAAATCAACCTACGCTCTCTCTTTCTCTTTCTATCCTCAAATAGTGTATATGTGTTGGGGGGTATACAAGAAAAAAAAAAAAAGTTTAAAGAAAAATAAGTGTCATGCAATACAAAGTCGCTGTGTTTCATACGCGAAACTGTTTATTATTTTGTCAACAAACTCACTCAGCTGCTTGTGTTTGTGACCATATAACGTTTTAAACAAGGCGAGTAGAGAACTCTTCCTTGATTACTACTCTAGGTGACAAATCACCCAGAGGCGTGTAAAGTTAGGGGCCATTGTGGCGATCCGTGATGGCATAAATAAAGACCGGATCGGGTCGCCACATTAGATCAACGCATTGGCAGCAATTCGGAAGAAATATGCAATATTTTTGCAACATTTTTCCAGGAAATTTATACCACCTGTTCCGAAAATGACCGGGACCGGGACTTCTTTGAATTTATTCCGGATTTTCCTTGCGATATAGGTGTTAATAGAGTCACGGTACACGACATTCTGCATGCCCTTAAAAATCTAGATGCCTTGAAAGGTGCAGGACCTGACGATATTCCCCCTGTATTCCTGAAGAACCTAGCTATGGGACTTACAACTCAGTTGTTTTGGCTCTTTAAAATATCGCTTGAAACTGGAATATTCCCGAAAATATGGAAAAACTATTTTTTGGTGCCTGTCTTTAAATCTGGCAAAAAATCTGACGTACGTAATTACCGTGGTATTGCCATCATCTCTTGCATTCATCAACTATTCAAAGCAATAATCAATGAAAAATTATTTATCCTGATAAAGAATAGAATCTCAAATAGGCCACAAACTTATTAGAATTCATTAACTATTCATTGACTGCAATGGAAAATGGCAACCACGTAGGAGATCTTTACACAGGCTTTAGCAAATCATTTGATCGCATTAATATTCCAATGCTACTCTTCAAATTGCAGAGAATTGGCATAGAGCATGGACTTCTTAAATGGCTTGAATCCTATCTTACAAACCACCAGCAAAAAATAAAATTCGATGGAATGAAATCCCATCCCGTTCATGTCACTTCAGGAGTTCCACAAGGCTCTCATATTGGCCCTCTCTTATTCATATATAGAAAGAATAAAAAATTTTGAATTAGAATGAAAAAATTATTAATAAAAATATTAAATAAAAGTGAATAGAGTGAGGATTTTTTTTTTTATTTATCAGCATTGTGAAACTATAGACTTAACCATGTCACGGCAAAACCTAAAACAAATATTTAATGCCAAACAAAACAACATCTACTAATAAATATTATAAAAGCACCTTCTACTTAATCTATTTTTTTTATATTTCATAAGAAAAAACGTATATGTAAAAAATGTATATGCAAATGTACTAGTCTACATCGGTTGAGGAAATAAATAAATAAATAAATAAATAAACTTTAGGTCTAACCGCTTCCTTGGGGGGGTGCGTTGGTAAATTTTTTGCGCCATTGGCTCCGTTTGGGTTGGTGGGGGGGCAAGGGGACGGTAGTGGGCCTTGGGGGGGGGGTAGAGAGGAGTGTTTTGTGGGCTATTGTTGAGGGAGGGAACAAATGGGGAAAATGGGGGAATTTATGCTTTGGGGGGGTGTGGGCCGGGGGCCCGGGGGTCGAAGAGTGGGGGCGAAAGAATTGCAAAGGAGGGGGGGGGTGCTTTGAGGTTACCGATGTTTTTTTTTTTATAAGATCATTTATTTGTACAGGCTCAATCGAATTAACTTTACAGAGCCAAGATTTCATATTTACATACATCAGTTATCTTAAAACTAAGGTTAAGGGGGCTGAACCGATTACTCGCGGCCGTCTCGAGGTTAATAGGAATAACAATTGGAAGGATGGGAAGATGGGTGGGAATTTGAAGTATGGTTTACATAACACTTTTATTTTAAATTCTAAATTGTCAAAAACCTTAAAACTATACAACTTTCGGCTTCTTTTGACTTTGACTTGAACATTTTTGAGAAAAAAAAAACACACACACACAAACACAGATAAAAAAAAATTTAAAGTAAACATACAGGTTAAACTAACTACAATCTAAGGTTAATGTTAGTCAAAAACACATAAATGAGTTTCATAAACTCCAGGTCACGCAGAGCCAAAATATCTCGAACTGGTACATTGGGTTGTCTACCTCGAGCCCGAAGGGAATCATAAAGCTCAGATCTGACTCCACGATGTTCAGCACATGACCAAATAATGTGATCTGCGCCTGATAACCTTGTCCACATTCACAGAGATTGCTGTCGCTCAGCCCAACACGGTATAAATGAGCGTTCAAAGAATAATGATTGGACATGAGGCGAGACATCACACGAACGAAGTCTCGACCCACATTCATACCCCAAAACCAAGATTTCTTCGACACCTTTGGGATGATTGAATGTTGCCATCGCCCCCAATCTCCTTTACTCCATTTATACTGCCAGGTGACGAGTGACTGTTGACGAAATATAGGAAAAAATTCATTGAAGGCGATTTGTCGATCATAAATATCGCCTTCTACAGCGCCCACCTGTGCAAGCGAGTCCGCTTTCTCATTGCCCAGAATTGAACAATGAGAACGAACCCATACAAAGGTGATGATAAAATAACGCGAAGATAAAGCACTTTGAAGCTCCTGTATTTCCATGAGAAAATACGAGGAGTGCTTTACCGGCCTCAAGGAGCGAATAGCCTCTATAGAACTGAGACTATCCGTGAAGATGAAGTACTGATCCGGTATTAGTGAGGCAACAATTTCTACCGTAAAGTGTATTGCCGCTAATTCAGCGACATATACGGAACAAGGAGCTTGAAGTTTACGATTGGCGCTATAAATTTCATTAAATATACCAAAGCCTGCTGACTCCTCTATCAATGATCCGTCATTGAAGAACGATTTAGTGGAATTAACTTGGCCAAACTTTGCAGAAAATATCACAAGAGCAATCATAGGACGATGATGCTCTGGAATTCCACGAAGCTCTTGCTTCATGGATAAATCAAAATGAACCGAACTGCCGAAGTCGGAGAAGCAAACACGACTGGGAATATTCGGCGAAGGGCTGACATCCTGTGTTATGTACAAATGGTACAAAGTCATGAAGCGAGTTTGAGGATTCAACTCAAGAAGCTTCTCAAAGTTTTCGATTACCTGGGGGTTCATAACTTCACACATGGTGAGGAGCCGGAGAGATAATTCTGAAAACCGATCCGAGAGTGGCAACATTCCAGCCAGCACTTCCAGACTCATCGTATGAGTCGAGTGCATACAACCTAACGCGATACGTAGACACCGATACTGAATACGTTCCAGTTTAATGATATGCGACCGAGCCGCCGACTGAAAACAAAAACTACCGTATTCTAGAACCGACAAAATCGTTGTCCGGTACAACGTTAGAAGATCTTGCGGATCTGCTCCCCACCAGGTTCCAGTTATTGTGCAGAAAAAGTTGATCCTTTGCTGGCACTTTCGCTTCAGATATTCAATGTGGGATCTCCAGGTGCACTTTGAATCGAACCAGACCCCAAGATATTTAAAGGACATGGAATGAGTTATCGGCATACCCCAAATTTGAAGCTTTCGGTTGTGCAGGGTTATGCTTCCTAGAAAAAACTACCAACTCAGTTTTCTCTGTAGAGAATTCGATACCAAGCTCTAGAGCCCAAGTAGAAAAATTGTCTAAGGTATCCTATAAGGGTCCTTGCAGATCGACCCCATTGGGTCCCGTGACAGACACTACACCGTCATCTGCAAGTTGTCTCAACGTACAGTTGTCACTTAGACAACCGTCAATGTCTTTGACATAAAAATTATACAAAAGGGGGCTTAAACATGATCCCTGTGGGAGACCCATGTAGCTAAATCGGGAAGCTGTAGAGTTTCCATAGGAGAAGCTCATATGTTTCTCTGACAGCAAATTGTACAAACAATTATTCATTAATGATGAAAAGCCACAAGCGTGGAGTTTATCTGAAAGAACTTCAACAGATACTGAATCAAAAGCCCCCTTGATATCCAAGAATACAGAAAAAGTTTGCTCTTTTTTAGCAAAAGCTAACTGAATCTCTGTGGAAAGCAACGCGAGACAGTCGTTCGTTCCCTTACCCCTACGGAAACCATATTGAGTATCTTAAAGCAGGTTGTTCGTCTCAACCCATTTGTCCAGGCGGAAGAGGATCATTTTCTCCAACAACTTTCGAATACAAACCGATTGTCTGTTGAACTGCCCAATTTGGAAGACGTTTGCATTGAGTTATCTCAAGGGGGGGGAGGGGGGAGAAAAAAAATGGGGGGGGGCGTGGTTGGGGGACGGGGTGAATGGTGGGGTGGTGGGTGTGGGGGTGGTTTGTTTTTGTGTGTGGGAAGGAGGAGAGTCTTGTTTAAGCAAAATCTTGAGTGGAACACCGAATGAGGTAAGCGATTATATTAATAAGTCGTGACATGATATCATTTAGCAGTTATAATTAAAGGCACATTTTTGGAGCAAATTGGAGGCACAATATGGAACCATCAACCTCCATTACCTCCAGTCGTTGGCTCAGCTTACCATCGAGATGATCTAAGAGATTGAAGAAGACATGCGGATCTTGACTGAGAGGCTGTTTGAAAACGTTGCAGCTGGCGGAACTCCGTTAAGCAAAGATCGAAGGAAGGGTACTGGTACATGTACAGCCTGATCAGGCATAGTAGTAATGTTCATTTCCGAATGCCAGAATGGTCATCAAGGAAATGACGTCAAACATATTCGGACATATCCTAATTAAATTAAACATTACATATAATTAATCACTCTCATGCTGCAATGCAGTTTGTAAGCCTCAGCAATGCCGACGGAGGAACATCTTTGCAGATTACTACTAGTATCTCACACAACGACACAGATATCATATCTTGTGATCCATTGAGTGGTCCAATATATTATATGCCAAATAGTTCGAGCGGATTAGAGACCATGCAAGAAGAAAGGATTGAAGAAGGTTATGATGGAATGCATGAAATACACATTACATTAAACGGTTACGGTTACAAACTCAACATAATCACACATGAATCGAATAATCAATATTACACGGTGTTCAATAAGTTCGAATACAAGTTTTCATCATTGCGTAGGTATGCGCCATGTACATATTCTGCATTGGTATTGGTGTCAGCTTTAGCTTCATTCATACGCTACCGAATGTGCGCGGTGTTGACATTCTGTCAGTTTTTGTTCATTTGTTACGTGCGATGAAAACGTATCGGGATGTCGTAATTAAGCGTTTTTTGAACGGTGAGCAACCCGCTGATATCTCCCGGCAGCTGAAATTGCATGGGGTCAAGCGGAACTTTGTCTACACGACCATCAGGCGATACCGGGAGACGTCCTCGACCAATGACCGTGCGAGATCCGGTCGGCCGCGTTCAGCGAGGACGCCACGGGTCATCAAGATCGTGAGGGAGCGAATTCGGCGCAAAAAGAACCGCTCAATCCGGAAAACGGCTGCAGATCTCAACGTTTCCATTGGAACCGCTCACACCATACTCACCAAGGACCTTGGTTTCAGGCCTTACAAAAAACGTAAGGTCCATGGCGTTTCGGAGGCTACCAGCAAAAAGCGGTTGGATCGAGCTAAGAGGATCCTCTCTCGGCACGCTGGTCAGGAGTTTGTTTTTTCGGACGAGAAACTGTTCGTGCTGCAGCAGCCGCACAATGTGCAAAATGACCGGGTGTGGGCGCCATCGAGGGACAGCATTCCTGAATCCAATGTAAACATCCCTCGGTTCCAAAGTGCCGCGTCGGTGATGGTTTGGGGGGCAGTATGCAAACGTGGTAAGCTACCCTTGGTGTTTATTGAAAAAAACGTCAAAATCAACGCGGCGTACTACAAAACTGAGGTTTTGGAAAAGGTTGTTGCCCCCAGTCTCCGAAGCCTCTACGGCGATGAGCACTACGTGTTCCAGCAGGACGGTGCACCAGCCCATACGGCAAATGTGGTTCAAGCCTGGTGTCGGGACAATTTAACCGACTTTCTGGACAAAACTTTGTGGCCTCCCAGCTCCCCGGACTTGAATCCTCTCGACTTTTTTGTTTGGTCCTATATGATGGCGAAGCTGAACGAATACAAGGTCAGCACTTTGGATCATTTCAAGACGGTAATTCTCAAAATCTGGGACGAAATGCCCATGCAGTCCGTGCGTGCCGCCTGCGACGCGTTCGAGAATCGTTTGAAGCTCGTTAAGGAGTACAAAGGAGTGGGGGGTTATTCCAAGAGAAATGTTGTAAACGTTCCTTGTAAACATAGCTTTCAATAACATAAATCCAAAAAATAAAAAAACATGTTTTCTCATTTTTTTAACAAATTTTGAAAGTGTATCCGAACTTATTGAACACCGTGTATTACTGGGGAATATCGCATGGAAGATACGGTTTTAAACATTTTGTTATAATGCTGGGGGAATCTGCTATCATAGGGTGGGGTTGCGTCTCGTTCATTGTTTTCACAGGGGTTGGGGGGGCGGAGGAAAAAGGGAAAAACTAAAAAAAAAATATAGGAAATTTTATGGAATTTTCGCTTTTTTAATCAGCTCGGTAGCTTGTTGGTTTTTTTTTTTTTGGCGGAATTCTCTGTTCTCACAACAAAAAAATAAAAAAGCGGCTAACACAACAAAAAACCCGAACCGAAAATCAAAAACACCTGGAAATTTTGGAAAGCTCAAAAAAAAAATCCAAGGGGTGCCAGGGGAGTACCAAATTCTATTCCGGGCTGGCCCCTTTGAGGAGATGTACGGTTTGTGTCCTTTCTTTTGTTATTTATAAAGGGTGTTTTGATCAAAATTCGGTCGACTCAAACTTGACGCATTTCCTTTCATCGTGCATTAAAAAAATTGCATACCCCTCATTTTGAAGATGTGTGCGCGTATCATCATGCCTCTATTTTCATTTTGAGATTAGCACTTCAGTTATCAAAATTTCGTCGAAGGAAGAGAAGCGACGTATCAAAAGTTTGCACGTGCATGGCGAAAATCCAAACTACTCTCACGCCAAGTTAGCGAAATTGTTGAATGTGGTTAAATCAACTGTTACCAACGTATTAAAAGTGTTCGGTGAACGTTTGTCGACAGCCAGGAAAGCTGGATCGGGGGAAATCGAAAGCCGGAGGCCACAGCGACGACAAAAAGAGTTGCCCGCTGTTTCGAGCGGAACTCCAACCTCTCCGTCCGAGATGTCGCAAAGAAGCTGGGAGTGGCGCCTTCAACCGTGGATAGAGCTAAACAACGAGCTGGACTGTCGACTTACAAGAAAGTGGTGACTCCAAATCGCGACGATAAACAAAGCACGTCGGCCAAAGCACGATCGCGAAAGTTGTACACGACGATGATGACGAAGTTTGATTGCGTGGTGCAGGGCGATGAAACTTACGTCAAGGCAGACTTTAAACAGCTTCCTGGACAGGAATGTTATAAGGCAACCGGACGGGCAGATGTGGCAGATATTTTCAAGCACATTAAACTGTCAAAGTTCGTGAAGAAATATCTGGTGTGGCAGGCCATCTGTACCTGTGGCTTGAAGAGCAACGTTTACATTGCGACCGGAACCGCCAACCAGGAAATTTATCGGAGCGAGTGCCTACAAAAACGTCTACTGCGATTCAATTGTTGCGTTCTATTTTGGCCGGATTTGGCACCTTGCCATTACGGAAAAAAGGCCATGGACTGGTATGCCGCCAACAACGTTGAAGTGGTGCCCAAGGACAAGAACTCTCCCAACACGCCAGAGCTCCGCCCAATCGAACAAGATTGGGTCATCGTCAAGTTGAACCTTAAGAAGACTCAAAAAGCTGTTGTGAGCGAGAAACAGTTCAAGGCAAACTGGCGTTCTGCGGCGAATAAAGTGGACAAGAGACTGTACAAAATCTTATGGCAGGTGTTAAACGAAAGACCCGGCAATTCGCATTCGGTAAAAAGGAAGCTTAGATGAATATTTCTCCTGTATTCTGTATTAACTGAACTTTAAAAAAAAAAGAATTTTACTTATTAATAAGAACTTTGATCGACTTACACACATTACTGTTTGACCAAATTTTGATCGGAACACCCTTTAATCTTTCCACTATATCACAAAACATTGGGGACATGAATCGGGAAGGATCAAAGGGGAATAAACGATTCTTCACTCCCCCAAAAGAGAAGGGAGGGGGGCGAGCAAAAATCGTTGTTGGAGGGGGAGGTCTCTTTCTTGGTTGGTGGTGGTTGGTGGTAGGAGGAGGGGGGGGGGGCGGGAGAACATATATACAAAAGCGTCCGGGGGGCGGGTGGTAAGTCTGATTCCTTATGTGGACGGGCGAGAAACCAGACTTGGCGAATCTTGGCGTATTTGACTGTGACGCTTACGTACAGGTGCCGGAACAGAAGCAGTTAAAACTCGTCTTCAAATCGGTGAAGTTTACTTTTGTAGGATACGCGGAAGATCACAAATGTTATCGTTTTGTGGACCGCGCAACCAATAAAATTACGGTCAGCCTGGATGCAAAGTTCATTGAACTGGGCAATGGGTCTGATCTCGAGATCGTATCACTGTAGAAGATATTGTGAATATTCCCGTCGAAGAGGTCAGCGAGTGCGAGGATGGTGTTGCTTCGTCGTCAGATTTTGAAGGTTGGGATGACGCCGAGCTCCTGAGGACATTCAAGTTCAGGGGGAGCACGAAGCATCCTTGCATATACATAACCGCAGTGCAATGGTACAATGATTTTGTAGTTGGTTCGCTAGAGATGAGATCGAGGAACCGACGGATTACCGTGATGCGCAGCAGAGTCCTGAATGGAAGTAAGCGATGAAGCAAGAGTTGCGTTCCCATGCAGCAAATAAGACTTGGGACATGGTGGAGTTGCCGCCAGTGAAGAAGGCCGTCGGGTCACGCTGGGTCCTCAAGTTGAAGCGTACCTAAACAGGAGATACAATGAAACGCAAGACCAGGCTTGTAGTGCAGGGCTATCGGCAGCGCTATGGTGAGGATTACCTGGGTGTGTTTGCACCGGTGACGAGACAGGAGACTTTCCAGGCATTATTGGCCGTGGCAGGTAGACGAGGAATGATGCTCAATCACTTCGATGTTAAGACAGTTTATTGGCATGGCACAATCGAGGAGGAGATATGTATGCATCAGCCTCCTGGTTTTGTGACTACCAGAAAGAAGACACTCCTGTGTAAGCTCAAAAAGCATATACGGGCTAAAGCAGTCTGCGCGCTGCTGGAACCGAGCGCTGCATGGTGCGTTAGTCATGTTTGGATTCAAGCAATGTTCTTCAGATTTCTGTCTGTTCGTTGGGGACGACGACCGAGGAGTCGTTTTCTTGCTGATTTATGTGGATGACATCCTGGTCGGCAGTACGAAGCAGGAATTCCTTACTGATGTGTTTGAATCGTTGCGTAAGGAATTTGATGTCACGAACCTTGGTGCTGTGAAGCAGTTCTTGTGATTCGAAGTTCAGTGTGCGAGCGGTTACTACAACTTGCGGCTGGCGAGTTATATCAAGACGCCTAGAGTTATGCAAGGCTTCGAGTACCCCAATGGATCCTGGATTCGTAGGAGTAAACGATTCCTGTCGACTATTTCCGGATACGTATCTGTTCAGAAGCTTTATTGGAGCTCTTTTGTATGTGGCGGTGAATGCCAGACCAGACATTGCTTCAAGTGTATCCATACTTGGTCGGAAAGTTAGTGCACCTACCGAGATGGATTGGAAAGCTGCGAAGCGTATTGTGAGATATTTGAAGGGGACGATGGACATGCGACTGAGATTTGAACCCGGGGTCGAGGAGGGCCCTGGTCGGCTACTCCGATGCTGATCGGGCCGGAGATCATGCAAGCTGGAGATCCACTACTGGGTTTATATTCTCTTTCGAAAGCGGTCCCATCGCATGGGCGAGCCGGCTTCAATCGTGTGTCAGTCGTCGTCGATGGAGGCTGAGTACATCGCATTAAACGAAACGTGTGTGGAGCTCATTTGGCTCGGCGGTTGATGGCAGATCTGGAAGAAGATGTTTCGAAGGCGACAACTATGTACAAAGACAATCAAAGCTGTCTGTCTTTCGTCAAATCGGAGCGCACAAGCAAGAAGTCCAAACATATTGACACAAAACAACATTTCGTAAAGGACATGATGGAGCGAGGCGAAGTTCATCTGATCTACTGTCCAACGGAGCGGATTATAGCGGACGTTCTCACAAAGCTCTTGGGTGCGACTAAATTTCGGCAGCTGGTGGAGATGAGTGGGCTTTCGAGATGAGTTGATCCGGAGATCGGAGTTGAGGAGGAGTGTGAGAGATGACACCGGCCACCTATCTACGGTTCAACCCAGGGAACTGACTGGCAGCCATTTTCCTGAAGCCAACATCTTCTTCTTCTTCTTTTTTGATTGAGCGACGTTTGCTCAGTAAGGGCCAGTAACTGCGACTATATGCCCGAAGCCAACATCTCTAACATCCAAACATCAAAAGATTCATTGTTTGTAAACAATGCAGGTGTTCGTACCCGCTGTAACAAACGTCAGACGGGCCTTATTAAAATAAGGCCCGTGATATGTTGCATACTGCCAAACGCTAGTAACTTTGATAGGGTTGCCAGGCCCCTGGTTCAACCATGCTACCGTTTCACTACACTCTAAGATCAGAATACCTAAAGATTATTAAAAAGCACCGATAATTGCTCAAAAGTGCACATACCTAAATTATGCGTTAACACAGGTTACCTAATATTGGGTAATAGTATTGAAGGAAGATAAACGTTAAATATGACCGATTTTTTATCGTTAGTTTTTACTCAAAATTGGGTATTTTTTTGTAGTTTTATTTTACAGAATGCTTAAAAAAAAAGACATGCAATTTAACAATCTATTCGGATTAGTTTTACAAATTCTGCACTCAAGGAGAAACAATTGTTTAAATGTATGACAGATTTCATTTTGTATTGAACAAAAAAAAAGTATCAACACAGAGAACAGACATCCAGCCTCGAACATTTTTGTTGCAATTTACTGTGTAACTTTTTAAAAGCAAACCGTTGGAAAAACAACGCCGCCTAGTCTAGGTTTCACCAAACTAAAATTGACAGCCTATCAAATCTCGAGGCGGGCAAGTGGCGCCTTCAACATAAGATTCACCAAAATTAACGAAAACGAGCTGTAATTTTAAAATGGCAGTTACAGAAATGTACACTTGGAGGACACTCCAGCTTGGTTGTCTGTTCTCTGTGGTATCAATAAAGAGTATGGATGAATTCAAGTAAAGGTCAAGTGAGGTTAAACATCTTAGTATCTAGAACTGAAATTGATAATAACTTCCTGGCTATTTTTTTTAAACAGCTCGAAAAATAATTTTGACAAGGATCCGTCGGAGCTAGAATAATTAAAAATAATGCATCAGTTATTGCTTCAAAGATTTGGAAATGAGATAACTATTTATTGAGAGATTAATAATAAATTTTGTTACGTTTTGACTTGAAAAAATACGGCGACTGCTTTGCTTCAGTGACGTTAAATTTATTCAATTTTAGGTAAATAAAAACGTCCAATATTCGAAAGTGAACATTACGCAAATATCAGTAAAAATTACTGTTTATTATCGTTTAATTTTACCGATATTTTGGGTATTGTCAACAATACCTAATTTTAGGTAAAATAAATACCTAATTTTAGGTATTCTCATCTTAGCGTGTACCCCTCGCAACATCAATGAGGTGCAGCGTTGCCAGGTGGATTTATACAATATCGGTATTGCTTATTAAAAAATATCGGTATTTATCGGTATAAAGTAAATTTCAGATTTTTTTTCAAGTGAACTATAGTTTAATTTTTGATATAAGATTACAATATATTTTGGCGATCATTTTTCTTCTATTTTCAAATTTTATATGGACAAAGTTTGACGTAAACATAAAAAATAAAATAAAAAATACATTAGCCATTTTTTTATATTTACCATCTCGAGGTTGAATATGTATACTTTGAATAAATATACATTTTAATATATATTTTTTAGAATACACACTTCTTAAGATGTTATTAAGATAACAAAATGTATAGCGATAAGGTTTTTGAGCCAACTCCCGTTGTGCTAAGCACATCCCTTATTTTTTTAAATAGATTTTAACAAAAAAACGGTTTATTTCTAGTGTATACCGCTTCCAATTTTATACACTTTTCCATACATACCACTGGATTTGTTAGACACGAAAAGCTAAGATATGGTCGATTATTCAACACTGCTTCTTGAGCGCATAGTGAATTTGATATTTTTGATTTTTTTTGCTTGATAGAACGAAAATAGGCGACTACGACGAAGTAGCGCTCTACCCTATCAATAAACAGATAATTTCTTTTGAAAATCCCATATTAAAAAGCATAAATGTATAAAGTATTGTTGCTTGTTACTATAGGACTGATGAGTTTACCCAACAAACAAACGAAAGCAGTAAATAAGCATATGTGCATTATTACAACTGAATTAAGACTTTTGTGGCTGAATAAAAAATCTGGCTGATATATAAGCTGAATAACCATGTCTTTAATTAAAGCAATAACATTATTTCAAGTGTTTCATTTTGTTTGAATAACATGCTTATTAAAAGCTATTTTAGTATTTATATGTAACTAAGTTTACACAGTTCAACAAAGAGTCGAATAACAGTTTATAAATCCGTTGAAACATCGTTTATATAGCCTATTTATAGTTATGCTGTATAAATGATGCTATATTCATTGAATTCAGTTAATTCCTATGTTTTTGTTTATGAGTTTAATTTTTGGTACTGGTGAAAAAGTATTGACCTGTTTTCAAGAGTTGAAATTATAGTCAATTGCTTGAAGCAAATAGCTCAAAGGCTACCCTTTACATTGCCCATCAGAATAGAAAACAGCGCAGTGTTTACAAATAACATCAGAAAACATTGTCATGTCCTTTTATCGTCTCTTGTTCAATATGCCCTTGCCAGTAATGCACGTAGTAAAACCGAACATCAACCATCAAAGCTTGGTAATTCAGATGTTTAATAACAGCATTTAGAAGGTTTATTTGAGCACTGACATTGCTTATATACAGACAACGCTATAAATAGAATATCAATGTAGCTCAATAAGAGCATCACTTCTGCTACTATTCAATATATAACATTGAGCTTATATAGCCGATTCGTTTGTACTTCATTCAATTCTAGAATAGCGCAGTTGGTAAGTCACGTAGTTGAGGATACGAAAGTTGATAGTTCGAATCTCGCTATTTAATGGTAATAAATAAATGTTACAAAATGTTTCTGTTGATGTCTATGCATAATAATATAAATTAAATATCACAATATGAAATCCAAATAAAAATTTTGTATCATATGGAAAATCATACAAAAACCCCAACAAAGTTTTATAAAAATTTAAAAAAGTTGAACAAAAGTTCAATAAAAGACACCACAGCTTTTTTAATATGCTCAATGATGTTGAAGAAATATATATTATTCTTAACAAACACTCGCTTAGCTCAACAAAGGTCTCTTCGACTCTCGGAATTACCCTCAAGTTCTGTAAAGCATTAAAACAGCAGTTATTCAATTGTCAGCTGAACTCCATTGCTGCAAACTTGCTTCTTAAGCATATGCAATTGGCAGTGTTCAAAAGCATTTGGCGACAGCTTAATAACTTCTCCAAATTTGTGTGAATAATGCCTGAACAAAAGCTGTGATGGAAAACAGTTCAGAGATTATTCAACACGCTGCTGAATTAAATCACCATAATGATGTTTATTGATTGTGATGAGTGATTGTTTGTTGGGTATTATGCTTAAAATTACAACCTGTCTTCATTTGTTAACGCATTTAATATCATAATTAAACTCGATAATTTTATCACAGACATACAACCATAACACATCTACTTTCAAATTAAATGCTTAAAATGGCAGGCATCCATTTACTCTAACTTGAAACTTTTTCCGTTTCTCGCTCGCCTCGCATAGCACGTGAGCAACGGAGGAAACAAAAACAGAAGCTAAAGCTAAAGCTAAAAACAAAATACAGTGACCATTCGTTCATTGCAACATGTTTACATTACAATGAGCGAATGGCATTCGCTCATTGCAACATCTGACAACGTCAAATCGACTGTCAAAAACTCGTGAACAATAGATCGTAAATGACAGATTACTGCTTGACATTTGCATATGACAGTTAATTGCTTTTTAATTGCCAAACGTTGCAATTAGTGGACTTGCAATGAAAAGACGTTCCAATTAACGAAATTGCAATAAGCAAATGGTCACTGTACGCACAGTGAGCGCAGTTGCAGCCGCAGGGTTTTCCATTTGAAGAATGGCGAGGGCGAGGGGTAAGAAATCTAAAAAAACACGCTGATAAACCATAAACCAAATATAATGTTGAAATAACTTTCATTGAAAATCGGTATTTATCGGTATAAAAAAGTTGGAAATCGGTATTTTCAGAGCCCTTGTCGGTATATCGGTATTGAGAATAAAAATCGGTATAAATACCGATAAATCGGTATACCTGGCAACGCTGATGAGGTGTATAAACCGATATTTCAAGTGTATGTCGTTATGCTCCTGGTAGGCGGCGCTGCAGTTGTTCGATAACTGTCATGTAAATGTTTATCAATAAAAAGCGTAGCACATAATCTAAAAAGTTTTGTTTGTTTTTCTCTGCACTTGCTTCTTACACCGGCTGCCCATATTAACTTTTGCACACTATGTTCAAGAAAAGGTATATGGACATCAATGACTGTTCTCTGTGACACAGGTGGCAAAGAGCAAGGTGTTTGTCGGTATTAGTTATGAAAAATATGTAAACAATTAATTATTTTGGATAGCGACGTAAAACTCCAAAAACAAGCGAATGATAACAAAGCAAGTTTAGTTTGTGTCCGCATCCTTTTTTCTCTGTATTATCGAGATTTTTAGCCTCAGGCTGGTCATCTCCCGTCGTGTAGTCACTCAAACACCTCTTTGGGTGTTTTTCGTAACATATCCTTTGAAATCGCTACTTTGGCGTGAGAGGTATGGAAGTTAACCACTACGCCGGAGTAGCCCCCTGTCCCCATCCTTTTTGTGCACAAGAAGGCAAAACTATACCAAATACCGAAAATAAACATTCCGCCTTGTGATTTGCTGCTGTTGTGACTTGTTGTTTTTGGAGATCTACGCCATGCATGTTTACAAACAACAGGCTGTGCATCATCTCACGGACACAATGACAATATTTTGCATTACACTAATACAACTTAACCACTTCTGCACCACCTGTATAGTCCTCATTGTCGCTGCATTACGATGACGTCGTTGACTGTTTTCTACATAACACGCACACCAGTATCACGGCAACGAGCAGTAGCAGGTGTACAATTATTCATTCATTCCAAATCTTGTATTCGTAAAAAGAAGATCGTTAATAAAACAAGTGTGAAATAAGTTCGGTTTCGTGTATTTTTTTTTACCTTCGAAAGAGTTCCTTTTTCCGTGCTCTTTTCCAGTTCGCTTCGATTTTGCTGATTCTGCCCATAAAGAGGGGGGGTTATTCCGAGAGTTGAAGTGACGTTTGTCACTTGGTGAAGTTAGAAAAGTCACCTGTAAAGGGCGATACGGTCAAAATTTGGTCAATATCAACTTGACGTATTTCTTTCAATTTTGCATTTAAAAAACCTGAACACCCCTCATTTTGAAGGTGTGTGTGTGTGTAGAATGTTGCTCCTATTTTGATTTTGGAATTCACTCTTCAGTTGTCAAAATGCCGTCCAAGCAAGAAGAGCAGCGTATCAAAATTTTGCTCGCGCATCGCGAAAATCCGAGCTACTCGCACGCAAAGTTGGCAAAATCGCTAAAAGTTGCCAAATCAACCGTTACAAATGTAATTAAAGTGTTTGGGGAACGTTTGTCGACAGCCAGGAAGTCTGGATCGGGGGGAAATCGAAAACCGGAAGCCGCTGAGACGACAAAGAGAGTTGCCGGTAGTTTCAAGCGAAACCCTAACCTATCTCTCCGAGATGCCGCAAATAAGCTGGGTGTATCGTCTACAACCGTGCATCGAGCCAAAAAACGAGCCGGACTATCGACTTACAAGAAGGTAGTGACTCCAAATCGCGATGATAAACAAAATACGACGGCCAAAGCGCGATCCCGGAGGCTGTATACGACGATGCTGACGAAGTTTGACTGCGTGGTAATGGACGACGAAACCTACGTCAAAGCCGACTACAAGCAGCTTCCGGGACAGGAGTTTTATACGGCAAAAGGAAGGGGAAAGGTAGCAGATATTTTCAAGCACACGAAACTGTCAAAGTTCGCAAAGAAATATCTGGTTTGGCAAGCCATCTGTACCTGTGGCTTGAAAAGCAGCATTTTCATAGCTTCCGGGACTGTCAACCAAGAAATTTACGTGAAAGAGTGTTTGAATAAACACGGTTGTTCCGTACTGTTTTGGCCGGATTTGGCATCTTGCCATTACGGTAAAAAGGCCATGGAGTGGTACGCCGCCAACAACGTGCAGGTGGTTCCCAAGGACAAGAACCCTCCCAACACGCCAGAGCTCCGCCCAATTGAGAAATACTGGGCTATTGTCAAGCGGAACCTAAAGAAGACCAAAAAAACTGCTAAGGACGAGCAGCAGTTCAAGGCAAACTGGCTTTCTGCGGCGAAGAAGGTGGACAAGGTGGCTGTACAAAATCTGATGGCAGGGGTCAAGCGTAAGGCCCGGCAATTCGGATTTGGAAAAGCGGAAGCCTAACTGAATATTTTTCCTGAATTTTATACTAATTGAACTTGAAAAAGAAATTCAATTTGATTTTTTAAATAAACGATTTCACCGATTTACACGCGTTTTCCCTTGACCAAATTTTGACCGTATCACCCTTTAGTGAGGTGACTCTCTTTTTGTTTTACCCAGAGGAGTCGCGTCTCTGCGGGGGGCTTTTCCCCACTCCACCAAGTAACAACCGTTCCTTCTTCTCTGGAAACCACCATCAAAACCAGGAGGAGAATATCTGTCAGTAAAAAAGAATGTATGTATTTTTTTTTGGGTAGTATGTGCGCGCGGGTCGGTCGCAAGCAAGTCGCAAAAAAAAAACAATCATCATAATAACATAACTACAAAAACTTAATCATTCAATTTTTCAATAAAAAAAACAAAGTGAATACAAACATAAACAAAATAATATAATTGTGTATAAAAAAATAACCTGCGGTGGGGCAAACGCAGAGAAAAAAAAGAAAGAGAAGAAAAGATAAAAAAAAAAAGAGAGAATATATTTTATTTTGTGATCGCAGCATGCTCTGCCCACGAACGGTTGGGGTTTGGTGAGCTGTCGCGTTTTTTCCGTATTTTTAGTGTGATGAAATTAATCTGCATAAGAATCTCAATAATAACCGTCGCGAGTGTTAGTGAATGCTGTGGTTATGACCACAGAGTCATACCTAAATATCATTTGTGTGTTGAACCGGTGTAAATGGATTTCGAGAACGAGCCGATTGGTACACTGTTGCTGATTGTTGCGGATTACCCGGGTGAGCGCTTTCCATCTTACTGATTTATTTGCCATTTTTCCTAAGAGGCATGTAAATTACTTGTCGAAATATGCAGCTGACAATATTGACAGCCTTGGTCGCAAGAAGTCATAGAATAACAATTTCTAGAACATCAACTTATTGCGATACATCTTTTGATTCGAACTTTTTCGGTTATTTATTTTACCATATAAGGTTAATGTTGATCACAAGAATATAAATGAGTTTCGTATATCACAAACATCCTAAAGGTCTTGAAACGGTAAATTAAATTGTGTTTTTCAAAAGATTGATTGGCGACTAATCAGTACTTATTCATTTAGGCTGGCCTACTTCCCATCAGGAACCCACCTTCATAGTAATATTTCCCCAAGAAACTCGATTGAAGGCTGCTTGTTTCCTCAAGTGACCACACTTCTTTATTTAACTACGAGTATGGGGAAGTCTTTAAATGCATGTTTTGATACATCCATTATTTGATATGCGTATTTGCTTTTATAGCTGAATATAGGAATAAAGTACCCTGTCTTAAGTTGGTTCCTTTTAACACAATTGCAGTTGATCACATCGTTTGAAACCCTGAACCAATATTTAGTGGTTGAATAAGCATTGCATAGAATTTTTTTTTCTTCGTTTTTAAAACACATCATTTATTCCACAGGTCCAGATGTTCGATTGATATTTGGATAATGAACCAAAATATTATGCTTCGGCTTAAGATCTTTTTTTGAAATGTGTTTGATACAAATTGTGATGATAACTTATTAAATCTCGTAGTGCATCATGTTCTTCATCTGCAACCGAGCACTTCAAACACATATCTACTAATTGTACCAAGTTTGTACCAAGTTGTACTTCATCCTCCCATGGGACAAACTTCCTAACAATAAATGTAAAATAACGGCTGAATATGCCCATTTCATTCGATGTTGAACTTTTGACGAAAGTAGCTATAATGAACTATCGGACCAAAACTTAGACACCTAGAATTTTATAAAATAAATTTAATCACTCCGAAAATTGATTTAATATACAGTGTGGGGTCAATTCATAACTTTTCTCGTTTCAGAAGCTTAATTCTAGGATATATCCAGGACACAAGGAAGGAACACCCATCCCAGTTTTTCCCCTTTACTAATTTCAGAGAGCGAACAATGGCGCTTAAACCTAGGCTCATGAGCCAGGACACACGGTGGGAATACCTTTGTCTTTCTCAAAGAAGTCAGGACAAATAGAGTGACATTATCCTTCTTAGCAACGTCACTCCTAACAATTCACCTAAACCTACAAAATCGAGACGGAAGGACGGTTGTCCCCGTTTCCTCTTTCTTACGGTTTGAAAATATTCGTTGATTAACTCATTCATCAAGTGGATAATTTAATTGCCGTTTATTTTTGAATCATCTTTTACCCCCAACGCTACACAGTGGGCCTGGCCGTTTTAATATTTATGCCATATTACAGATATGCCACAAATATTAATGTTGCTAAGAAAAATACTGGTTATAGTATTTTCCAGGATGCTTTTAATTACTGGCTGTGTGAGCGTTAGAATAGAATAGAATAGAATAGAAAGACAATATATTGTTTATTTAGATTCCAATGATTCGTTTTGGACATATTTGTTGGTGAATTAAATGATATTGAAATATAAGTTTTTTTTGGGGGACAAAAAAAAAAAAGAAATGTGTGTGTTTTTGTCGAAGTGACAGTTGACAAGTCGATAGGGTTTTTTCGTTTCAATGGTTCGGGGGTGAGGGGGGGGGGGAAAAAAAGGGGGTGGGTGGGGGGGAATCTTGTCGATTGATAAACCATTAACATTCTTATTCGTGTTTGATATTCCAACTGCCCTTTCAAGTAAATTCCAAAGATATATATTTTACAAAGTTTTCAACATATGAGGAGATTTTTCTAAATCATCGTGCATCTCCGAAGGGTACGCAGTGATAGGGTTTTCTTCTTTTTTGATTCGCTTTTACGTTTATTGAGTTTCGTTTCCTCACCAACAAATTTTTACTTTCGTGTATTTTCTTTTGATTATGAATTTGATTAATGTTTACTCAATTCCAACAATTAAAAAGCCAATAAAAACATTTAAACCTGGTTGCCAGTTTACACTTTGCTAGATACTTTTCGACTTAACTATTTTTCTTCAATTACCTTCTTGTAAATAGTTTCATTCTGTACCCGTTCTCAACAAAATTCATATGAATAACTAAGATTGCAAACATAAAAACAAACAAGTAAAACTCACTACCTAGCAATCAACCAGTCACACCTCTATTTTTGTTCTCTAATCTTTTCTTAAAATGTCTGCTATCCTCATCTAATCGTTCATATTTCGTTGTATCTTAGCCATCTCTGGGCCTACCAACTGAAATATCAAAAACAGAAAACCGCTTATTTTGATCCCTTTTGTTGACGTGCTGTATTTTGTATTTTGTATTTTATTTCCGCCGAAAGCACTCTAGTGTGCTCATAAATGTATTTCTTAACAAGAATATTTACACAAAAAAATAAACAAACACACTAACACACCCACACACTTTGACGTATATTGTTGCAACATCTACCGACACATTCAAACCTACATTTAAATCACAAACAGATCGCTGCAGCTGCCGGAGCTGCGCCGCTTGACGCGTAGATTCCGTTTGAACTTCAAAAACGAAGTCAAGAGCAGCTTGGTGCGATTGGCGAATTTGTTCGCGGCGGTCGAACCGCCCGAGCACGATTTGTCATCTATGAAATTAAACCGTCGGACGTTCGGTTGCGGCGAGCCTCGTTGCTGCTCGCGTGCTTCCTGCTGCTGAGCTCCAAGGTCCTCCTGCAGCTGGCCATCGAAGGACATTCGCTTTTGGTAGCGAGAGTTGACACTATTGAGGTTCTGCGTCGACGTGCTAGGTAGTTCGTACCGCTTCCTATGCAGCAGGTTCATTTCGTTATCGGTGGACCTTTCATCGTCGCTCTCGGCGTCCTCGTCCTCGTCGGGGAAGTCCTGAGCTTTCTTGCGAAGCCGTTTATCACCCAAAGTATAGTCATCGTCTTCTTCGGAACCGAACTTACCGATGCTGCTACGTCGCACGATTCGCCGTATTCGGCTCGTTGCATCTCGGGCTGGGAATTCACGCATCGACATGGCCATCTTCCGACCCTTGATGGGTGTTTTGACGGGAGGTTCAATCGAACCGGCTATGCTGTGACGTTGTTTGTCGGTTAATCGATTGATTCGTTGAGGATTCAGCTTCACCTGCGCTACGATGCCAACGAGCAGCTCATCCACGTTGTAGTCCATTCCGCTGGAGGTTTCGATGAACTTGGCACCGACTTCTTTAGCAAGTCGCCGTGCAGCCTGCGTAGGAACTTCTCGTTGACGCTCGAGGTCAGTTTTGTTGCCCACCAATATTACTCCGCGGGCCAAGAGCATTTCCGTTTCTTTCAAAAAGTGCAGGATCTTTTCGGCTTTCTTGAAAGATCCTCGGTCCACTACCGAGTAGACAACTACGAAGATGTCGATGTGGTACGTTGAACAGAATGCTTCCTCCTGTTGAAATATGTAGTTAAACTGGCATTCGTTAGCATAGTAGGAACATCAGTACTTACAGACATTTCACACGCTGGGTGATCGATGATCTCCAGATCGGTTTCCTGTCCGTCCAGCAGCACCGAGACCGTCTTCTGACCGTAGTCGTCGTCTGAAATCAATTCCCGTAAGCTCTCGAATTATTAAACTATCTCTCTTCCCAGACTTACCTAAACTCAAATCGTACGCACAGATGTACTCGGAAGTCGTAAACTGATAGGTCAGCGCGGTCTTGCCTACCCCGGAGGCACCCAGCATGGCCACCTTGAAGGCCGGGATCTTTTCCTTCTCGGCATCCGGGTTGTCTACGCTACCTTCTCCGGAAGCTGCCATCGGCACGTCCTGCTTCTGTGAACCGCTGCTACCCTTCCTATCCTTGGTTCCACCGGCTGATCCACCCGACGTTACCGAATTGATCGACCGTGAGCGACGGCTTCTGGAAATCCAAAATTAAAATCAGCTCAATTTTCCGAAATCGAAGTTAAAATTCTAACCGCATTGAATCGCCAAGATTGCAAATCCCGTGCGATGTGATGCTGAAGCTTCGCAATCGGTAGTACTCGATGTCCATATCAGCGCAGTGAATAGCTGACCGGCGGGTGTCGGCCAAACGGGGCTGTGAAAGACAAAGGAAAAGTGGAGAAATCGATTTAAATTGTTTCAGCCGAAAGCTGAATGGCAGATGGCATGTAATTGCTGTGCGGATTGCCTACATGGGCTATAGGCATGAGTCGGAGTTAAACAGTTACGAAACATTCCACGTTGGGGGAATGGACGAGGCTTATTTGACGGTGCTGAGTGTTTGCTTTGTTTGAAATGATTGCCTGGGGCACTGAGAGAAGCGATGATTTTCGGCTCGATTCTTAACGCTAGTGGATTTCAGGAGTATTATATTTGCTGGACAACCATGAGATAAGGGAAATTGTTTAACTACAAAAGTACAAATGTTCTATATTAAAGGTGATATTATTAAAGCTGGGGTGAATAATGTTGAGCACGACTGTTGAAATTTGACATTTCTGGGACAGATTTTGTTATATCGTTCGAATAAATGCTGCGACTGATAGATAAATTGTTAAATTATCTTCTATATAAATTAAAATGAGTTGGGGTTTCCTTTGTCACGATTTAACTTGGAGACTGCTGAGCCAATCGGCGTGAAAATTTGTATGCAGGGTTTTTTGGGGCCGGGGAAGGTTCTTAAGACAGTAAGAGACCCCCCTCCTCTGAAAAGGGGGGCTCCCATACAAATGAAACACATATTTCTGCATAACTCGAGAACTGATCATGCAAAGGAACCCATACAGAAGTTTTTGGAAGCAGGAAATGTTTCTATGGTAGTTTGAGACCCCTCCTTTTTCTAGAAAGGAGGCTCCCATACAAATGAAACAAAAGTTTCTACATATCTCAAGAACTAATCAAGCAAATGGAACCAAATTTGGCATGTGGGGTTTTCTGGTGGCAAAAAATGTTTTTATGGTGGTTTGAGACCCTCCCCTTTCCTAGAAGGGGTGCTGTCATACAAATGAAACTGAAATTTCTTCATAACTCTAGATCTAAGGAGTGTATCGAAAAGTAGTTATAAACATTCGATGCGTTATTACGCATAAACTACTGTATATATTTTTAGCGTGTAAGCGCCATTTGCTTTGTTTACATGTCAAAAATGATTATTCGGTTCATTCATTTCCGTTGATAAAGTTGTATTCAAAATGTCGCGAATTGAATTTGAGCCTCAAAAGAAAATTCTGCACACTTGGTGCACCGAAAAGGGTGTTACTTACAACCAGATTGCGAAAAGAGTAAATGTTCACCCGGCAAGTGTAAAACGCATCATCGAAAAGTTTGGTAAGGAGTGCTCCCTCAAGGATTTACCAAGAAGTGGCCGGAAACCCGGCTCCAGCAACCCCGATTTGGACCAAAAAGTTGTGGATTATATTCAACGGAACAAATCTGCCTCTACTCGCGATCTAGCCAAGAAGTTCAGGACCAGCATCGGAATGATTCAACGAATCAAGCGCAGGAATGACTTGAAGACGTACAAAAAGCAGAAAGTGCCCAAACAAACTCCGGAACAAAAGTCTCGTGCCAAAACCAGGGCTCGAAAGCTGTACAGCTGCATTTTGGACAATGTCGACCAGTGCATTTTGATGGATGACGAAACATACGTTAAAGAAGATTCAAGAACGCTATCGGGGCCGCAGTTTTATACTAAATCTGTTGGGGAACGTGTGCCAACCGCAGATACGACTGTTGCGATGGAGAAATTCGGTCAGAAGGTGCTCATTTGGCAAGCTATTTGCACATGTGGCTTGCGTTCTTCAATTTTCTATACAAAAGGAACTATAAATGCTGAGATTTATCAAAAGGAATGTTTGAAGAACAGGTTGCTACCATTGTATAGAAAGCACCAGTCCCCTCCTCTCTTCTGGCCAGATTTGGCATCGGCACATTACGCCAAATCCACTCTACAGTGGCTGACGGATAATAACATCAAGTTCGTAGAAAAAGACATCAACCCACCAAACTGTCCCCAGTTGCGACCGATCGAACGCTATTGGGCAATAGTCAAGCGTATATTTAAGAAGGATGGTACAGTGTCCCAAAACATGACCGATTTTAAGAAAAATTGGGCAGCGGCATCCAGGAAGTGCACAAAGGTCACTGTGCAGAATTTGATGGCAGGTGTCAAATCAAAGGTACGGGCATTCTACAGAAATGAACATGATGACTAGTTTTTCCGTTTGGATCTTTTGTAAACATGTTAAGCTATAATAAACTAGGGGGCTCCCATACAAATGAAACACAAATTTCCACACAACTCGAGAACTAATCAAGCAAAAGAAACCCAAATTTAGCATGTGTGAGTTTTTGAAAGCAAAGAAGGTTTTTATGGTAGCTTGAGACCCCTCCCCTCTCTAGAAAGGGAGGCACCCATACAAATGAAACACATATTTCTGTATAACTCGAGAACTGATCAAGCAAAGAAACCCAAATTTAGCATGCGGAAGTTTTTGGAGGCAAGAAATGTTTTTATGGTAGTTTGAGACCCCTCACTTCTCTATAAAGGGAGGCTCCCATACAAATGAAACACAAGTTTCTGCATAACTCTAGAACTAATCAAGTTAATGGAACCAAATTTGGCAGGTAGAGGTTTTTGAGGGCAAGAAATGTTTCTAAAGTAACTCAAGACCCCTCCGCCCTCTGTAAGAGGGGGGCTCTCATGCTAATGAAACACAAATTTGTGCATAACTCGAGAACCAATCAAGCATATGGAACCAAATTTGGCATGTGGAGGTTTTTGGAGGAGAGAAATGTTTCCATGGAAGTTTGAGACTCCTACGCCATCTGGAAGGGGGAGGGAGGGGGGGTTTACATACAAATGCAACACAAATTTCTGCATAACTCGAGAACTAATCAAGCAAATGGAACCACATTTGGCAGGTGGAGGTTTTGGAAGGCAAGAAATGTTTCTAAGTTGACTCGAGCCCCTCCTTTCTCTGAAAAGAGGGCTCATATACAAATGAAACACACATTTCGGAATAACTCGAGAACTTATCAAGCAAATGGAACCCAATTTGGCATTTGGAGGTTTTCGAAGGCAAGAAATGTTTCTAAGGTGGTTTGAGACCCCTCCGCCTTCTGGAAGGGTAGACTCCCATAAAAATAAAACATAATTTTAAGCATAACTCGAGAGCCAATGAAGCAAATGAAACCAAATGTTGAGGTTTTTGGAGGCAAGAAATGCTTCTATAGCAGTTCAATACCCCTCCCCATTTTGAAGGAGAGGGGGGCTCCCCTACAAATAAAAAGCAAATTTCTGCATGACTCGAGAGCTAATCAAGTAAATGAAACCACTTTTAGCATATGGAGGTTTTTGGAGGCTAGATTTCTATATACATAAAAATGAATTTCTGTCTGTCAGACCCTTATAGACACGGAAAGATCTGAACCGACCAACGTGAAAATTTATATGAAGGGGTTTTTGGGGCTGGGGAAGGTTCTTATGATTGTTTGAGACCCCTTCTCTCTCAGGAAGGGGCGCTATCATACAAATGAGACACAAATTGCTTCATAACCCGAGACCTAATCAAGCAAATCGAATCAAATTTAGCATGTGGGGGGTTTTGAAGGCAAGAATGTTTCTATGGTAGTTCAAGACCCCTCCCTTTCTGAGGGGGGGGGGGGCTTCAAACAAATGAAACTCACATTTTTATAAATCGATGAGCCCAGTGTGATGGTTCGAGAACTAGCTAAGCAAATGGAACCAAATTTGGCATGTGGAGGGTTTTGAAGTCAATGATTATATGGTGGTTTGAGAAACCACCCCCCCTCTGGAAGGGAGGGCTCCCATACAAATGAAACACAAATTTCAACCAAAAATGAGAATTATCCAGGTTACTTAAACACAAACCGTGTATTTCTCGGGTAAGAAGCATGTTTTGATAGAAGTTTGAACCCTTGCTTATTCAAGAAGAAAAAAACTCATTTCGAAAAAAAAAACCATAAACGTGACAGTTATATTAAATTTTCCTTCATTTAGTTGCAAGCGTAGCAGCGCACGCACCGGGTTCAGCTAGTTTAAAAATATATACAAAAATTGAATATGAATGGAATATTGAAGACTCGATTTGAGATAACAGTACTGAAACATCTCTTATAGAATCGTAAGCCATTGTCTACATTGAATATGTGCTATTTCATCATGGTGACGCACTTATTTTCCATTATCCATTTTCATTTTTGCCGAAAATTAAAAAAAAATCAAAAAATTAGAATTTGAATAAGGTATTGAAAGCAATAGTATTTTAACACTTCTTTTGTCATCGAAGGTCATTGTCTACATTTCATGCATGATATTTGATTGGGGTGGCTCACTTAATTTCCCTTAGGGTGGTCCATTATATCGAAAAATTTAAATAACAATTAAGATTAAGAATTTCAATGGAATTTTGAAGGCAACTGTATTTAAATATCTCCTATATCATATAGGCCATTTACTGATAAAACTTTGGAATAAAACACGTCCTATAAAAAACATCAAAGTATAGTTTTCTACTTTTACTGAAACAGCACTATTATTTTTATTATTATTTTATTTTATTTAAGAGGTTTCAATTTGTAAGTGAATCATTCGTCTCTGGTAAAAGCGATATTTTTGTAAGCTTTTATGTAATATTAAAGCATAAAATGATGTAACAAATAAATGTATACACTATGTCATGTAATTTTCCATTACACATGATAGAGGTCAGTTTGTAATATTCAAGTCGATGAAACATGGCAGGTTTCGTTTTAACTGTGCTGTGAACATTTAATATGTGATATTTCATTAGACTGGTTTACTTTTTTTCGACAGAAATGGTTCTTTTAGTATAACAAATTTAAAAATTTCAAATCAATATGGGCCAATAGGTCTGTGCCATTACAGAGAGGAAAAAAATTAAAATATTGTTGACATTTGATTTGTAATATTTCACCAGGGTGGCTCACTCCTATATCATGTTAGGACATTGTTAACATATTATATTTGATATTTCATTAGGGCAATCCCCTCATTTTCCATTTTACCTTAGCGAAGTGTCCTATTTTGAATTAAAATCTCGCAAAACTTTTCAAAAGAACCTATCTAACAATGGAAGCCTCTCTAGTAAACTATTCTCTTTCGATAATATATACCTCAGGTTTTTCTTTTTGCATAAGGACGAATCTAACATTGAGAGACTTTCTTTGATTACTTTCTCGTTCATTCATATTCCAATCACCTTTACGTTATTCATTCTACTATTTGTAGAGTATGCTAGCCAGCACTGTTGTGTTTCGATCTGTATTAAAGGATCCCTCGTAAGTTTTATAATGGCGTTGTAATAAATAAAAGAGATCGAGACTGGAGAAATCTATTCATTTGAATCCAACTCATTTTACATAAGATCATCTTTTCGGCGCAACGATGCAACGCAGTAGGCCTGGCCACTTTGACGCTTGTATCATGTCTTTGATATGCTGCAATCATCAATATTGACAAAAAAATAATTGGGCGTCATCTAACCCAATTATTTCCCGGATGCTTTCTCGCACTGGCTGCGTTTGTATTAGATTAGAATAAGTTTATCGAAAAACTTTTGTCCATGCAGTGTACAGTGTTGCTCCATGCTACCTTTTGTCGATTCGTCATGTTGTCCACTCCACTTTTTATTCTTCCAACCTTTTGTCATTCAACGGTTTGTCATGCACGGAAAAAAATCCGTGCCCAAATCCGTGAACTGTAGTCATGGATACGAGAAATACACCGTGAAATGAATCACGTAATCAAGAACAAGATGTGAAGTTTTTGGGATTCAACTTGTCAGCAAATGGGTCTGATCAACTTCATTGACAGGTTTATTCCTAATCGGGCAAATAAAACATGGCGGCTAAAAGAACTTGCGAGATCAGAACGGTTCTACTGGTCTGAGGAGTTGGACCAGGAGTTTGATTACCTAAGATGCGACGTATTGACAAATATCAAAACTCTGGGATACTATAATCAGAATGATGAAACCAAACTGTACGTTGATGCTTCGCCGCAAGGGTTAGAAGCTGTTTTAGTTCAGTTTGACACCGACTCTAAACCAAGGGTTATTGCATGTGCTTAAAAAGCACTATCTACGGCGGAGCAAAAATATCCACATACGCAGATGGAGGCTTTGGCTATGGTCTGGAGTGTGGAAAGGTTCTCCAATTACCTGATGAGTACAACCTTTAAGATTAGATCAGACGCCAAGGCTAACGAATTTATTTTTGGAGGCATGCATCGGATTGGAAAACGATCTGTTTCACGAGCAGAAGGGTGGACCCTCAGGTTACAGCCATATGACTTTAAAGTTGAATGTGTTCCAGGTGACATGAACATCGCAGACGCGCTATCAAGATTAGTTATCGACATTGAACCAGCTGAATCATTCGACGATTCTTCAGAAGAACATTTATTATTTGTCTTCGACATGAGAAATATGGAGATGAGTTGGAACGAAATTGAATTGGAAGCCGAGAATGACAAAAAGCAGACGGAAATAAGGTAATCCATGATTTTCGGCACATGGAATATAGATTTACGAGCTTACAAATGCCAAGCTAAATATTTGAGAGTGCTGGGTGCTTTGATTTTCAAGAAAGATCGAGTAATACTGCCATTCAGCTTACGAAAAAAAGCTATGGAATAAGCTCACCAGGGCCACATAGGGGCATCATCAATGAAGCGAATCCTGCTAAACCACTTCGGGTGGCCTGGAATGAGTAAGGAGGTACATAAAGGGTGTCCACGATGAAATTGCCACACTATGAAATTGCTCTAACTTTTTAACCGTTGGGTAGAATTTAATGAAAATTTGGGTGGATTTAGTTCATAGTGCATTATTTACATCCTGCAAGTTTTAATCAGTCCTGTGATCAAAACTCGCGGAAATGGAGTCGAAAGAACAGCTCGTGCGTGATAAAATCTTGCGCATTCATCACGAGAACAAGGATCTCTCGCATCGTTCCATCGCTAAAACGTTGGGAATCGCGAATTCCACGGTGTCGCGAGTGATTAAGCGGTTCGAGGAACGGTTGACCACCGATCGGAAGCCCAGAAGTGAAGGAAAAAGTATTCCGTACAACACCAAAAATCACAACCGCGTAGTTGGGGCCTTCAACCGAAATCCGAACGCCTCCGTTCGGGATGTGGCTAAGAAGCTGCACCTAAGCCGAAGTTTTGTCCAGAAGGCCAAAACTAAGGCTGGGCTTCGAACGTTCAAGGTACAAAAGGCCCCTAATCGCGACGAGAAGCAGAACAAGTCCGCCAAAACCCGTGCCAGGAAGTTGTACCTCAACATGCTGACGAAAGTTGAATGCTGCATCATGGACGACGAAACATATGTGAAGGCCGACTTTAAACAGATCCCCGGCAACCTGTTTTTCACGGCCAAGGATAAGTTCAGCGTTCCGGAGCATGTCCGCACTCAGAAGATGTCCAAATTTGCGAAGAAATTCCTGGTTTGGCAAGCCATCTGCACGTGCGGGAAGCGGAGTGCACCTTTCGTGACCCAGGACACGATGAACGGACAGGTGTACATAAAAGAGTGCCTCCAGAAGCGGCTGCTTCCTCTCCTGAAGGCCCACAACGTCCCAACAATCTTCTGGCCGGATTTGGCCTCATGCCACTACTCCAAGGACGTGCTGAAGTGGTATGCGGACAATAAGGTCAATTTCGTGCCGAAAATTTTCAACCCTCCCAACACTCCGGAGCTCCGCCCCATCGAGAAGTACTGGGCGATTATGAAGCAGCACCTTCTTAAACGACCTAAGGTAGTGACGACAGTCGAGGAACTGAAGAAAGTATGGGTTTACATGCAAAAAACGGTTGATTCACAGGTTGTGCAGAATCTTATGGCCGGGGTTAAGGCCAAGGTGCGGGCATTTGCGTATGGACTGTAAATAAAATACGAGTAAAATGATAAAATGAAGTTTAATAGTTATTTCTCAATCCCTGAAAATTTGATGGCAATCGGATGAAAACTCGAATTTTGCGAATCAATTTTGTGTGTGGCAATTTCATCGTGGACACCCTTTAAACATATAGACAAGTGCGAAACATGTCTCAGACTGTCGAAGAAAACAATCTGGGGAAATCTTGCAAATAGATTATTATACTGACAAAGGTTACGGAGAATTCTTGGTGGTTGTTGACATCTATTTTAGTAAACAACATCGATGTTGATACTACTAACTCCATACTGACATTTTTGAAGTGTGAGATTATTCTTTGTCAATACAGAGCGGTGGTCCCTCCAGAGTGATAAGTTTATCAAGACATGGAAAGACAGAGGTATCAAGATACGAAAATCGATCCCGTTGAGTGCCCAATCGCGGTAGAAAGACAAAACATTGGAATCAAACATGCATTGGCAGCTTCAAAATTGGACAATATCAATTGGAGAACAGCACTTGAGAAGTATGTCTACATCCATAACAAAGTAAGGCCTTTATCGCGCTTTGGGGTTACACCCTTTGAATTCTTAGGGGTTTGAAAGTTCCGTGGGACATTCCCCAGCCTTTGGGATTAAAAGTCTACTGAACAGTTGGATCGCACTGATATCAAGAAGAAAGACGCTAATTCCAAACTTGAAAGCAAGAAATATGCAGACAGCCAAAGAGGGGCTAGAGAGTCAACTCTTCAAGTGGGCGATACAGTTTTAATCGCGATTCAAGAAACATAAGTCTGACCCATAATTTTCCGTAGAGAGATTCTTGATAATTGCTAGAAATGGAGCAAAGGTGGTTGTTCGTAGTGAACGAGGCGTCCAGTTCTCTCGAAACGTTCAGGACGTTAAGAAGGTTCCAGAATGTCTTCAAGAGCAAGCTGACCGGTCGACCCACGAAATCACAGACGCAGAACCAGAAAATGATACAAGCAATATTGGAATTGAACTTGAGCATACGATAGAAGACGATACGAAATACATCAGCGGCCAAAGAGAACGAAACAAAAACCAAACAGATTCAAAGACATGATACTGTACCGCATTTTCGAATAATGGACGATAGCCAAACTACACAAGAACAGACGATAGCCAAACTACACAAGAAAACGGACGAAAATGTAAATGGACGGCCACGCAAGTCTGACTGGAATTACATACTGAAGAAATAATAAAATAAAATTTTAAATTATTCTAGAATAAATCAAAACTGAAGTCTATGTTAAAATATAATTCTAATTATTCACTAAAATACGAGAGTAGGGGACAAGGGTATTGAAGAAAATTAGGTTGACTGAATTGTAGTATATAGAGTATGTGTAAAGTAAATAATAAAATGCTTTGCAAGATTTTAGAGTTTTCCTAACCGATTGGTATATATAATAAAAATGATTTTAGCGTAAAATGAAACAAAACTGTAGTAAGCTACGTAAAAATTTCCAGATTTTCCACGAATAAACAAAACCAAGGCAACGCATAGTTTTAGATACGAGCTACCTGTGCTTGTTCAGGTCATTCTTGTAACGAACTTTGCCAGCGACGGAGGTACCAGCATCAACTTCAAGCTTCGCTTTCAAAAAACGCAATCAAGCAACGGTGTCCGACAGGGAATTGAATTCCACAGACGATCGCCCTGTTAAACGGGTGTCCCGCAACAACAGCAACAGTGGTAACGACGGTATCAAACCAGTTACACCAAGCGAACGATTTTGAGAGTTGGCGTTCGACTTGGCGGGCGGTGGTTCAACAGCAAACCGGAAGCAAACCGGTTCGTTAGAGCCCCCAACCACGAAAATCACGACAGTAATCATGAACTATACTACGTTTAAAGGTGAAAATCCAGAAAACGTGAACTAATTCACGGTCCGTTTTCATTTTCGGGAACGCTTTTGTTTCTGTGTGCAATCTCCGAAACCATAACCTTACAAACTTCACAAATTGTTTCAACAATTAACAGACGTAAACAATACACATTGAATCGATTTTGCTCGAAGTTCCAAAATTTATCCTCACACATTTATAAAGATACAGACCAATTGAGGTGTGCTATTTTCCACGAATAAATTCTTTATTTAATGCGAAAATTTGAATTTCACGTAACGTAGAATTTGATTGCCTTTTATTCAGTCATGGCTTGATACATTTTCCAAAAAATTGAAAGTCTATCGTGATTCTACTTGATACAAGGACGATTATTTCTCGGTGTTGTCATTCACCGACCAGAAAATCATCCATCATGTTTCTGAATACCAGGCTACCAAACTTCCCCTCAAAATGTTATCCTCGAATGACGCACATCAAAGCTTGTCGTCCGCAAGGCATCGAATTGTTAGTCTGTTGCATTGCATCCGGAATTCGGCCTGCCCCGATCGGGTTGCTCGTTCTAATCAAAAAGCTCCCCCATCCTGATAAACACACACACACCTACACATATTCGTTCATATGAACGAACCGAAACCAGCAACAACGCACAGTCGCCTACTTGACTATACCCAATTCCATCCATTTCAGTGCCGGCTGGTCGGTTCATTCGGAGCAACTCTATCCAGTTTGGCTGAAAGGCGGCACACCTCCCCTTTTACGAGCTCCAATGGAGGAAGATTAAACAGCCATTCGGTGTGAAATGTGTGCGATTTGGTAAATGCTAGATTAAATTTCACAAGAGCTACGTTCCCGAATGAATTATAAAGTACAGGGCACGTGGCTTTGCTGAGTTTCGTGTTTCGTCGTTTCTCTTCCGCCGTTGCTTTCTCCTGTCTGTGGGAGGATTTTTAATTTCTTGCACTGTTTTCTTGGTTTGGACTCGTTATTGGGGGTGAAAGAGAGAGGTGGTGGGAGGGGGCTTTTAAAAGGCTCGTCAGACTTTATAGTCTTGTACCTACGAGGAAAAGTTCCGCTCTTAATCCGATCGTGCAAAAAGCTTCTGCTGTATTCGATTTAAAGCTGAAGAAGCTTTAATTCGACCCAGGGAAGTGGGTGTGAGTAGAGAGTGAGGAATTAAATTTATTTGCTTCGACCTCAGGTCGTCGTGCCTAGAGGGAAAAGCTCGCACGGTTGTTCCTCGCGTATTAAGCCTTCATAAATAACGGCTATAAATAAAAGTGGAGGCATTCGCGAAATTCCATGACCCATCGGACCTCCAACGTTTACCACGGCTCATGGACTTAGCTCTCTGGAAGCTACTAACTCATAGACAGAGTCTCTCCACCTGTCTCAGTGAGCTGTTTTGCAAAATTATTAGTATTACACGTTTTGTTGCCATTTGTGCGCTTTGCTCCGGGCAACACTCATCGTTGGAAAGCGCTGGCTTCGTGCCGTGCTGGAGTGCAGCAACAGTATGAGATCCTGGTTGGAGTGGGATGAGCGTATGAGCGCTCGACAATTAGGATTAAAAGATATAACAACAACCATAAGCTGGATTTCTCGGTGGCAAATGGGGAAAGATCCTGCAGCGTCATTCGGAGTTTTGTGTTGGCGGAGCTCATGTGGCAAATTTGGTCGAACGACACAAACACACAAAATCGTGGATTAAAAGATAATGTCGACAGAATTTTGCAACGAAACGATCGATTCAACTTGCTGGATTCAACCCTTGAATCATTCTCCGTCCCCATCTTGAAATCAATTCAAACTGTAGTTTTCTACTGTGTGGTATCAAATCAGAAACTGTTGGCAAAACCACCAGAGCCCCAGCTGCTACCCAACACAATCTCCAATTTCCCAGCAGGAGAAACGGACCTTTTCTCAATTCGAACATCCACTTTCCCATCTGGCTGCAGTTCCTGGGAGAAACTTCGACCGGCAAACACCGCCATCGGAGACGGGACAGACCATGTTTATCACCAACGTCTGAAGCAGCGTGTTCTTTTACATTTCTTGCGAATCGAGTTCGCTCCACGTGTGACTTTGTCCTTTCGTGTGACTGGTTTTCTCAAACGTCCCAACACCCGTCGGAATAACTTTGGTCCCATTTTCCACAACGAGGACAACAACAATAACAGCTTTATCTTGTCTTTTTAGTTGTGGTGCCCCGCCAACTCTCCGCCTCGTGCCGGTCCTTTAAATCCCAAGAAATCGAAATACAACTGAACCCCGGATCCGAGAAGGCCGTTTTCCATAGTCCAGTGTTAGCCGCAATCAAATTCAGTAGAAAATGGGAAAATGGCAATTCTTCAAGTTGATGCACGAAGTAAAATGAAGTACACGGAAAATATGTGTTCACAGGTGTTCATTTATGTAAACACAGTTTCCATACATTGAACACATGTCTCCGATATTGTTAGCAACATTTATACTGCTTGCCATCAGCAAAATGCATTAACGTTTGCAATTAAAAAAATGGACTTTTATCGGATGGTGATAAAAAAAGCTAAGACATATAATTGCTTTTGATAAATTTCTCATGAAAGGTAATTATTTAAGCTTACTTGCAAAAAATTCTACGCCCTTGCGAGCGGCTTTCCGGCTGTTAACCGGAACATTCCCATTGCGGACGAAAACATGCGTGCAGGCATGTTTTTGAGTTCTTTCTTCGTTTTATTTATCAATTCCTTCTCAGTTTTCGCGACAAAATTGTTGGAGTAGATCTTACGCTTCAGGTTGGCCCAGAAATTCTCAACGGAACGCAGCTGGGGACGTTGGGCGGGTACGCCGACTTGGGTACAACATCGATATTCAGCCGCTCAATCTCCATCTCCTTCAACGATCGCATCGAGTAGTGGGCCGACGCCAGATCCGCCCAGAACACCGCGTCTTTGCCCTTATGGTATTTCTTGATGAACGACGCAACTTCCGGCAGGCATTTCGTACTATAAATTTCCCCGTTCACGGCCAGTCCGGAGCGAAAGAAGAACGGCTTTGACATCCCCTTCTCGCTTATTGTCAGCCACAGCAACACCTTCTTGGGGAACTTGGTGTGTGAAATGAGCTTCACCTCGGAGCTCACTTCCTTAGTGGGGGAAGTAAAATACGAATTGCCGTTCAATTTTTCAAATTTTTTCGTTGAATTTAGCAACGCTTTGTCTTAACTCACATTTCAAATCGATCGATGCAACTGACGTAACGAGTGTAAGTTGATCAAAAGTACTAAACTGGAATCCTTCGCTTTGAATTAACTGCAAATCGATTGCAATTCACTGTGCTCTATTCCAGTGCGACAATAAGACCATTATTTTTTGTAGAATTTCTAGAATATAACTATTTTCTATATCTATCTAAAAAAGCACTTTTTCTTTCAAAAAAAAAAAACACTTTGACGAGTGTATTAGTAGAACGATTCTTTTTGGATAACTAGGAAAATTCCACAAAAAAAAGCTTATCCTTTGACAGATAGGCCTATTTTGTCTGCGACTTACAGACTTCTTCAGTGTCGAGTGCTTAACATTTGTGAGCATGAGCATGAGCATGAGCATGATTGACCGTCCGAGGTTGCTACTCCGTTGTTGCCAGATCAGCTGTTATTACACAGAGAACCAACAGATGATGCTTGGGACTAACATACATCCTCAATGTGTAAAAACTGGTGATCCCAAACTAAGGCAATACCGGCGCCGGCCTCGCCCGAATGCAGGTCAGGTAGGGAATGGGTAGGAATATGTTGACGTGATACTCGCTTTATTGGAAGCCGCGGAATCCACTGCACTTCCACGAGAAATCAGTGGGATTTTGGATAACAGGATAGGGTGGCAGCAGGGTTCGTTTCGGTTAACGATAAGCTGTCAAGTGTAATTAGTACCGATTTCCGATTTGAACCGATTTAAACCAACAGTAAGGATGCTGTTGGGGACACTCACAAAGTGGGGTTGTGGATTTTCATTGGGAAAACAAAGTGATATTTAATAATGCTGAAAAGCAGATTTTGACCGGTTTAAACTCGTTCTCTCGATTTCTGAACAATGAAGTTTACTTCTATTACTTAGCAAGGTTATTTTACACACTTCTAGAACTGTGACCACTGTTTCACTTCTTCTTCCGATCCACCAATACTCCCGTCTTTTCCAAGCCCCCTACTTCTCGTTAAATTTCCACGTCTGGCGATACATCGGGCACTGTTGGTTGGCCTGCGCGTTGAGCCACTTGCCGATGCAGTGCATGTGGAAGCAATGCGAACAGGATCCCCACAGTAGCGGACAATCGTCGACTGGCAGCGAGCAATCCGGGCAGCAGCCCTCGAAAGCCATCCGACAAATACCACAGTTGTCATCGTTGGCAAGCCATTTCCACACGGCGACTCCCATCCAAGTTTTCACGGTAACTTTCATTCTAGATGATTTTCACACTCGCGATACATCTAATAAAGACCTCACTATTCGACACTGGATCAAGCTTCTGGCAGATTAATTAAGCAAAATTTTGCTGATTTTTTCAAGAAACTACGCCTCACGGAAGCAGAAATTACCGAACCATACGGACCCGCTTTGTTTTCGCTAAAACTATTCTGGTATTAAAAAAGAGAAGAAGTACTTTCCATTCAGTCCCGTATCCGATCCAAAAAAGTCTGATCAGGCCACCAGCAACGAGCAATACACATCGACACCAGCTGAATACCACAAGAGTAATTTTTACTCTTAGTTAAACAAAATCACAGCACATTTTAATACACGAGATCACCAGTAATTAAATTACTCTAATTAATTTTAACATGTTCGATAAAACTCTAAAAATGACAGCAAGAAAAAAAACCACACGTCCACTCAGAGCCAGAGCCTACTCTTTTCATCAGTGTCGAGTGCTTAGCATTTGTTCGCATTTACTAGTGATAGTTTGAAAACAGGGTAACACAGCAATGAAAAATAGAATATGCATCAACGTAATTGATAGCGTATTAAAAACTGATGTAATCAAGGAAATACGACACAGATAAGAAGAAACATTTAATTTTCTACGTTATCTAATGCACATAAAGGGAATGCTAGATTTGGCCGAAATGAATGGGATATTTCATGTAAATTCAAGTCAGATAACGCCTGAATGTAGTATTTTTTTTATGGAAGATTGCCTACATTGTTGTATGGCGTATGAAAGATTGCAAACAATTTCGTCGTTTACGCTTTCTTTGGCTTACAATTAAACGAAGGGAAATTTCACACTCCTGTTAAAATTCATTATTTTTTTCTGTGGATGCACAATAACTTCTACTTGATGTAATATTACATCGCTCTTCAAATTTCATCAGAACAAAATTATTAGTTGCATGAATGTAATAATCACATTTCAAAAACATAATATTACACGAAAACCACTGCACCTAAAGGACTCCAAAGAAAAATGTTGAATATTACACGATTTTGATGCTTTATCGCATTTAGTTGTTATGTAAACTTAAAGCTCGCAACACTGCCAAGCTTGTTCTTTTGATCCCGAGCGTTTGATCGTCGTTCAAGCACCAATTCATTTACAAGGTGCGGCAGAAAATAATGCGAAAATGTTCAAACTTGAGTATTGGGTTAATTCGTGTAGCTGGTGACTAATTTCCGTCGAAAGTTTATTTGTTCATGTTTACTTTCAAGTGCTGCATGCAACTATTTGTTTTATTGCAAATTCGTCAAAACGTTCGCGAAAGAAGTGATCACCAGTTTGTTGCTCGCCCAGAAGAAGCCGAAAGAGATTGCCAAGGTAGTAGGGTGCCATTTGGCAACAGTTTACCGCATAAAAAAGTCCCTGCAGGATGGTCCTAAGCAGCGGAAGCCGGGAAGCGGACATCCGCGCTTTGCACGCACGCTGATCGTAATCAAATCGGTCCGTGCAAAACTTGCTCGCAACCCGGTGCGTTCCGTAAGAAAACTTGCAAAGGAAGCCAATATTTCGGAGAAATCCATGCGGAGAATCATCAAAGAAGACCTGCATGCATCTTCCAGAACCAGAGTGAAACGTCACTTGATTACGGACCGGGTCAAGGAACTACGAGTGACTCGTTCCAAGAGATTGCTTTCCTTGTTGAAGAAGGAAAAAATGATAATCCCGTTCTCCGACGAAAAGCTTTTCAGCATCGATGCTGTGGCCAACAGCCGCACGGACCGGCTCATTTCACCGCAGAAAATGGAGAAAATGGTGATGTCCAACTGTTTGAAAATGCCGCCTGTTTTCATTGATGCTGGAGTTAAAATCAATACCGAAGTGTATATCGGTATTTTAAAGGACCAAGTGATTCCCTGTGTGAAGGCCAACTTCTCCGAGGACCAAAACGTTGTCCTACAGCAGGATGGAGCGCCGTGTCACACGTGCAATCGAACCCAACAATGGTTGAACGATAACATGAAGTTTTGGCCGAAGCATTTGTGGCCCCCTAGCAGTCCAGATCTTAATCCGTTGGATTTGGGCATATGTTGAAGCACGAGCCTGTAAACCATCACACCCTAGTGTGAAAACCCCGAAGTCAACCATAACACGCACATGGCAGTCAATGTCGGAGGACTACGGCCGAAAGGTATGCTCTGGCATCCGGCGTCGGATGGAGGATGTTATTAATAAAAATGGAAGACACATTGAATAAATTAGTTTAAAAGGGCTTTATAAAGATAATTGCACTAGAAAATGTTGATATTATTGCTTGAATTAGTTGAAAATGGGATTTGAAAGAAATAGAACAAATTTTCGCATTATTTTCTGCCGCACCCTGTATATTGTTAAATTACAGGCATAAACTCGAAATCAGCTGTTGTCCGGGTTATTTAAGCACCACCGGTGTTCGATTACTTCCCGCTGGACTTCTGGTAAGTATTTATTTGAATTCCAAGCTTTATTCTCCCTGAGATTATTCCTATGCATGATCCAAACCGGCACTTAGATGCTATCGGGCCCATTGGTTCGTTGAGACGAAAAGGGATTATCGGTACCTGGGATTGGCACCAACCAAGCGTCAGCCTAACTTCAAACTTCTCCACCGACCGTCATCTGCACGGTGTTCGTCGAAGAGACCTCAGTTTCCGATCATTTCAAATTTGTTAAAATGATTGTCCAAATAATAATAAAACCAACCTTTTGGATCAATTTCCGCTGTAAACCTTTGTTTTTCTTTGAATAACATCCGAAAATTTGATTTACACTTTAATTTTTAAATTGCTCCCTTTACGTCGCGACTATATAGTACATCGCAATGATTCACGTTGTCTCGATGAGTTACGTTGTCTCGTTTACATTGCCAAATTATATCGATATGCAGTGTATCATTTTATTGTGTGCATCGAGACAACCTAACACTACACAACCGATGGAATGACCTATGTGCATCTGATTCTGTGTAATATTCAACAACTGTTTTTGCTGTGTAGTTTTCCAATTATCTAATCCTAGTGACGATTCTCCACCTTCTCTGGAAATCATCGTTACCATTTGCTTTCGTCTTAGTTTCGAAGAGTTTCCGCTCAACTAGAGCCCAGTACTTCTGTATTGGACGAAGTTCTGGACAGTTGGGTGGATTGGCTGTTTTTGGCACGTATTTGACCTCTTGTACCTTATACCATTCCAGGATGGATTTCGCATAGGGACAAGAGGCCAAATCAGGCCAAAACAGAGCTGGAGAGTCGTGGCTTCTGATAAACGGTAGCCATCGCTTTTGCAGACATTCTTTCTCTTACACATCCTTATTGATAGTGCCGGTAGAGACGAAACTTGTCGATTTTCGACCACAACTACATATGGCCTGCCAAATCAAATACTTTTTCGGGAATTTGGACACCTTCTTTGTCCGCAAATGCTCAGCAGAGGCGTTCCTTTGCATTGCGGTATAAAAAGCCAGACCCGCCAGTATCACACCTGATGTTAGTGCCTGTATACAATCATCCCATGACGTAGCAGTAAATACTACTGGTCAAATTTCTGGTCTCACATGCATCGCATCGGCTTTTTTTTGTGTGCACCAGCTGTGGTAAAAACCACTTGATTGAAACAGTTCAAACTTTGTCCACATTATTTCCTGTATTTTATTAACGTTAGCATTTAAAAAAATGGACATAACTTGCCGATTTTTCATGGGTTTACCTTCACCCGCACTGACAAAACTACCCATGCAGCATCAATCATAGTAACCCATGAGTCAGCAGACAAAATTTGACAGCTCTATCAATCGAACTCTAACCGTGATGGCAAAAAACAGTGAAGCAACTCCGTTCAGAAGTGTGCGCGTTCAAAGAACGGCACCCACCGCGTCGAAAACGGACATCCCTCGGCTCTTTGTGGACGCCGGATACGCCCGTTCCAGTATCTACAACATCAAAAGAAAGCCCGGTTTCGGACGGCCGACGACCCTGAGCGACAAGAAGCTCCAAAGGATGCTGAAGAGGAAGACCGAGGGAAAAGTGGCTACATCGCTGCGTGCGCTTGGCCGGGAGGTCGGTTCAACCGGCCAAACAGTAAAAAAGTACCTGGCGAACAGGAACATACATGTCAGGAAACGGAAGTCGCGTCCACTGGTTTCGGAGCTGCAGGCAATGACGCAGCGGCAGCGGCTGAATAAGATGGTCAACTCGATGAACGACGAGACCTATCTCACCCTGGATGGCACTACTTCCCCTACGAAAGAAGTGAGCTCCAAGGTGAAGTTCATTTCACACACCAAGTTCCCCAGGAAGGTGCTGCTGTGGCTAACAATCAGCGAGAAGGGGATATCAAACCCGCTCTTCTTTCTCTCCAAACTGGCCGTGAACGGGGAAATGTGTTGTATGAAATGCCTGCCGGAAGTTGCGTCGTTCATCAAGAAATATCTGGCCGTGTTCTGGCCGGATCTGGCGTCGGCCCACTACTCGAAGCGATCGTCGGAGGAGATGGAGCGGCTGAATATCGATGTGGTACCCAAGTCGGCGAACCCGCACAACGTGCCCCAGCTGCGTCCCATCGAGAATTTCTGGGCCAACCTGAAGCGTAAGATCTACTCCAACAATTTTGTCGCAAAAACTGAGGAGGCATTGATAAATAAAACGAAGAAAGAACTCAAAAACATGCCTACACGCATGTTTTCGTCCGCAATGGGAATGTTCCGGTGAACTGCCGGAAGACCGCTCGCAAGGGCGTAATTTTTTTTTGCAAGTAATCTTAAATAATTACCTTCCATGGGAAATTTATCAAGAGCAATTATCTGTCTTAGCTTTTTTTTATCACCATCCGAAAAAAGTCCATTTTTTTTAATGCAAACTTAGGCTATGCTGAAATTTTAAATATGGTACCTTAATTTTTCACAGATATACGGATTTTTAAAATTGGTTTGACCAAAAACATTTTTTTTCACATATGTTATGAAAACTTCAAATTTTTAAATTTTGATCACATGAGGTCAACATATCGGTTATAGTGTTGTCAAATTTTCAGCCAAAAATATTGATAATTGACAATGTTACAGAAGGTTGAACATGACGTTATTTGGAAGCAAAATTTAACTCGACTTTTTTTTGCTACTGAGTGTACGCTTGCCTCAGCTAGCATTACATGCCTCAACTAAACATTTTTTTACAAAAAGAGACTGACGGGCTGGAAAAGATACGCTCATTTCAGTCCACCAAAGCATACGGATTACAAAAGTGAGACAAGGCCTTCTTTGATCAATCTATCCTACGAGCAAAAGCAGTACGATAAAGTGTCCTGGAAAATGATTTGGTTTGATATTTGCTAAGAAATTCAAAGAATGTCCTCCGAAGACAAAGTTTTGCAAAATCATGAAGTTTGATACGTCGTAAGCCAGGGTTTAGAAAATATTTGAATATGGCCACTTTTTCGGAGGAATTTGGATCCTTCAGGGCCTCCCTAAGTGGCCAGTATGGTCAGACACCCTCAGAATGTCCTCCGAAGACCTATTTTTGCAAAATCATGAAGTTTGATACGTCGTAAGCCAGGTTTTGGAAAAGATTTCAATATGGTCACTTCTCCGGAGGAACTTGGATCCAGCAGGGCCTCCCTAAGTGGCCAGTATGGGCAGAAATCCTCAAAACGTCTTTTGATGACCTAGTTTTGCTAAATTATGAAGTTTGGTATGCCGCATGCCTTGTTTCGCATCTAAAAATATTCTGTCTACCATCCCTGGACAGAAACTTACCCCAGTATTTCCACCTTGGAATTCGAAACTACGAACATTTTCGGAATAACCAGTGCAGATTCACAAACTAGGATAATTTTGTGATCTATTGCCAAGATAGATCTGTCGACTAACATTAATTTTGCGTATGATGAAAAGGAAATTCATTCCAATAGTTTTAGTTTTTCAAGTAATATTGTGCCACAAATAACCGATCCTCAGAAACATGAGAGCAAAGAATTAATTATTTATTGTCAAAATTTTAACAGAATGAAAAATGCAATTAAAGTGAACAAAATTTATAAACAAGTTGCTGCGTGCAATTATACAGTAATTGTAGGAACTGAGACGAGTTGGGATGATGGAATGTATAACGAAGAAGTTTTTGGCAATCTGTTTAACGTTTTTAGAGATGGTCGCGATAAATTGTTATCCCAAAATAAATGCGGTGGAGGTGTTTTAATAGCAGTTAGTGTTAACTATGAATCGGAAAAAATTTCATCAGACAAGTGTAAGAAGTTTGACCATGTATGGGTAAGATTTCTCGTTGGAGGTCAAATTCACATTTTTGCGTCAGTGTATTTCCCCCCAGAACACGCGAGGAAAGGGTCGTATGAATTTTTTTTTAGTATTGCTGGTGATATTGTTTCGAAGTTTGATTCTGAAGCAAATGTTCACATATACGGAGATTTTAACCAAAGAACAGCCAATTTTATTGTTGATGACGAAAATGAATCCTTCTTGATACCAATTGTAGGGGACAACGAAACGCTTCATACTCTGTTTGATAAAAGTGCTTAATTAGGGCTACATCAAGTAAATACCGTGAAAAATAAAAACAACTGCTACTTAGATTTGTTATTCACAAATATATCAGATGATTTCTGCGTATCCGAATCATATTCGCCCTTTTGGAAAAATGAAGTATTTCACACTGCTATTGAGTACTCCGTATTTATACACGAGAAAAACCCAACGAAGGATAACAATTTTACCGAATCATTTTATGATTTCAGCAAAGCAAACACTGCAGTAATCAAAAATAAATTAAATTGTGTTGTCTGGCAAATTTTAACGCGTAATCGTAGCATAGAAAACCAGTGAATGCATTCTACGAAATAATGTACGATATTTTAAAACAAACAGTCCCCAAAAAGCGAAGAAAGAAAATCAATAACAAAGCGCCAGTGTGGTTCAATAGACAGGTAATCAATCTTAAAAATAGGAAGCAGAAGCACATAAAGCATATAAAAGAAATAAAAGTGATGAAAACCCATCTATCTACCTGACCATATGTGATCAGCTAAATCTTGAAATGAAAATAGCATACAAAGAACACAACACAAAAATAGAAAACAATATAAAATCTGATCCTAAATACTTCTTCAAACATGTTCAAGAGAAACGAAAATCTCACAGCTTTCCATCAAAAATACATCTAGATGACAAAAATGGTAATACTTCTAATGAAATATGTTACTTATTTGCTGATTTCTTTCAAGACGTCTATACATCTCACGATGATAATGAGCGTGATCATTAATATTTTTCGTACCTCCCTGAACCAATGCAAGATATTGAAATTTTTAGTTTATCCGATAAAGACATCTTACGTGCCCTTGAAACATTGGATGCCTCAAAAGGTGTTGAACCAGATGGTTTACCTCCTATATTTCTCAAATCGTTTTCAAAAGAATTAGTTGAGCCTTTATTTTTGGTTTTAAATTTATCACTGAAGTCCAGTATTCTTCCCGCCATTTGGAAGAAATCATTTTTAATCCCAATTTTCAAAAGTGGTAAAAAATCTGATATAAAAAATTACCGTGGGGTTGCTATTCTATCTTGCATCCCTAAACTATTTGAATCTATTATAAATGACAAAATTTTCTCTCAAGCTAAAATATTGATTACTAATAAGCAACATGGTTTTGCAAAAGGGAGATCAACATCTACTAACTTGATCAACTTCTTAACATTTTCGTTAAACGTAATGGATAAAGGTCATTATGTAGAAGCATTATATACCGATTTTAGTAAAGCCTTTGACAGAGTAGACATACCTTTGCTGATTTTTAAGTTATCAAAGTTAGGATTTAATCCAAGATTACTGAAATGGATCGAGTCCTACTTGACAACAAGAACGCAAAGAGTAAGACTTGACGGCAATCTCTCTAAAATAGTAAATTTCACATCTGGAGTGCCACAAGGTCGACATCTTGGTCCCTTATTATTTGTTTTATTTGTTAACGATGTAGAAATTTTTTTGAAAGTTCTTCACGTCTCAGTATATGCAGACGACATGAAACTGTTTATGGAAATACAAAAACCACATGATCTTGATATTTTTCAATACGAAATCAATAATGTTTACACCTGGTGTAAAAAATGCTTGTTAGAACTAAACGTTTGAAAATGCACCTCTATATCGTTTTCGAGAAAGCATTCCATAACACAAAAAACAGTTTCTCTAGGTCAGATAGTAATTGAAAGATGTCATCAAATTAGAGACCTAGGAGTAATACTTGACTCTAAGTTATCCTTTGCTGATCACTACAATAATATCATCTATAAAGCAAATAACATGCTTGGGTTTATTAAAAGATATAGTTTGCATTTCAACGACCCTTACACATTAAAAAAAAACTATATGTGGCATATTTGAGGCCCATACTAGAATACTGTAGCGTTGTTTGGGCTCCATATCAAGGAAAATATGTAAACCGTATAGAATCGGTTCAGAGACAGTTTGTGTTGTTTGCTCTAAGAAAATTAGGTTGGACACGTCTGCCATTACCATCATATGAGTCGCGATGTTTGATGATTATTTAGAAGGACTTCAAAGACGAGGAAAGTTCGCAATGATTGCTTTCATAGCTGATGTTATTGAGCAACGAATAAACAGTCCAGAAATATTAGAAAACTTAAATTTTTATGCTCCTACTCGCTCTCTAAGAAATAGAAATTTATTTTTTATAAACAATCGAAGAACGAACTATGCCAAAAATGCTCTTTTAAATAGAATGATGTCCTGTTTCAACACATACAGCGAAACGATTGATATCACAATGAATAAAAATACACTTAAAAAGTTTTTTTTGCTAGGCTAACTAGACAATAGATATTTAAAAACTCTTAGATGTTAAGCAAAAATGTTACAAGGTCTACGAAATGATTGACGACAAATAAAAACAAAACAAAAACCGCATCAAAATTCGATGGCTAAAGATGGATTATCATTAATTTTAAATTTGAATTTTTCTATCTCACAGGGGCTGGGGACGTACATGTTTATCACCCATCATCGCCAATTATTAAAAGTCAAATTAATTAAAAATGAAACGATCTCAAAAAAAAAAGTTTCGAATTATCGTTAGAGACTTGGAAATATTTCCGATTTTCCTTCCCAATCAACTGTCACCACATCCATTCACAATGTCTACATTACTAAAAATCCATTCCCTCCACAACAGATCCTATGGCAAAGCCAAATAAAACGAAGTTCTCCAATAAACAACAATTCAAAATCATTAATCAAATTTCCGCAGAACGTCAAACCTTTTTTCGAATTCCCCTTCCTAACAAACAAGCCAACTGATGGTAGGCAAGAGCTAACCGATTTCGCAATCATTTTGGTAATTCCTGCCACATTCCGAACCAACTCTCCAACCAAAGCCCGAACAAAATCAACGACAACCGAAAAAAAGTAAACGAAAAAAGAATTCCCAACCACCGTAATCAAATTTCACAGCCCGCATTGCTAGAATAAAATCGTGACTGCTGATTCCCCGCCCCGTTCCCCGGCACCAGCAATTCCCACCATTGCCCATTTTGAGTACCATTTAAATTTGACGACTGACAAAAGAACAATAGCTATGAGAGAAACACACACACACAAAAAAAAAACCGGAACCCATGTACTCACTTGTTTGCACGTAGATGACTGCGATGATCAGCAGCAAAACTGTTATCCAAATTTTATCCATTTTTCTGAAGAGATTTCACTGCGTCGACTGCGGTGCGGTGGGTGCTTTCGAATAGATCTAGTGTGCTGTGTGCGTCGTCGTCAAGCCGTGCGCGGATGACGACGATGATGATGATGACGGTGATGACGACGAAGACGAAGTCGGCGATGACAGCTCGTCAAGGAGTGCCGCGAGGATTCTCCACACGAATATAGGATAGCAATACACCCAACCAAAATTCCGAGCGGAGGTTGCACGCGAGTTTTCTACACTTTTATTTCCGTTGAGCGGGGTTCGTACCGACCGAGGGAAGGGGGGATGTTTTGTGCGCGTTCCGACTGTTAATGGTCGGTTGGCCTTCTTCGATGTTTTTTTTTCTTCTTCACTGTTGCCGCCTACCTACCAACCACCAGCTTGGATTATTCTATTTACGGAAAACTTAGCATGGGACAATTAAGCTTGGTTGAGGTTGTTGATGCTTACGTATGCCTCTGTTTCTTATTCTTCTTCGGGTTTCGGACTGGTTGAGGCTAATGACGACGTGGTAAAGGGGAGGAAGGGTATAACACTTTTCTTCTAGTACCGGAAACACTTTTTCCATTACTCTTCAGCTCATGCTGTAGCACATCGCTGTGGAAACGTTGGCACCTTCTCCAAACAGCACTTTTCCTGATTTATGTGCTCACTTTCACTCACTTTTTTCCTGCTTCCAACTGAACCGCAAATATCTCAAATATTTACCTGTATGTCACACTCTTTCGGTTTCTCGTTCTCCTACCGCTGGAACCGGGCCAGAAAAAAATAAATGGAACGAACCTTTAATCGCACGCCACTGGCAACGAGGAAAATTTATTCTACAAACGTTTCACACTTTTTTCATCATCCTTCATTAATAATCCGAGCCGTAAATTTCCACCGCCTTCTAGGGCCAGGAATTTCTGCTACTCACTCACTCACTCGCCCAGCCTCCCGTAGGTGCGAAAAGCACTTGAAAAGCACTCAGCACGAGCCAACTAGCAACTATGTGTATGACGGAGAGGATCGATGGAGAAAAAATCACTATAGAAAATATTAGGAGACTAGTCGCGAAATCCCGGTTTTCCCGAACGCGCGTGGGAGAGAAAATTGCAATTAGCTGAAACTCGTGCACCAATGAAAAACTATCGCATCCTCACTCACTGCTCCTACTCCTCCCGAGGGCTATTGTTGTCGATGGCCTCACACCTTGCACTAAACAGAAGGCGGGGGTTTAATCTTCACACCTGACACACAATCACTTCCCCGTTCCGCTCGCGGGGGTTCCTCCCGTCCTTCTACAGGGTTTTCCTCTCGGATTCAGGATATGGGCCAGACGATCATTCACTACCCTTCTGTGTCGAGTGGCAAGAAGGCTAAGGGAGCATTGGGGAACTACATAGGCATGCACACACACACACACTCACTCGACCGTAGTAAACTGACACTGCCGTTGCTTCTTGGTATTCTTTTGCTTCACCGCTTGCTGCTTGGTTTTTTTCTTCCTGCGGGTGGCGCAGCGCCTCGGTGGAAACTTCCCTAGGGTTCTCCTGGAGGAACTTTTGCTCACGCTACTTTGCACGGTTTCACCCTGACTGAGGAGCGCTGGCTTGCTGGTCGAGCTGGCAGCCAACCCGGTCGTTGCCGTCGTCGGCGGAGGCGACTCTCCTCGAGCCGAAGAAAGGAGCTGTTGCTCTCGCCGTCTCTCGAAACTCCCAACAATATGGCAGCAGGTGGGTGGGTGGGTGTTTCAAGAAAATTCAAGGGCCGCTTTCGGAAAACAACAACAAACCGAATGGGAGCGAATGCGATCGCTCACTCAGCACGTAGGAGGAAGCAACAGCCGTCCGCGCGAGCGATGAGAGCGTTGAGAGTGAGGGCCATTGATCCAAGCATGCGGGCGAGGAGTTCATTCGCTCCGAATGAAGTGTGAACGGGGCTGAACTGGGGATGCGAATCAGCTGTGATGGTGGAAAGCTCAACAGATTGACAGGAGCCTGCTGGTGAGTGTGCGGGAATGCCTGACTGGAAAGGAGTTCTATGGCGAAGCAACAGAGTATACTCTGTGACAGGCTACACAACATGGGAAAATGGTGCTGCAGTGTGAATGGTTCATGAAATGGTTCAGCGTGTTGTTGATTAATGTCAAATATATGTTTAACCTTTCTTAGAGCAATCACTATTATCACCATTGCAACACCATTACCTCACACCGCACCGACCGCTGCTAAAAGCGATATCAAAATAACAGCGTTAGATGGGTTATTGCAATCCAAGGGACAAAAAGGTTGTCCACGGTAAAATCACATCACATGCAATAATTCATCAGAAATCAACCCTTCTTTCGAGTTTCATCAAACTTTCTGGGTTTTCAGTAAAAGTTCAATGGTTATCACGTAAGGCAACCAATTTGAATTTGGCCACATCTGGAAACGTTTCGGATGCCCTTCCTCGGAAGTGGTTTATTTTTTAGTTTCTTGATTATCGAGATTTTCAACCCTGGACTGGTTCATCTCCCGTCGTAGTCACTCAAATACCTTTTGGGTATTTTTGCAACTTGTCCGGGGGTGAGATTCGAACTCGTGACTTTGGCGTGAGAGGTATGGATGTTAAACTCTACGCCGGGGTCGCCCCCTTCCTCGGAAGCGGCCACATTTAGACTTGGATCAAAACCCATCATACGAAACCTCACATGATAAGAGAATTTAAAAAAAAAAATACCATGATCGATGAAATAAAATTAGGCACATCCAAACATGTTCCAGGTACCTCGCGTATCAGAAATTTAGAGAACTTCAGGAAAACCTTTGAAAAGTTTAGTGAAGTTCCTAAAATTTCAAGGAAGTTCCGATAATTTCAGAAAAATATAGAGAAATATTTAAAAGAAAGTCCCTAAATATTCCCAGAAAGTTCCGAATACTTCAGTGAAGTCCGGAAACATTCGGTGAACTCCAGTGAAGTTCCGATAGTTTGTTTGAAGTACCGAGATTTTCAGAAAAGTTCAGAAAATTTCATTCAAGGCCGAATACTTCAGAAAGGTCTTGAGAAGTCAAGTGAAGTCCAGTGAAATCTAGAAAATTTTAGTGAAGTCCGGAGAGTTTCAGGAAACCTTGGAGATTTTAAGAAAAGATAAGTGGGGACTTTTTGAACTTCAAGACAGTTCCAAGAACTTCAGGAAATCCCCTGGAATGTCAGCAAAATTCCAAGAATTACATGTAAGTCCCGATACCTCCAGTGAAGTTCAAAAAACGTCAAGGATGTCCCTAGAATTACAGTAAAGCTTCTAGAACTTCATTGAAGACCTGAGAACTTCAGCAAAGTCCCGGGAACTTAATTGAAATCTGATGAACTTGGTGGAATCCCAGGAAGTTCCAAAAGTTGCAGAAAACTATCTAGAATAAATTTCAGAAAAATATAGAGAAATATTTAAAAGAAAGTTCCTAAATATTTCCAGAAAGTTCTGAATACTTCAGCGAAGTCCGGAAATATTCGGTTAACTTCAGCAAAGTTCCGATAAATTGTTTGAAGTAGCGAGGTTTTCAGAAAGGTTCAGAAAACTTCAGTCAAGGCCGAATACTTCAGAAAAGTCTCGAGAAGTTAAGTGAAGCCCAGTGAAATCTAGAAAATTTTAGTGAAGTCCGGAGAGTATCCCCTTAGAGATATTAAGAAAAGATTAGTAGGGAGTTTTTGAACTTCAAGCCAGTCCCAATAACTTCAGGAAAATCCCTAGAATGTCAGAAAAATTCCAAGAATAACATGTAAGTCCCGATATCTCCAGTGAAGTTCCCAAAAACTTCAAGGATGTCCATAGAATTACAGTGAAGTTGAGAACTTCAGAAAGTTCCCGGGAATGTAAATGAAATCTGGTGAACTTAGGAGCATCCCAGCAAGTCCCATAAATTGCAGAAAATTATTTAGAATAAAACAACCCTTAAATTTCAGATAAGTCTCTAGAATTAAAAAAAAGTTCCAAGAACTTCTAAGAACTCGTAAACTTCCGAGAACTTCCGGAAAGTTCTGAGAACATAATTGAAGTCCGCAGATTTTCAGGGATGCCCCGAAAATTTCAGGGAAATTCAGCGAACTTCAGAGCAGCTAACTACCGAGATATTGAAAAAAAATCTCAAAAATTCAAATGCAGACCGGAAAACTTCTAAAAAGTCCATAGAATGTCAGGAAAGGGTCGAGAGTCAAATGAAAGTCCAAATATTTTAAGTGAACTATCAAAAACACCAGGGATGTTTTTTGAATAACAGTGCAGTTAAAAGAACTTCAGAAAAATCCCGAGAACTCAGATAAAGTTTCAAAGCTTCAATGTAGTCTCAACAGTTTCAGATAACTCTGTAGAATGTCAGAAAACTCCCTTAAACTTCAATTAACTCTCTAGAAATTCAGAGATGTTCCGAGAACTTCAGCAAAGTTCCGGAAATTCAGAAACATTTAAAAACTTCCGAGAACTTCAGAGAAGACTTCGATAACGTTTGCATTTAAAAAAATGGATAAAAAGTGCCGATCTTTCATGGAATTACTTTCACCCGCACTAACGAAACAACCCATGCAGCATCAATCATAGTAACTCATGAGTCAGCAGACAAAATTTGACAGCTCTATCAATTGAACTCTAACCGTGATGGCAAAACAGTGAAGCAACTCCGTTCAGAAGTGTGCGCGTTCAAAGAACGGCACACCACCGCGTCGAAAACGGACATCGTGCGGCTCTTTGTGGACGCCGGATACAACCGTTCCGGCATCTACAACATCTTGGCACTATTAGACAACAATCAGAGCATCAAAAAAAATATCTCAGGCTCAGGCCGACGATCCTGAGCGACAAGAAGCTCCAAAGGATGCTGAAGAGGAAGACCGAGGGAAAAGTGGCTACATCGCTTCGTGCGCTTGGCCGGGAGGTCGGTTCAACCGGCCAAACAGTAAAAAAGTACCTGGTAAACAGGAACATACATGTCAGGAAGCGGAAGTCGCGTCCACTGGTTTCGGAGCTGCAGCATTATTACGCAGCGGCAGCGGCTGTATAAGATGCTCAACTCGATTTTCCCGGTGAATCGTGACGTGGCGGTGGTAATGGACGACGAGACCTACCTCACCCTGGATGGCAACGACTGGCAGGGCACTTCGTATTTTACTTCCCCCACGAAGGAAGTGAGCTTCGAGGTTAAGTTCATTTCACACACCAAGTTCCCCAAGAAGCTGCCGCTGTGGCTGACAATCAGCGAGAAGGGGATGTCAAAGCCGCTCTTTTTTCGCTCCGGATTGGCCGTGGACGGGGAAATGTGTAGTATGAAATGCCTGCCGGAAGTTGCATCGTTCATCAAGAAATATCATAAGGGCGAAGACGTGGTGTTCTGGCCGGATCTGTCCTCTGCCCACTACTCGAAGCGATTGTTGGAGGGGATGGAGTGGCTGAATATCGATGTGGTACCCAAGTCGGTGAACCCGCCCAACGTCCCCCAGCTGCATCCCATCGAGAATTTCTGGGCCAACCTGAAGCGTAAGATCTACTCCAACCATTTTGTCGCGAAAACTAAGGAGGAATTGATAAATAAAACGAAGAAAGAACTCAAAAACACGCCTACACGCATGTTTTCGTCCGCCATGGTGAATGTTCTGGTTAACTGCCGGAAGGCCGCTCGCAAGGGCGTAGAATTTTTTTGCAGGTAAGCTTCAATAATTACCTTCCATGGGAAATTTATCAAAAGTAATTATCTGTCTAAGGTTTTTTTTTTATCATCATCCGAAAGAAAAGTCCTTTTTCATGCAAACGTTACCTCACAGAAGTCCTCGAAACTTTAGAGAACTTTTCGAAACTTCAGAAAAGTTAAAGTTCACAGAATTACAGAAAAATCTTTGGAACTTCAGAGAAGCTTACGAAGAAAAGCTCACGAAACTCCAGAGAAGTTCATAAAACTTAAGAAAAGTTCATGGAATTTTAGAGAGATTCACGGAGCTTCTGAGAAGTTAACGGAACTTCAGAGAAGTTCACGGAATTTCAGAGAAGCTCACGGACCTTCAGAGAAGTTCACAAAATTTCAAAAAAGTCGTTGGATCTTAAGAGATCTTCTTTGAACTTCTTTAAAGTCCAAAGCATATCAGTAAAGTGCTGAGAATAACATGCAAGTCTCAATATCTTCAGTGAAGTTCCAAGTGCATCAGGGAATTACAGTGAAGTTTAAAAAACTTCAATGAAGTCCTGAGAACTTCAGAAAAGTCCCGAGAATTTAAGTAAACTTCAGCGAATCCCAGGAAACTTCAGCGCATTCCAGAGAACTTCAGTGAAGCCTTGAAAACTTTAGTAAAGTTCCAGAGCTTCGAGAAAGTCTTGTAAATTTCAGAAAGCTGTAGTCTCAGAGATCCTCCTTAAAATTACAGATAATTCTATAGAATTTCAGAGAAGTTCCGAAAAATTCAGAGAAGTTCCGGGAACTTCAGAAAACTTCAGGGAAATTCAAAGGAGTTCCAAAAACTTCCGAGAAGTTCAGGAAGTTCCAAGAACTTCACAAAAATTCCAAAAACTTCAGCAAAGTTCCAAGAACATCGGAAGGTTATGTAAACTTCCAAGGGCCTCAGAGAAGCCCACGAAACTTCAGGTAAGTGCTCGAAACTACAGATAAGCCCTCAAAACTTTAGAGAAGTTCTCGGAATTTCAGAGAAATTATTGAAACTTCAGTTTATATAACAGAACTTAAGAAAAGTCCTCGGAACTTGAGAATGAAATACCAGAGAAGTTCACTGGCGCAGATAAGGAGTGTATCGAATATAAGCTATCCACATACATATGCGTTGTACGCATGTATTTGTGATTGTTTTTTATGCTCTGAACACTGCATGCTGTGCGTTTGACTGTCAACTTTCTTTTGTTTACTTGTTTGTGCGGTTCAAATTCTGCGTTTTCAAAATGTCACGTATTGAAAAGGAAATGAAAATTAAGGTTCTGGACACATGGCTAAGTGAGAAGGGTATTACTATGCGAAAATTGGCGAAGCGGTTTGGAATTCATCATGCGAGTGTTAAAACCATCATTAATAAGTTTGGGGAACACTATTCTTTGGATGAGCTACCAGGAAGAGGCAGAAAACCCGGTTCTTCCAACCCGAAACTGGAGCAGAAAGTGGTATCTCTAATCATGAAGAACAAATCAATGTCAATACGTGATTTGGCCAAAAAAGCAGGAACGAGTGTCGGAATGATCCAGCGTATCAAGAAGCGAAACCACCTGAAGACCTACAAGAAGCAGAAAATCTCGAAACAAAGTGCAGAACAGAAGAAGCGAGCAGCAACAAGGGCCCGGAAATTGTATTCGCGTCTTTTGCAGCGTCCGGATACATGCGTTTTGATGGACGATGAGACCTATGTAAAGGAGGACTCAAAAACCCTTCCAGGTCCACAATACTTTACTGCCGTCGTTGGGGAGGATGTGAGCGATGCGGACAGGTCGATTCAAGTGGAGAAATTCGGTCGAAAGGTACTGGTATGGCAAGCAATATGTTCCTGTGGTTTGAAGTCAACCATTTTTTACACTACCGGAACTATAAATGCGGAAATCTATCGATCTGAGTGTCTCCAGAAGAGATTGTTGCCTTTATATAAGAAGCATAGTACACCTCCACTGTTTTGGCCGGATTTAGCGTCAGCTCAGGGTATAGATTTCGTTGAGAAAAATATCAATCCACCAAATTGCCCTCAGCTTCGACCCATCGAACGTTACTGGGCAATCGTGAAGAGGGTCTTCAAGAAGACTGGTAAGGCAGCTGGGAACATGCAGGAGTTCAACAAAATTTGGGCTCAAGCGTCCAAAAAATGCGATGCAACACTTGTCCGAAACTTGATGAAGAGCATTCAATCCAAAGTTCGAAAATTCGTGAAGGAATAACTTAAATTTCATCCGGTCTTCATTATGTGCAAGTTTAACCTCGTACAATAAAGGATCAATTTTTTTGTATGAATAAAATATCGGTTTTCAACATAATTTTAAAGAAAGTTTGTGGATAGCTTATTTTTGGTACACTTCTTATACCATCACTTTTGGTGGTGGGTGACAAAATGTGGAAAATTTGGGTGAAAAGTGTGGCGGTGTCTGAGTTATTGTTGTTGAAAAAAATCGTATTTTTTTTTCACTTAAAACCGCTTGAAAACTCATATAAAGCCATTTAGACAGTTGACGTCTTCAGCAGAATTATGCGTTTTGATAATATTGATAACTGAACATTGAACATTTTAAATCGATCTGGAAAGGTTTGAGCCACAAAAAAGTTAAAAAAAAAACAAGTTTTAAATTAGTCTAAATACTAAATCAATTATATATCAGAATGCTTTCGATATAGGTACTAACTATTTTCAGCCAAGTTTCGTTAAATAAATAGTTCTAAAACTTCGCCGAAGACACTAACCTTCTATCTTGTACAAATATTTTTGGCGATCACACGGTGGTCAAATATATTTATCAAAATTTGGCGTTTCGTCAAACAGTGTGATCGCAGCTTAACTCAATCCACTCAAAAGCTCTTGATTAGTCAATTTATTTGCTGTTGGGTAATATTCAAAGCTTTGAAAGATAGAAAAATGCAACATTAAGTTTTTAGAAAATAACTTCAGTTGACAATTCAAATAGCTGTGTCAAAACTTCAATAGTATAGCAAAAATATTTATCATCAATCAAAACTTCAATTTACTAGCTACATTACTACAACCGCCCTCTACCCAGAATATCCAAAACCGGGCAGACGAACAATGTTCCTTCATCCTTACCCAGTTCATGCTTCCGATGCCAAAGTCCGTCGAACGTGGTGTACACTTAAAACACAATATTTTCTTCATCACCCTTCTCCCCGCGCCACATTCTTCGTACAGCCTTTCACGTCAAAAAAGAGCACAAAACACGTGTACGATCAAAGCCCCGTCATCGTCGTCATCGTTGCCATGGTCGTTGGAAAACGGAGCAACCCACCAGCCGTCACTGGGGAGACAAGGATATCAGTATCATCGAAGTAGCCCACGACGGCGCAAAACTTTCCACCCGTTGAAAATAGGAAAAGAACACAAACCCAACAATAAGGTCAGAACCCTGTTGCCGCTGTCGGAGGAAAGGTTAGAGAAACTTAAGTCCTAAATGTCCCCCTAAAACCCCTTCTGCCGGGACGGAACCGATTCAAGTAACGAACCATTTTTTCCCCCCTCTTTATGCGAAACCCCGCTGGAGTAAACTGATATCAGTTTCTTCGAGGAGCGTGTTCCTACCGATCTCATCCTCACTCTCTTGAGAAATGGCATCCCAGAAGCAAGTCAGGAGGAGTGTTTATGTGTATGGTGTGTATTTTCTCGGAAATTCGCGCACTTTGCCTGAGTTCACTTGGCTTCCGTCTTTCGCTTCTCTCGAGGGAGGTGTCATCATTGTAGTCTGTCTGTCTTGTTCAGCTTCCTCCAGGGCCGACGTGAAATATGCTTCACGGTAGATTCACACATTCTTGGAATCGAATGCCGCTTCGGGCAAGAGGCTTTCTTTTCGTTGGGTCTGGGTTCCATTGAAGTACGTTCGGTTTAAAGGCGTTATGAAAAATGAGACATTCCGGTGAATTGTTTCGAAGCATGCAAAATCGACTTTCGATCCCGGAGTTGCCTGGCTGTCACTGAAATTCAATTAAGCAACTTGCACTCACAAAATTAATAATGTCCTCCTATTGTTCATCATTGCGCTGCTGCAAAAACCATCGTGAAAATGGTACCTCGGTCAAGCTCCAGCCCGATAGTAACTAGGCGACGCGCAGTCGCCCTCTATGATGGTGGCTGTCAAGAAGGCTGGGAAGATACCGACGAACTCGCGTGCCTTTTCAAAGATTTATGAAAGGCTATAAATTAAATTCACGAACACACACAACCGTACACAACACTCACTATGCACTGCTGCCCGGTTGTATGACTGTCTATTCCACGTTCCCGTTTGGGTGAAGATTAATTGTCCGAGATCAGGAAGCACTACAGAACGCGATGCTCAACGAGGGCAACCCGGTCCGGATCCCGTGGCAGCATAGAATGCACTTCAAATGATTCGATGAAAGAAAATGAAAATTCAGTCTGAAGGTAGTAATTATTAGGAGCGATGCGTCCCAGTTCCACTTCGTCGGTTAGGGGGTAAAAAAAAAGTCCGTGAAAGTGCTGGGGAGAAGAAGGAACGGCAAGACACAATATTGAATTATTCTTGAGAAATGGGAAACTCTAGCAGAGACAAATTTTCCTCAGAAACAGATAACAGTCGAAGGCAAAGTTCATTTTGTTTCGTTCGTCCTTTTTCTTCGACTCCAAGATCCCATTTCCCGAGAAATAGTCGCACACAATCTTCTTAGCCTTTCTCGTTTTGTCACAGTTGGACCACATGGAATCTATGGTGCGGTGCCATAAAGCATTATCTGTTCCGAAAAAAAAATAGCTGCCACCAAGCATGTCATGAATTTTAAGAACCCATTTGACAGTTGTTGGTGGCTGGCACTGTTATTTGACTTTAAACCGTTTTTGAGTATATTTTCGGGAAATTTCCCTTTCCAAACACCGCCACCGACACCATCTACTAATAAAGAATAAACTACACGAAAAACTTACCCCAAACGAAAAAAAGACACAGTTCGAAGTTCTTCCTGGTTTTGTCCCGATCTCGATGCGATGCGATGGTGGTACTACAAGATTGTGTGACACAGTGAAGCTGAAACTTTCTCTGTCTTGACTTTGACTTCGCCAAGATGCCCTGGCAGCTCCGGTCCTTCGGGGACTTTCTGCGGTGCCACACTTCAGAGCTACCTGCATGGCGGGGATCCCCCGAACCGGGAATATAAAGAACGGCAAACGGCTTGACAAATGAGCTATTTGAACTTGAATCCCGATCCCAACTCAGCCCACTTGCAGCTGGCAGTGCCGGGTTTCAGTGAAATTTTTGTCACTTGTTCTACCGAAGGCACAGTGTCGGGAGACACGCCACTTGCTTTTCGACAGTTGCTCTGCCGTCGTCGGAATTGAAATAGTTTCCCGGGAAGAATGTGAAAAATGCATTTCCTGCAAGAGTTGCCCGCCCCATGCTCTCCGATTCTTTCGCGTGACAATTCGAGGCGAAAGATAAAGCGGCGAGGTTATGCAACAGCGCCTGCTATGACAACGATGATGATGATGCTGACGGTTTGCGGCGAACGAAAAATAAAAATGGAACGCCACAAGAATGCCCGTCCCGAGTTTTGCAGTCTATTGAACAGGTGCAAAATCCGAGAGCAAGGCACTAAAGCGGATTTCTTTCGGAACAGAGTAGGCCTTGCTTTCGGTTTTTGCTCTCTTTGCGGCAAGGCTGAAGGAATTATGTGGAGTTGGGGGGAGTTCATAAGAAACTGAAAAGGACTGGAGGTAATCTTGCTTGATAAGATTGTATAAGTGACTGGATCGTTCGGACGGATGGCGGAGGCTGTTTTTAGTAGAGAAATAAAAGTTGGCTGTCTGTTCTGTTTTTTTTTTTGTCCCTATACGGTCTCGGAGCAGATTGAAATGGTTAATTTTTCCAGTCTGGAGTGTTTGATTTCAATTTACACCTGAAGTAGAAAGTTTTGTTTTTATGCTGGAACTTCAACCGTTGAGCTAAGTGTATCGTCAGAAAACTTCGAGAATGATTCGATTAGAAGAAAGTGACAAACCAATTGTTGCGGTGCATGAAAGTCACACTGCTTTAGTGTAGCGGGAATTCCTTGGAAAATAAATTTAAAGATACGTAACATTGGGAGAATTAAAGTCTAGGAACCACACACTAAGAAATTATGAATTTTACACGAGACGTAATTCATGTTTATAAAAAGTCGGGGAACGTAATGAAAGATTTCGTGTAAAATTATGTCTCCTGAAACTGACACATATTATACGCAATGCGACGAAAGATGTGTTTTATTGAACTTATTTTCTCATCTCTTTCAACTCATTCTTATGTGCTAAAGGACGCTTGCATGTGTCGGTCTCAGGGGACAGAAATTTACATGACATTTTGGTAGTGTGCAGACCAGTGAGGTCCCTGCACGTTGCACGTTGTTATTAGCGATGCTAACATTGCTGTAGTAGAGCGTAATCGAGAACTTTTTCAGCCGGTTATTTCAAAATATAAGTATTTTTAGAATTTTACAACGTAAGTCAGTGTTATTTGATATTTTGATATCGGTTTTGCACGTGTGAATAAATTTATTTATGACTTTAGAAAATAAATCTGACTCAGATTAATGTTAGTTTTCAAATATCGTTCTAATCAGATTTAATGATCAAATTACTTCGAAATGATCAATTTGAGTCTTAAAATTTATCAAATCTTTGCAAATAAGATTGCAGCAGTCGAATCAAAATGATTATATTCTGCATTGATATTAAGCGCAGGCAATGTTGTCACAGGTATACAACTATAGGGTGTCCTTGAAAGTATATGTGGTAGACATAGTAGTTGAATGATAATATTGATAATAATAGTTTCAGTAAAAGTATTTGAATGTTTGTAAATATAGTATAATTATTATATATACTCTATTTTGAGTGTATTTTCATGAACGTACTTATTACTCGCAAGAAGGATATTCTTATGGAAGCGTGTGAAACATAAATCAAAGTAGGTGAATGCGCATAACCGATTCAGTTATCTGACGAATTTCTTAGAGCACAGTTGAGCGTGTATAATGTTTAGACGATTGACCGAGGCTGGAAATCTCGGTCAGGTCACGACAATGGCACAGTCGGTAGTGAGAAGTGAAAATTAAAACTTTAGTGAGGATGATCGTGAAATTAAAACTTTAGTGAGGAAATCTGAAATTAAAACTTTAGTGAGAAAAAAATCTCCGGTAGGCTCCCTGACAAAAAGGGCAGTGGAGTAGGCCGAGAGTGCAAAGAAGAAAAAAAAGAAGAAAAAAGAACGACTACTTGCAAAAATAACCTCTCCAACGGAAGGGTGGAAGAGGAAATCTCCTCGGTAGGTTTCCTGACAGAAAAGGGCAGTGGAGTAGGCCGAGGAGGCGAAAAATAACGAATGAAGACAAAAAAAAAGAAAGCAACTAACAGCCTCTCCGACGGAAGGGCCGATGTAGAATATTCCGGCTCCCTGACAGAAAAGGGCAGTTGAGTGGGCCGATGAGACAAAAGTCAACTTAATTTCAGTTGCTGCGAGCATTCTTTTTTGATTGATTTTTTCAGACACAAGCATTGGTCAAATTTTTATACGGTTGGACTAGATGGGCGTTTCGTGCTTTTTCAGTTTTTATGTTTTTATGCTGGCTACGAAAATATTACAAGGGATTCGGCGTTCTACTGGTCATAGAGAAAACTGTTACTCTCTGACAGACGACTTCGGGGTTGACAATAATAAATGATCATAGAATAAAGTAGTGTAATTCAATACCCTAAAGACAATATCACTTGAAATGCCGATAACTTAGAAAATAGCGTTTTTGTTAAAATAATGTTTCTATAAGTTGGGCATTTTAGACGTCTATAATCACGAAGCTAAACGTGGTAATTCATTTAGCAGATACTCCCGTTTTCGAAAATGCGTTTTTGGTATTAACGATAACTATTTACTAATTTTGATGTCAATTTTATTAATAATAACTATAATATTGTAGTTAAAGATTATAAGGCTTAACAGTAATGCTTAACAGTAATGCTGATAAAAAGAATTTTATTTGCTTATAATACATCAGAAGCAAATGACATCAGTAGTAACAACACAAATTATTATGTTTGATGATTAGATTGAGTAAAATCAAGGGGGTTCCGCTCTCGCTCAGATAATGGACTTTTTTACTTTTGAGCATAGAATCTACACGTCGAGACAGAATATTTAGGATTTGGAAAATTTCATAAAAAAAAGGAGAGAAGGCGATGCATTTAAGCGTATTCGTATGGAGAATATTTGTTATATTTCAACTCTATTTCCAACCTGGAGCATCTAATAAGGGTGAATGTTTTACGGGTATTATATTCAGATGATTGCCTTGGAGCATAAGCGTATTATCAGCGGGTGGGTAGTCATGAAGAAAACGAATATTTTTTTTGGCTCAAGAAGTACTAGCACACCGGTCACAAGCTTAATGATTCGCCCCTCAGCCCGTAACTCACACCAATGCACTCTCAAATATTCTGTCAAAATAACATAGCGAATCAAAACAAAGCCAAAGATACTTGTACCAAAAGGTACTGAAAAGCGCAAGATTGCATGACAAGGTGTACTTCGGAACTAGGAGTTCTACAACAGTGAACCAATTACAAATCACTACTTGTACATCGATTATTGGTATTATTGTGCTTGACACACTATTTGATTGGATATTTTGGTATGGTAAAGAAAGTCCTCAGGGAAAGTAAGATTAGTGATGTTGGTAATGAAAATTAAATGGACAGTATTTTAATCGATGGGGATATGGAATGATAAATAATTGATTGTCTCTGAAGTCGCACCAGTTCTCCAGTTTCGAGTCTGACTCACAACGGATTTAAAAAAAAAACCACTTCTCAAAAAATATGCGAAAGATAATTATCTATATGCACTCGGCGAAAGGGTATAAATCTATTACATGCTATCAGTTGACCCATTGTTATGCTTGTAAGGGTGTGTAGTTTGCTGAATTTGTGTGTTCTATTGTGTGTGGTGTAAATTGATTTAAGGTAAATTAACTAGCATGAGCCCTAAGAATCGCATGAAACTTGATTGGTGGTATGTGTTATGAAATTTCTTTACTAATTTTTGTATTCTGATTAAGATGTTGACGGTTAAATAAAAATGCTGATGATAGGCAGTAAATATTATTGTTGATATTTTAAGATTGACAGCATGTTTTGTAGTAAAAAGTTTTTCGATTTTTTTATAATCAAGTATTAAGTTCTCTGATTAACTTCTTTTAACAATTGGTTTTCAAATATTCTACTCCGCAAAACATTTCCACTGTTTAGAGTAGAGGAGCGGAAGGATGTGGTAGACATAGTAGTTGAATGATAATATTGATAATAATAGTTTCAGTAAAAGTATTTGAATGTTTGTAAATATAGTATAATTATTATATATACTTTATTTTGAGTGTATTTCGATAAACGTACTTATTACTCGCAAGAAGGATATTCATATGGAAACGTGTGAAACATAAATCAAAGTAGGTGAATGCGCATAACCGATTCAGTTATCTGACGGATTTCTTAGAGCACAGTTGAGCGTTTATAATGTTTAGACGATTGACCGAGGCTGGAAATCTCGGTCAGGTCACGACAGTATAAGCACTATCTTGATGCGCCACTGTTGCTTCCAGATGACGTTTAAACAGCTGATATTTACTGTGTATCATTGTTTACATTTCAATCTATAACGCTGTTAGTCTCAAGTGCCGGTGCATTTACTTTTCATGAAAATGCAAAGCATTTTCCCGGAATAGCCCAAACAGATCCTGCCCAAATGGTACACTTTTCCCGACGTTTCGCTGAATCAGTTGGCGAAAACGGAAGGTGTGAGCTTTGGAGCAGTTCGTAACGCAATTTGGAAGTATAAAGAGGAGTCTTCCTTTTAGGACAAGAAAAAATCTGGACGTAAACCGGGCCCTGTGGACCAAAACCGGGACCAGAAAATCACGCAAGTTTTCGCCCGTAAAAAGGGTACTGCCGTTCGCGATGTGGCCAAAAAGCCGAGGAAAGACTAGAAATGGACTAAGGACTTTCAAGAAGCAGAAGAGCCAAAGCGATTTCTATATATTAATATAAAGCTTAATATTAAACTCTATATATTAATATTAATATCTACCCAATGTTAGTGGTAGATTCTATAGTGAAAAAGATCAATTTACCTATTTTTCTCTCCGGAAACAATATCAGATGATAACAGATCATAATTCATGCCTTGATACGTAATGACTATATTACAGCTGAGGAATTGATTTAAATGTGGTAGATTTGGTGGCATGCTAGTTTGCAAATGATAGCTGATTGAAAAATGTGCAGTTCAGTTTATTGCCGCAGGAAGCAAAAGACAGTTCACACGTCGATAACTGCCTAGACACGTCGAGACACGTCGAGATATAACTGAGCGCATATTATGCGAAGAAGGGAGGAGTCTCTCAGTTCTAATGAATGGGCTTGTAATTTTAAAGGACAACGGCGAGCAACTGATATAATTTCTGAGGGTCGTGTAATATTATATTACTTAGATTGACTCTTATTATTATGTATAACGGATATTTGAAAACCCTTGAATAGAACATAAAGATACAGCAGCAATCCATTATGTCGACTTAAATTGTGAGATTTTTTCAAATTGCGTTTCTTGTAGTCGAATTCGTACCAAAGAAGATGAATCTTTTAAACTGTCCCCAGGCAAGACCAATTTAAATTTGTTGGGCTCTGACAAAAGCATATTTGCGCAAACATGTTAAGGCAGCGGATTCCATTCAAACCTTTGAAAGAGGCGCGAGAAAAGTATCAAACAGTCTGTGCTGAAGCAGAGTAAGATCAAAAGTCCGCTCTTTGGCGAACGATTAAATGGGTCTCGGAAATGTCACGTTGAACTGTAGACGCATATTGTACAGAACATAAAAGTGCAATAACAACTAAATATACTTAAGAACCGAGCTCGTATTGTTTTTTACAAACCGTGCTTAGACTTGCTGGGACACCCGATAAGATTGCAGCTCTTGAATCAAAATGATTATATTCTGCATTAATATTATGCTTCATAGTAGCATACTGAGTAAAATAATAATACTTTCAGGCTCTGAATACACATTTCTTGTCAAAAGAAAGTGCATATTTGAAATATGGACTTCTAAATCAGTAAATAATCCAGATAAACAACGGTACGTTATGAAAAGCTGCTAATCGATCGTTTCCGAAGCAGAATAAAGTAGATCAGGTGGAGCTTCCTAAAGGGCGATACGGTCAAAATTTGGTCAATATCAACTTGACGTATTTCTTTCAATTTTGCATTTAAAAAACCTGAACACCCCTCATTTTGAAGGTGTGTGTGTGTAGAATGTTGCTCCTATTTTGATTTTGGAATTCACTCTTCAGTTGTCAAAATGCCGTCCAAGCAAGAAGAGCAGCGTATCAAAATTTTGCTCGCGCATCGCGAAAATCCGAGCTACTCGCACGCAAAGTTGGCAAAATCGCTAAAAGTTGCCAAATCAACCGTTACAAATGTAATTAAAGTGTTTGGGGAACGTTTGTCGACAGCCAGGAAGTCTGGATCGGGGGGAAATCGAAAACCGGAAGCCGCTGAGACGACAAAGAGAGTTGCCGGTAGTTTCAAGCGAAACCCTAACCTATCTCTCCGAGATGCCGCAAATAAGCTGGGTGTATCGTCTACAACCGTGCATCTAGCCAAAAAACGAGCCGGACTATCGACTTACAAGAAGGTAGTGACTCCAAATCGCGATGATAAACAAAATACGACGGCCAAAGCGCGATCCCGGAGGCTGTACACGACGATGCTGACGAAGTTTGACTGCGTGGTAATGGACGACGAAACCTACGTCAAAGCCGACTACAAGCAGCTTCCGGGACAGGAGTTTTATAGTTCGCAAAGAAATATCTGGTTTGGCAAGCCATCTGTACCTGTGGCTTGAAAAGCAGCATTTTCATAGCTTCCGGGACTGTCAACCAAGAAATTTACGTGAAAGAGTGTTTGAACAAACGTCTGCTGCCATTCCTGAAGAAACACGGTTGTTCCGTACTGTTTTGGCCGGATTTGGCATCTTGCCATTACGGTAAAAAGGCCATGGAGTGGTACGCCGCCAACAACGTGCAGGTGGTTCCCAAGGACAAGAACCCTCCCAACACGCCAGAGCTCCGCCCAATTGAGAAATACTGGGCTATTGTCAAGCGGAACCTAAAGAAGACCAAAAAACTGCTAAGGACGAGCAGCATTCAAGGCAAACTGGCTTTCTGCGGCGAAGAAGGTGGACAAGGTGGCTGTACAAAATCTGATGGCAGGGGTCAAGCGTAAGGCCCGGCAATTCGGATTTGGAAAAGCGGAAGCCTAACTGAATATTTTTCCTGATTTACACGCGTTTTCCCTTGACCAAATTTTGACCGTATCACCCTTTAGTTGGCAAAGTTGTTGCCAAACCCCAAAGTTCCATTATGATATGAAGGTCCAGAAAAGAGTTTAATAAATGTAATCCGCGCTCTAAACGCCGGAAAATGGTTGAGTTGCCTGAAAGAGACCCTTCGGCGTGTCTCATTTTCTCTTCGCAACCGAGGGTATTAAACCGAACGATGGCTATTGATCCTGATAATGTTAGTTCCTTAATTTTAGAGACTAAATTGACAAATAGACAGTATATGACGTGAAAGAAATTTGTGAAAAAAAATTTTCCTCCGACCTATTACCGTCCTGTCAAAGGGTATTAAAAGCGGAACGTAGATGTTATCCAGAAAATTTAAAAGTTTCTGAGTCAGCAGCAGAAATATAATGTATCATACGGCCTCACGCATTATTTAATCACAACCAGTCTGAAAGAAAAATGGGCTTCTGATGGTTGTATTGATATTTGCATATTCGTTAGATGCTATCTATGAGTTTCAAAGCTAACGGAATTATTTTCATTATCAATCAGACCAAGACCAAAGTGGCCTCTGCTTTATACAGAAGTTGTCTCCATTCTATTCGGTCCATGGCTGCATTTCGCCAGCCTCGCAGTCTAAGTCGAGGCGCCCACTGATGTGGCGGAAGTGTGGCACATAACATGTCAAAATATAGAGTAAAAATCTTGTAGCGAGAGGCGAATGTCGACAAGATATTTTGGCATGCTAGCAGATGTCACAACTCCGCCACATCAGTGAGCGCCTGGCCTACGAAGGATTCGCAGGTCTCCTTATATCTGATTAATCCATCTTGCTCCTTGCGCGTCTCTTGTTCTTGTGTACATCGGTTCGTTTTAACTGGGCTGTCGTCCGACATTCTTACGACATGCCCAGTCTACCGTAGTCGACCGATTTAAGCGGTGTGCTGGTGTCGTTATCGGTGGTCACCAATGCGCCCAGATACACGAATTCGTCTACCGACTCGATTTCATCACCGGCGATCTAAACTCGTGGTGGGAGGCTTACTTTGTCTTCTCGTGAGCCCTTTATGTATTTTGTTTTCAACGCATTAATCACAAGCCCAATCCTAGCGAATACCACAATCCATCACCTTGCCGTAACCCTCTCCGAACTTTGATGGGACTCGAGAGTGAGACTAGGACGACATACATCACTTGATTCAACCAACTTTGACCAAGCTTTGACCAACCGCGTCAGTTTTTCCATATATAAGGAGTGTATCGAATATAAGCTATCCACATACATTTGCGTTGTACGCATGTATTTGTGATGGTTTTTTATGCTCTGAACACTGCATGCTGTGCGTTTGACTGTCAGCTTTCTTTTGTTTACTTGTTTGTGCGGTTCAAATTCTGCGTTTTCAAAATGTCGCGTATTGAAAAGGAAGTGAAAATTAAGGTTCTGGACACATGGCTAAGTGAGAAGGGTATTACTATGCGAAAATTGGCGAAGCGGTTTGGAATTCATCATGCGAGTGTTAAAACCATCATTAATAAGTTTGGGGAACACTATTCTTTGGATGAGCTACCAGGAAGAGGCAGAAAACCCGGTTCTTCCAACCCGAAACTGGAGCAGAAAGTGGTATCTCTAATCATGAAGAACAAATCAATGTCAATACGAGATTTGGCCAAAAAAGCAGGAACAAGTGTCGGAATGATCCAGCGTATCAAGAGGCGAAACCACCTGAAGACCTACAAGAAGCAGAAAATCTCGAAACAAAGTGCAGAACAGAAGAAGCGAGCAGCAACAAGGGCCCGGAAATTGTATTCGCGTCTTTTGCAGCGTCCGGATGCATGCGTTTTGATGGACGATGAGACCTATGTAAAGGAGGACTCAAAAACCCTTCCAGGTCCACAATACTTTACTGCCGTCGTTGGGGAGGATGTGAGCGATGCGGACAGGTCGATTCAAGTGGAGAAATTCTGTCGAAAGGTACTGGTATGGCAAGCAATATGTTCCTGTGGTTTGAAGTCAACCATTTTTTACACTACCGGAACTATAAATGCGGAAATCTATCGATCTGAGTGTCTCAAGAAGAGATTGTTGCCTTTATATAAGAAGCATAGTACACCTCCACTGTTTTGGCCGGATTTAGCGTCAGCTCACTATGCCAAAACCACTCTCAATTGGCTTGCGGAAAAGGGTATAGATTTCGTTGAGAAAAATATCAATCCACCAAATTGCCCTCAGCTTCGACCCATCGAACGTTACTGGGCAATCGTGAAGAGGGTCTTCAAGAAGACTGGTAAGGCAGCTGGGAACATGCAGGAGTTCAAAAAAATTTGGGCTCAAGCGTCCAAAAAATGCGATGCAACACTTGTCCGGAACTTGATGAAGAGCATTCGATCCAAAGTTCGAAAATTCTTGAAGGAATAACTTAAATTTCATCCGGTCAACATTATGTTCAAGTTTAACCTCGTATAATAAAGGATCATTTTTTTTTGTATGAATAAAATATCGATTTTCAACATAATTTGAAAGAAAGTTTGTGGATAGCTTATTTTCGATTCACTCCTTAGCCCCTGCAGAGGAAAGAGTGCCTTTGCAACTATTCTCCCAACAAGCGGTGAATCCGATCATAAAATCAAAACACAGTCGAAAACTCGTTTCTTAATTAAATCCCTTTGACAAAGCAGAAAGTCAAAAAAAAAGATCATCAATCGAAGCAAGCACGTTCCTATTACTCAACAGCTCAAATTTAACTTCGAATCCCTGTCGCTTTAAACCCTCCACCGACAAGGCTGTATATGCGGCATGATTGTTTATCCCAAACGCTGTTTTTTTTCCTCCTCCATTGCACATCGTTTCATCCGCCTCCGGACATTCATTAATTTAATTAACGTTCTCCTCGGAAATTGCAGCAAAACAAGCGGTCCCATTCTCTCGATCCACCAACATCAATTGTCGGGTACAAAACAAAGGATTATCTACCTTCCGGGCAACCAGTTGCATCTTCACAACCGACCAACGGGGCCACCCCCGCTGTAATGATAGAAAAAAAAATGTTTTAAACTCTCCAAACGAAGGGATAAACAAATTGTTTTATCTTGGAGATTATCCTTGCTCGAGTTGCTGCTAGTTGGCGTGAGGGCAGCCATAGTTCAACAAAGTCGCAACTTTAGCATATTTTCATCCCATTTGTGCGGTGAACTAGTTTTCGTTTTAAATACATTTACTTCCCACCCCACTGGTAACTAAAAAAGAAGCAGGCCATTGTTTAGTGCTAAAGTTGCTCGCTTTGCAGACAAGGATCCAAGTAAACAGGATTAAAAGTCCCCGTGGGTCGTAGTGGGCCCCCTTCTATTTACTCGAATGTTAAGCCAGGTAAACATTTTCCACCGTAATTGAAAATGCAACGCAACCTACTCCAACGCCGACTGAGTTGATTGTTACGATTAATCCGAAAACATCCTAGTCCGTTCCTTTTTTTTTTCTTCCCCATTCGAGAAGAGAAAACAAATCCCCTTTTGCTGTCCGGATCGGTCCAATCTGCGTCCGTGTACCTGCGAGAATTATCACACCCAAGAGTGGGTAATTTTTGTATTCATTCCGCCGAGTCCCGACTGTCTGATCCAGGTGGATAGACTCCCAACCACACACCGAGGCGGGAATGAAAATGAAGGAAGCAACGTGGAAAATTTCCGTCTGCAGCGGTTTATTGTTTGCACAAATTTCTATTTGCTGAAGAGGGTTTGCGAGAGAGAGAAAAAATCCTACCATAGGACTGTTTTACCATTCTTATCAGCAGGTGTGCTGATCATTCGAATGTTACCAAGATTGTAACATCCTTCAAATGAAAGGAATGAGGACTTTATTTATCTTTTGTTTTTTTTTCTCGAATTGGTGAGTTAGTTCCCGACCGAATTTTAAAACAAAACTCCAAGAGCTTGCTATTTCACACAAATTGCAAAACCAAATTTGAGTGCGTCTTTTCTTAACCTGCAAATTGTTGACGAAATAAATTTCAAATTTCAATCATACTCTACGAGGAAACGCAAGAACTGGGCTAAGAATTCAATCCAACCTAAATTCAGTATCCAGTTTTGTTGAACCTGTGTCCTTTTGATTTATCCGTAGATACGCCCTTAAACGGAGTCAAAAACAACATGATATAATAAATTTCAAAAGTGAGAAAACCCAGCTCCCGCCATACATGGATTCGTTCAAGGTTTGGTTTTTTTTTATAGCACAATAATTGTCAGGACCCGCACCGCTGTCAAACCGGCTCGGCGCGACGCTGAGGGTAATGTCGTTCTCAATTGATGTAGCAAAATACCGGGGTGACTGGAATGACGGAGTGGAATGATCGCGTTGCCGGGCCAAAATTGGCGAATGGAGATTCGGGAGAAGGGGAAGCAAGGGTAAATCGGAGATGAGCGTGTAATTTCCGGTGAAAATTTGTTAAATTTAATAAACTTTTGGGCATCGTAGGCATTTCGAAGGTGGGTTGGCTGGATGCTAGGTACATATATTCGCGTACCTGTGCGTCCTTTTGTTTGAGGTAAGTATTCGGATGCGGAACAGAGGATGGCACTCCAGTTTGGAATGTTTATTTTACGCTGAGTAGATGCGGAACAGCTTTCGACGATTTGTGGTTTGCGCTCTGCAGAGCTCACATAGGTGGGTGTTTAAATAGCTGCAATAGCAATAGCAGAACCAGCAGTTTTGCATGTGAAGTTTTCGCCAAACTTGGAAGCATTTCAAGGGTGAATTAAAATAATAGCTTGGTGAGCGGTACAGTGCTTCAGAATGTGTAGGCGTAGCAACAGCATTTTATTTAAACGCTTGAACGCTTTGCTCTGATATGAGAATGCAGTTAGCGATTTCAATCAATATCATGATTGATCGATTAATCGAAATTGCCCTCATTTTGTTGAAATTTTCGACGAAATGACGAGAATTCAAAACAAATATGCATTCCCGGGGTTTGGAAATTCAATGGACTTCAACTTCAACCTCTTTGGTTATGAACCAAATCAAAGCAACCAAGAGAACTTCGATGGTACACAGGATGCTTTGCAAAAACATTCCAAGACCCATAGGCATCGCAGCAAACGCTGTCTGTGGACGGTTGATTTGTTTTTCCGTGAGCTGTCACATTTTTCCTGCCTCTCCAAGTGTTTTAAATATTATTTAAAAGTGAAGTTTTATGATCGATACGGTTTCTGGTTGATAAAGACTGAGTGAATGCCTTCGGGACCAAAAGCTTCAGTGATGATTCGTGGAAAATCACATAGACTGATAGTTTCACAGTGACTACCGCTGAAAAGAATGGTCAGTTTCATATTTTAACATTGATAAGAGTTGGTGTAAAGATTTACATCCTTCGTTTATGAGGAAGAAATGAAGTATAGTAAGTTTCCTAAACGTCCCCATTATGGTGAAAATGCACGAGTCTAAGCCTGAGCATGTGACCATACGGAGCAATCAAGGGGATTCAATTATTTGCTGATTGATGATAAAGTTCTTTGGGCGAAAATTGCATGCACTGCTTCAGCCATATTTATTTTCTGTCGGAGACACGAGGTTCATTTTGTAAAATACTATATTCTGATATTTTTCAATGCTGATTTAATTTTGTTGCTACAAATAGTTACATATTCTTTAAAATGCGTTCTCATAAACTGTGTAGCTAGTAGGACACAGTTGGCATCGTTGGTTCAAGTCGAGTTCTGATGCTGCGGTTGCATCTCCTCTCCCAATGACTGGTTTCAACGATACGCATTCCTCTTCAAACGTGTTCCCGACTAGAAGACTATATCAAAATTTTATCAGATTATGTTATGTTGTTACACTAAATTCTTCTAACAAAATTTGATACAAATATGATGCAGGATGTTGTTAAAATAACTCAATTTATATCAAAACATTCTCATGTCCTAACAAAAAAGTAACATGTTTTGTTACAATTATTTAAAAAAATAACAAGTCTAGTTGTATATTTCAGATTAAAATAAACTAGATTATAACACCGTCTGATGCAAAACATAACTCAATAAGTTATTAATCATGTCATACATCGTAACATATTTATAACAAGATGTTGGCGATAAATGTTGGTTATCTTTCAAATCGTAAAAAATCACTAATAATTTTAGTTTTCTGTGAAATGTATTCATTAAAAGCAACAAATTGACAGATTCAAATGTCAGAAGATCCTTAACACGTTTGATATTAATAAAAATAATTCAGCACATAACGTCACTGTCTACATTTTCGTGGTGGACAAACTAAAAATTTCATTGAAATTCAGATTCAATAAAAATATGATATTACGCGATCAAATTACTTTTTGCCGTAATATGAAATAACTCGAGCCATTAGACTACGACAATCCTTCATTTTTATTCCAGCCACTCCAGTCGAATCTCCTTGATAACGACGATGTTTGGCAAAACGCACTAGAAGAGAATATGCTTTAGTTCTATAAATTCAGTGACCTTGGAAACTCACTTTCTATATATTCTGCTTTTTCTGGATCAAGACGTATTTTCTCTGTAGTTCCAGCTTCTCGGCATGATTGCTCACGTCCCTTGCGACCATTGGGATTATTAGACACACGACCGGTAACAGACATGTTCTGTAGTCCTTCGGGGCAGATTTCCAGAAGCAGCAACTTGATGAATATGTAATCCCTTCCTGCAGCAGTTTCCGAAAACCTCTTCAATTTAGCTTTATCGGGAAAGCCTACCTCTTCTGTGAAAACATCGTCCCGTGGCGATCCAAGCACTTTCGCATTCAATGAATCAGTTAACGACATGCAACGGATGTTGCTTTCTTCATTCGAACGTTTGAGTTTTTTTGTTTTGGGATAGCAGCCCGACCAGAAGGGCATAACATAAAAATATCAAGATCATAACAAACCTTGTTACGACTAACTGATTATGATATAAATTAGCTAAAGACGTTTTCATCTGGATAACTGTATGACATATTTATAACAAATTAAGATATATAATCCTGGGAGGGACAATCTGCGTGAAGAAATAGATGAATTCTAACAATAGCTGATATAATTTTGCAACATCGTAACAAAACTGTTACAAAGTTTGTTTTGTTTATGTTATATCTATATCATTGTTTGTTTTTGTTTTGTTACTTCTTGAGGATTTTTTGTTACAATTTCTGTTATTTTAACTACATCCACGATCTTAATTCTTACAACCTTTGTTATAAAAACAGCGTAACTGAATAACAACACTTGAAATAATTTTGTTGTTTCCTTCTGGTCGGGAGTATATTGTTTTGCTGGATCAAGTGATCTATTTTCGGTTGCTGTCCGCATACACAAACTGTGAATGGAAGTCATAATGAGTTAATAAAAATTATCAAATCTTGATTTAGTTTTTAAAAGGATCGAAGTAAAAATAAAAAATAAACAATTTCAATGTTTTTACTTTGGTGCTGATACTGATTCTGTGTATTTTTTTACATTTGACATTTTCAGAGAAAATGTGTTCAAGTCATTCCGTCCTTTTGAAAACTTTAGTGAGAAATATGCAATACTTACCACCTACTGACAACTCAGTCGCGAGAGCTTGTGCAGTTACACTTTTCTCAAAAGAGTATTCGCTGATCAAATCACGATCCGTGCCTACCATATCGATGTCTGAATGTACGATCTTCGAACTTACTGCGCTGCTGCTACTATAAGTTTTCCTGTTTTGGGGGAAAGATTTATGACCAGTAGCCGCTGTTTGCGCTGTTTGCGCACCTGTCGAAATCGGTCTGGGTGCATGACTGTTTGAGATAAAGGGTGTCCACGATGAAATTGCCACACACAAAATTGATTCGCAAAATTCGAGTTTTCATCCGATTGCCATCAAATTTTCAGGGATTGAGAAATAACTATTAAACTTCATTTTACCATTTTACTCGTATTTTATTTACAGTCCATACGCAAATGCCCGCACCTTGGCCTTAACCCCGGCCATAAGATTCTGCACAACCTGTGAATCAACCGTTTTTTGCATGTAAACCCATACTTTCTTCAGTTCCTCGACTGTCTTCACTACCTTAGGTCGTTTAAGAAGGTGCTGCTTCATAATCGCCCAGTACTTCTCGATGGGGCGGAGCTCCGGAGTGTTGGGAGGGTTGAAAATTTTCGGCACGAAATTGACCTTATTGTCCGCATACCACTTCAGCACGTCCTTGGAGTGGGCCAAATCCCAGCCTTAGTTTTGGCCTTCTGGACAAAACTTCGGCTTAGGTGCAGCTTCTTAGCCACATCCCGAACGGAGGCGTTCGGATTTCGGTTGAAGGCCCCAACTACGCGGTTGTGATTTTTGGTGTTGTACGGAATACTTTTTCCTTCACTTCTGGGCTTCCGATCGGTGGTCAACCGTTCCTCGAACCGCTTAATCACTCGCTACACCGTGGAATTCGCGATTCCCAACGTTTTAGCGATGGAACGATGCGAGAGATCCTTGTTCTCGTGATGAATGCGCAAGATTTTATCACGCACGAGCTGTTCTTTCGACTCCATTTCCGAGTTTTGATCACAAAACTTTAAAACTTGCAGGATGTAAATAATGCACTATGAACTAAATCCACCCAAATTTTCATTAAATTCTACCCAACGGTTAAAAAGTTAGAGCAATTTCATAGTGTGGCAATTTCATCGTGGACACCCTTTAGGAGCGTTTTTGACAACAGGAACCAAAGATTCACCTCCAGCTGTTTCCACCACTTCCAAAGAATTGGGTGGTTTAATGTTCACGCTGTTTTCATCTCCATCGCTTTCTGTCTCGGAATTCCAGCCCCGTAGTAAATTAGATCGGATGTCCAGCAGATGCTTGTTGTGATCGTCCTCCAAGTCAATCAACGGGACTTTAACTGCGAATCTTTTTGCATGCTGTGGTCTTGCTTTCGATGGCCTCTGTGCCGTTGCTTGAACTGGTGCTGCAGATGGTCCGTTTTCGTGTGCCCTTTCTTGAATTGGCTTGGCCTTAATGTTTCTCAATAGTCTCGGCGGCTATAAAGAAAAAGTTTGGGTTATATTTGAGGTTAGGCTAAAACAAAAAGAAACATTACCTGTTCAGGATCAGACAAAAACTCCAAGTTTTTAGATTTGGCATCATTCCGGACGTTTTTGTTCATCGATTGCTTGGGTACTCTCTTCTGCGTAAACTTTCCCGACGATTTTCCCATTTTATTATAACAGGAACGTACAAAGCTAAAAAATTGATGGGAGGGTAGAATGGATTAACATTTGACAACAAGGCAAAGGCATGGTTGCCATTTTTTTTTTTTCAAGTTTGATACGAGAGAATTGTTGTTATATTTCGGAGATTTTTTTTTGTTTATTTGTGTACATGTAGGGAAAATTACTGTGGTATATATTTTTTAATGATATGGGTTTTGTACAACATATTCTGACGCACGGCCGCCGCATACTTATTGGCGCTAAATTTGAGAACACTAACAAACTAAATCCATTTGTCATTTATATGAAGCTGTAGACATTTACACTTCATGAAATTTTGAGGCCTCTGGTCAGATACCTTGTTCAATATTTAATTATTTGATTATTTATCACATGGAATAAAAGGAAAAAAATGGAATCAACGTTAAACGGGATGCAGAATCAAACCAAAGGCAACCAGAAAAAAGTTTTCATAATGTTCATAAACTTACTAGAATTTTAAATTAAAAACAAACCCCGTTTTATGCCAGAATTCAGGTTGAAACCACATTTGGACCTCATATGGAATATTTTCCAATCAAATTGTTCATCATGAAAACACAACGATATCTGTTTTTTTTTACACCAAATGCAGAAACCATGAACCGGGTTTGACGCAATATTAAGCAACTTTCAAACGCCGGCTTTTCAACTTAGTGTTCTATTAGGATCTCCGTAATTGTTAATGCCAATTCGATTCATTTCAAATTTCGGAGTTCCAGAATTTTGGGATTATTATTCTTAATTTGAAATAAAGTCAGTAAAGTTTGCGAAGGAATGACAGAATTCATAAAGATTTGAAACCATTCGATATGGGAACAATGTTCTTAGGGTGCTGATGAAGTTCAGGACAGGTATGTACTAAAGTATACTGATATTGTATTGGTCATAAAAATTATGTAAACATTATGTGACGTCACGTTCAATTTGCGAGACCGTGGTAAAATATCATACTATTATATGAATGCACGAGTTAAAACTTCATAAAAAAAATTGGTAAACTTGCCCTTATGAGAAGACACTCGTGTTTAAAAGTGAGTAAAACACATTTAAACATTGTCCTCATATGATTTTAACGAAACAATGTGACGTCACGCTGCACTCGTTCATACTATTGCATCAACATTTTTTTACCGCTTTTAGATGCAAGTAAATTTTTAAATTGGCAATGTTATTAGAAGTATGTAAGGTTATGTCATTCATGCAATCGTTTATTTAGTAATAACTATCAATCTACTGAACAGCTGCTAAAATGAGTGAGAAACGAAGACCAAATCACTATTGGCTAATGGATCCATGGTATAATCAAAAATATATTAAAAAGGTAAGGTACGATAGATAAACACTTTTTTACAATTCATAATTTTTTTTATTTTCTAGCGTAAAACAGATTCGTCCTTTTGTAATTCTTCGGAAAATCCAAAAACAGCTGTTGGTGATGAGATTCCGGTTAATGTTAGAAAAACTCAATCAGGTAATCTGTTCCACAAAAATAGGTAGTAAAACAATTTGCGATTTAATCTCTTGTTTTTGAAAGTAATCAAACATGTAAAAAATTGGTGCATTAACACTTTTTTTTTTTTAAATTTATTTTAGACTTTGATTCTCGAAACCCTGGATTGGATAATTATACAGTAAGCTCATCTTCCGGTTCTGATAGTTTCTACTCTGACGCAACCAAATACATCTTTTTAAATGAAAGCAATGATCACTCAAGTTTCTCAGCAGAGAGTTCTTCAGGAGTAACTTATACACCAGATATACACCATGATTTTGTTGTTGATGATAGTACAGAAAATATTACACCGGTAAGAATTTTATAAATATAATTTATTAGAGTTTATGTTTATTTTGACAAGAAAATTTGAAAAATCATACACAGTTCTGTGAAAGATTATTATTTCTATTATTTCTTCTAATTTGCCTCACATTTGTTCATTAAACTGTGAAAGATAGAACGTTATTAAATTCATTAAAATTCATTAGATTACATTAAAGAATTGCTTTAATTTTATCTAATCCATTTCAGCAATATATCAGCACTCGCGATGAATTCATCAACTTCAAAGAGTACATCCGAATCAGTGAAGTCTTGTTCATGATACTGAATGTTTATATTAAGTATAAGCTGCCACAACAGAGTGTAGAACACTTATTACGGATGTTCAATGCAATATCATCAAATAACAGCTTTCCAGAGACATTCGAAACGTTCAAATAGATGTTCCCAAAAGACTATGGAATGGACCGCATATATTTTTGCAAAAACTGTCAATACGGGTAATGCAAATAAATAGTTTTCGATACTGATAAATATTACACTGAACGCGTTGTATTCTAGATATTGCGGCACACCTAGTGCGGAAACTGCATGTCCTGTGAAGGATTGCAATTCTACGGTGAAAGATTATTTTGTAGTGTTTTCGTTGGAACATCAGATTCGTGAAACTGTTTTGAAGTATTCCAAACAGATAACAGATTATGAGAAGTACGTTGTAGATAACGATGTGTGTGATATCAACAGGGGAGTTCTAGCACAGTCAGTAATGTCCCGTGAAGATGGAAAATTCATAACTCATTCTGCGAATGAAGATAGCGCTGCACCGTACAAAAGTACTACGAAAAAGCCGATATATCCACTTTTTCTCACAATCAATAATTTGCCTCCTCAATTGAGATTTGATAAAAGCAACCTTATACTTGCTGCTTTGTGGTTCAACACAGGAAAGCCTGACATGGCCCTTTTCCACAGGAATTTCATTCAACAAACTAGACAGCTTCGCGGAGGCATTCAAATAGGATCCGATCTCTACAAAATACTCGTGCTCCAGGATTGTATGGATTCAGTAGGTAGATGCGAAGTTATGTGTTCAAAGCAATTTAACGGCAAATTTGGGTGCACCATCTGTCTCCACCCAGGTAAAGTGATAAATAAGCAAATCCGCTACCCTTATCAACAATCCAAATCGAAACTGCGAGATGACCGGTCCACAAGAAAACTAATGGTGCAAGTTCACAACTCTGACAAAAAAGAATCAGTACATGGAATAAAAGGTTTAAGTGTTCTCACTGGCATTCCAGACTTTGACATTATTAGAGGTTAGATTATATGCATATGGTGAATTTGGGTCTCATGAAGCTATTATGGGAAATACTTTTAGAAGGTGACGCTGATAATAAATCTCAACCATATCACTTGGGTAACTATAAAGATCTGTTAGAACGAAGGCTACTGACAGTTCGGCTACCAAGTAGTTTTCCAAGACGAATAAGGAATATAAACGAGTATGCCAAATTCAAAGCTAGTGAATGGGAAACAATACTTTTTCACTGTATTTATCCATGTTTTAACGACTTGCTCCCGGTCAAGTATATGAACCATTTAATGCTAATAAGTACCAGTATTTTCCAGCTACTTGAATTGGAAGTATCAAAAATCACACTTTTATCTTGCGAGAAACAGTTAGATCTATTTGCTAAAAATTTTGAGAAACACTATGGGTCAAAACATATGGTTTACAACGTTCATTTAACCTCGCATCTAACACAAACCGTTAGAAACCTTGGAGCACTTTGGAACTCGTCGTTATATCCGTATGAAAACGGAAATGGAATGTTAATAGGATTTCAAACCTCAAAAAATCAACCTGTCCTTCAGGTAGCACATAAGTTTTTTATTAAATCGAGTATGTCATTTCTCTGAAGATAATATTTCGTCATCGATTAAACATTGGGTCTCTAGATTTTGGAGTGCCCCACATCATAACGTAGAATTTAGTAATAAGAATCGGTTTTTATTACCTGAGAATATTGATAAAGATTTAGAAGTGAGAAATGTACAGTTCTGTGAAATCGGGAAATACTATTATAAAGGGGTCAAAATTTGTACAAAAGAGTTATGTGAGAACTTTAAGTATGACGATTCATTCATTTTTCTTAATGGTTATTTCTTAAATATTCGTCGATTGTTGATTGATTCTGATAGTAATGCCTATGTGTTGGGTACAGTTTTACTTACTACAAAAATATTTGATAACATGTTCATATATGATATTTCCGATAATCAGAGATTAACTCGAGTCAATGATACACTCCGATTATGTGTGAATGTTGAAATATCAGATAAGAAAGGCCAAGGACGGATAAAAAAATATATTTCGCTTTGCAAACAAAAAACGCAAATAGATTAGAAGGATATTGTAGCTGGATATGTTTACAACAAAATGTTAAAGAAAACCCTTGACCATATAAAAATGTTTGTATATTTTTCCTTGATTAGAAATTGCAGAAAATCATTCAAAGAAATCAGAGTATTAAGGAGATAACTCAGAACACAATGGCCGAATAGGTTAAACCGAAGTAACCCAACAGAAACTTGTTGCAGGTGAATTTTACCAATCAGTGCGTAGTTCTTAAAAGTAGACAACATTAATTGATGAAGATTTTCAAAATCAGAGCAACGTGCAGAAACCATATACGAAACACTACGAAACGTCATATTACGTCTAATATATAAATTTTAAAGAGATAAAAAAAGTTTCATATTCTGTTAAACTTTTGTTATAAATATACAAAAACAAGAGGAGCGTTTTCTATTAAAGTTTGATAAAGTTTTGTTACAGGGTTTTTAGGGTGGTAAACTTATAACAGAATTGTAAAAAAACAAGTTCTACGTATCACAATATGTTAGTTTTCTGTTAAATTTGTGTTATGGTCTTCTAGTCGGGTTCTGCTCAGTACCAACTCGAAGTGAATTCGTAAATTGAAACGGGGGGGGGGGGGGGGGAGGAGCGGGGGCGTGGGGGGAAAGGGGGGAAAAGGGCGAAATTGGGAAGTGGAGGAAAAGGGGGGGGGTGGGACTTGGGGGGGGGGGGGAGCGGGGGGGGGGGGTGTGGGGGGATGGGGGGGGGGGGGGGGGGTATTGAATTGCTCAGCGAAAATCGTCAACAGAAACGTAATCAACCGGAGCACAACCGTCCGCCTACGGGAAATGCAGTAGATGTTATTCCAACGAAGGAGCCGGAAGACACTAACAAAGTGATGATGCACCATAACCAGTTGCAGCAGACGGAAATCCCAACGGATCCGTCGCGTCAACAAGGGAATCAGCAGCGGTACACAGGCGCGATTCCCAAAACGGGTCCGAATCAGCAGGTCCATAATCATGCGACAAGAGCCTTAGGTAATCCTATTCCCCCTGCACCCCCCGTATTACCACAAGGTAAGCTACCAACTCATTTCACTACAAACGTCAACAGCTTTGCTCAGACAAACGGTAGTTATTATCAAAATTTAATTGCCCAATGGGGACCAATTAGTCCAGTACTCAACAATAAGAGTTCGGCACCATTGGCTGGGACTGAACCAGTTTTACAAGGTCATCCCACCTCAACGTTCCCTCTTTCCACTCCTTTGAGAGGGAATTCAAATGCTCCTCGAGCCAATACCCGTCCAAATGTTAACGACGTTATATCAAATACACCGTTCGCTTTTCTGGTGTCAATAATGCCCGAACCTTGCCCGTCCCCCTCGCAGCTAGCCGCACGGCAGGTTATGCCACGCGATCTTCCTCTGTTTAATGGTAATCCCGCAGATTGGCCGATTTTTATTAGTGCTTTCGCCAATACGACCGTCGCGTGTGGATATTCTGGTGTAGAAAATCTCTGCAGATTACAACGCTGTTTGAAGGGTGCTGCATATGATGCAGTTCGAAGCCGACTTCTTCTACCGGAATCTGTGCCACAAGTGATCAACACTCTACAGCTTCTTTATGGACGTCCGGAATTACTTATCAACGTGCTGTTGGATAAATTGCGATCAACTCCAGCGCCAAAAGGGGAGCGACTCGAAACGCTTATCGATTTCGGTATGGAAGTGCAGAGCTTATGTGATCATCTAGAAGCAGCGGGCCAGCGATCGCATTTGTCAAATCCGTGCCTATTGATGGAGCTAGTGGAGAAGTTGCCCTCGCATGTAAAGATGGAGTGGGCGCATTTCATGCAGCGGTACCCAGAGATCACACTGGTTCACACCTTAAGACCTTCGGAGAGTTCGTGAATGGTATGGTGGTGTCAGCAAGCAAGGTAACTCAGTACACAGGGTTCGGGAAAAGTACCGTCGTGGAGAAGTCAAGGACGAAGAACAAGGGAACAATCCATGCACATGTTAGCCAGCCGGAGAAACCGAAGGATGAGGAGAAACAATGCTGCGTTTGTAAGCGCCGTGGGCATCGGGTAAGGGACTGCGACAGCTTCAAAGCGCTCTCCGTCGACAATCGGTGGAAGACAGTTCAAACCAACGAGCTCTGCCGTAGCTGCTTAAATGCGCACGGTAGACGAAGTTGCCGGAATGCCAGCCAGTGCGGAATAAACGGATGCACCTTCAGGCATCACCATCTGCTTCATTCCAACCGCAGTAACCAACCGTCACGTGGACTGCCTGCAGCAAATGTAGAATCGGCTGGAATCCTAATTATTCCTATTACACTGTACGGGCCTAAAGGGACGGTGAAAACGTTTGCTTTTCTGGATGATGGATCATCCCTCACACTTGTTGAAGAGAAGCTTGCCAATGATCTCGGTGTAATTGGAACAGCCATGCCTCTATGCCTGACATGGACGGGTAACATCACTAGAATGGAAGCGGATTTTTTTTTTTTTTTTTGAGGGCGCCATCTCCCGCGATCGTCCGCGATCTCCCTGCCCGGCCACTTACGGTACCTGCCGAACCGCGCGTCACATGGTCCTTCCTCCGATCGAGAAAGCCAGGGCCAGGACCGGGGTAGGAACGTCTGGGGGCGGCTACCCCAGGGTCGTCCCTGTTTACCATGTCTCGACCGCTTACGGCTTCCTGCCGGATCCTGCGCCAAATGGCGCCTCCTCCGTTGTAGTTCGTTTAGCCGTTAAGGGGAGCTTAACGTTTCCAGGGTGCACCGCGGGGAGGCGAACTACTTCCACACCCCTCCGGAATGGAAGCGGAGTCTAAGAAGTTAGATCTGACGGTGTCAAGTGCGGAGGGTGAAAAACGACTGAAAATGGAGGATGTTCGCACCGTAAAGAAGCTTGCCCTGCCGGAGCAGACACTGCATTTCAACGATCTTGTACACCAGTATACGCACCTTAAAGGATTGCCGATTATGAGCTATGAGAATGCAGTTCCCCGATTACTGATAGGTGTTAATAATTTGCGGCTCACCATTCCACTGAAAGTGAAGGAGGAATGAAAACTCGGCTTGGTTGGTGTGTTTACGGAGGAAACAATGAGCCCGTGTCGCACACACTTAGTTTCCATGCATGTGGGTGCGACCAAGACTTACATGAGCTGGTGAAGGAATATATCACGCTTGACGATGTTGTGGTCAAACCGGGGGCAGAGCTTATGTCGGCGGAGGATCGAAGAGCACAACAAATCCTGGAACAAACCACCATGCGCGTAGGAGAAAGGTGCGAGACCGGATTGCTGTGGAGATACGATGACATCGAATTACCTGATAGTTACGGAATGGCGTTGCGAAGATTGGAGTGCCTGGAGCGTCGAATGGAGAAGAATCCCACGTTGAAGGAAAACTTTTACCGTCAAATTGCAGAATACCAGCAAAAAGGATACACACATGAAGCCAGCGAAGAAGAGATAAAGGCAGCCGATCTGAAACGGGTTTGGTATCTGCCGTTAGGAGCGGTGGTCAATCCAAAGAAACCAGAAAAGGTGCGTCTAATTTGGGACGCGGCATCCACAGTAAATGGTACCTCGCTGAACTCCTTGCTTCTAAAAGGGCCAGACCAGCTTACATCTTTGCCAGCCGTCTTATCACGATTCCGGCGGAGGCCGTCTCTGCTGATATTAAGGAGATGTTTCATCAACTGAGGATTGGCGCACCGGACTGTCACTCGCAACGATTCTTGTTTCGAACTGACCCATCTGGTCCACCAGTCATCTTTATAATGGACGTCGCTATATTTGAGGCAACATGCTCGCCCGCGTCGGCACAGTTTGTCACGCTTTGTAACGCTAACGAATTCGGCAAAACACATCCACGCGCTGTCGAAGACATTATATCGAACCACTACGTGGACGATTATCTGGATAGCTTTGGCAGCGAAGAGGAAGCGGTAAAGGTGTCCGAACAGGTGAAGAAAATCCACCAGAATGGTGGGTTTCTTTTGCGGAATTGGCAATCTAATAGCACAGTGGTGAAGCAACGTCTAGGGGAGATGATGCAGACCAATAATCAGCGCCTGTTTTTGGAGAAAAGTACCGAATACGGGAGAGTGCTTGGTATGGTCTGGTTAACGGACAAAGATACGCTAAGCTTTAATGCGCAACTAAAAGAAGAAATTATACAAATCCTCACCAGCGAAGCACGTCCGACAAAGAGACAGGTTCTGCGGTGTCTTATGAGTGTTTTTGATCCATTAAGGCTATTAAGCTTCCTTCTGGTCCACGGAAAAATCTTGCTACAGGATATTTGGCGCGCTGGAATCCAATGGGATCAGGAAATCGAGGAAGAGCACTGGGAACGATGGTGTAGCTGGACGGCCTTGCTGCAACAGATTGAGAGTATTAGAATCCCTCGATGTTATTTTCCGAATGACACATCTTGGAGTTACCGTCAGCTGCAGCGTTCGTGGATGCTAGTGAAACCGCATATGCGGCAGTGGTTTATTTCCGGATAGTCGACGAAGATGGAACACCACGCTGTGCTATAGTAACAGTGAAAACAAAGGTTGCACCGCTTAAACACCTTTCTATTCCAAGACTGGAGCTGCAGGCTGCGGTCCTCGGCACTCGACTAATGTGTTCCGTCTTGGAGGTTCACACCATAAAGGTAACAGCACGATACCTCTGGTCAGAGCAGACCCCCGCAAGTATAAGCAGTACGTAGCCTGCAGGATTGGTGAAATACTGGAGCAAACTGAATCGAACGAGTGGCGGTGGGTACCGTCGAAGCTAAACCCTGCGGATTATGCAACGAAATGGGGGAGCGGTCCGTCTTTGGATGTCAAAAGTGCCTGGTTCCAAGAACTATCGTTTCTGTACCATTGTGAAGAAGAGTGGCCGACCCAGAAGAAGCCGCATACGAGCGTCATGGAGGAACTACGTTCCTGCAATGTTCATACGGAAGCGTCCAGAGCAACATCAGTAGTCGACTACGAACGCTTCTCTAAATGGGAGCGTTTACTACGCGCTACAGCCTACGTACACCGATACGTGGGAAATCTGAAACTGAAGATCACCCGTGAGACAAAAAACATAGGTTACCTCACTCATGGAGAACTTCGGCTAGCAGAAGTGATATTGGTTAGGATGGCGCAATGGCAAGAGTATCCAAGCAAAATGAGTGTGCTCACACGTGATCGTGACCGGCCGAGAACCGAACGCGAAGGTTTGAATAAATGCAGTCCACTATATCAGCAGACCCCGTTCGTTGACGATGACGGCATTCTTCGAGTAGACGGGCGCAAAGGAGCAGCAGACCATGTATCGTCCGAGACGAAGTTCCCAGCGATCCTGTCTAAAGGGCGATACGGTCAAAATTTGGTCAATATCAACTTGACGTATTTCTTTCAATTTTGCATTTAAAAAACCTGAACACCCCTCATTTTGAAGGTGTGTGTGTGTAGAATGTTGCTCCTATTTTGATTTTGGAATTCACTCTTCAGTTGTCAAAATGCCGTCCAAGCAAGAAGAGCAGCGTATCAAAATTTTGCTCGCGCATCGCGAAAAGCCGAGCTACTCGCACGCACAGTTGGCAAAATCGCTAAAAGTTGCCAAATCAACCGTTACAAATGTAATTAAAGTGTTTGGGGAACGTTTGTCGACAGCCAGGAAGTCTGGATCGGGGGGGAAATCGAAAACCGGAAGCCGCTGAGACGACAAAGAGAGTTGCCGGTAGTTTCAAGCGAAACCCTAACCTATCTCTCCGAGATGCCGCAAATAAGCTGGGTGTATCGTCTACAACCGTGCATCGAGCCAAAAAACGAGCCGGACTATCGACTTACAAGAAGGTAGTGACTCCAAATCGTGATGATAAACAAAATACGACGGCCAAAGCGCGATCCCGGAGGCTGTACACGACGATGCTGACGAAGTTTGACTGCGTGGTAATGGACGACGAAACCTACGCCAAAGCCGACTACAAGCAGCTTCCGGGACAGGAGTTTTATACGGCAAAAGGAAGGGGAAAGGTAGCAGATATTTTCAAGCACACGAAACTGTCAAAGTTCGCAAAGAAATATCTGGTTTGGCAAGCCATCTGTACCTGTGGCTTGAAAAGCAGCATTTTCATAGCTTCCGGGACTGTCAACCAAGAAATTTACGTGAAAGAGTGTTTGAATAAACGTCTGCTGCCTTTCCTGAAGAAACACGGTTGTTCCGTACTGTTTTGGCCGGATTTGGCATCTTGCCATTACGGTAAAAAGGCCATGGAGTGGTACGCCGCCAACAACGTGCAGGTGGTTCCCAAGGACAAGAACCCTCCCAACACGCCAGAGCTCCGCCCAATTGAGAAATACTGGGCTATTGTCAAGCGAAACCTAAAGAAGACCAAAAAAAACTGCTAAGGACGAGCAGCAGTTCAAGGCAAACTGGCTTTCTGCGGCGAAGAAGGTGGACAAGGTGGCTGTACAAAATCTGATGGCAGGGGTCAAGCGTAAGGCCCGGCAATTCGGATTTGGAAAAGCGGAAGCCTAACTGAATATTTTTCCCGAATTTTACACTAATTGAACTTGAAAAGAAATTTAATTTGATTTTTTAAATAAACGATTTCACCGATTTACACGCGTTTTCCCTTGACCAAATTTTGACTGTATCACCCTTT